>CM057005.1:98666038-99266038 GCA_029891345.1 Dryococelus australis
ACTTCCAGGCGAAGAATAATGAGTATTTCAAAGTTTGAACAGAGTGGTATAAAACACAATTACTACAATAGCTGTTTACCAAAAATCGCTATGGGAATTGTGATTTGAACAGACATAATATGTAATATGGGTATGGCTGTGAAAGATAGCGATGTGGTAAATAAATGCTATGTGGAAGACTTAAACACTTATGCTAAACGTATTTATCGCAATCAATCGATATTCAAGAGAAATTAATAAAGTTATTGGATTTGAATGATAATGTTAATAAAAATGCTAGTGTAATTGCAAACATTTTAAGCAGTATTAGCACTGATTTGCAGAGATACAGAAATGCAAGATAATTTAAGAATATTAATTAATGAAATGGTAAGCGATACTATTACAAAAAATTTTGAAACATGACAATATATAAGATATGAAGACAATATATAAGACAAATAAACAATATATAAGATATGAACTCATTAATAAAAAATCTGGTTAAGTTATGCAAACATATTTGAGAATACAAAATAATGATTTGGTGACACAAATAAATTATATATTATTAATGATTTGAAAGCTAAAACTGTAACTAAATTGGATGCTGTTTAAAGTAAAGTAGATAAGATTGAAAAAGCGCAAACTATTCGACCTACTGCACCTGTTAGAAAATCAATGACTTAATTCATTATATATATAGAAATATATTAAATTTAATGGAATGTAATTAAAACTTGTTTGCCTCTGCTTCAGAATTACATAATGTTATATCTGCTGTGAAGGAAAAATATTTAAAAGCCAAAAGATCTCGTATGGAACAGGATGATTTAAACAAAGAAATATTTAAACATGTTATTAGTAGAATTGATACATTGCATTCTGTTTTGAATAGGGCTAATGAAACAGTTTTGGAAATTAAAACTGAAGAATTGATACATTGCATTCTGTTTTGAATAGGGCTAATGAAACAGTTTTGGAAATTAAAACTGAAGAAAGACCTTTAACAAAGAAGAACAAAAAGCAACTCCTTTCTCATTTAACATGATGTTATTTATCTTTAAAACAATCTTTGTCTGCAAATGATACGACCTTTGGTGTTTATCGACATGCAAATGTCTGGTTCCTGGGAGATTCGGTAATAACGTTTATGTCTGACAACAAAATTAAAATTGGTGATTACATAACTTATGTGAGTCAAGGATTGTTTGAATTATTGTTTAAAAACCTGTCAAATGGATATTCCGATACTGATTTGGAGAAATATAAAGAACTTATTCGTGGAACGAATGCTAACATTCGTTCTGGAGATGAAAACAACCCGAAAATACATTTAATAACCGATATTGTAGGAAGTGGAATATATAAAGATGAAGTTAGTGATATTTTTTCTCCTGTATATTGGAACAATCCTAATGAATAGGTTGACATAAACTTCTCATCGCTTCGAGAGAGTCTGGGAATAATTCAGAATCCAAACGAAATTGTTTCTATTATTGATATAACAGAAGACAGATATATTATCAATGATAATTAGAAAGATTGTTCAAGAGCTTCAAGCCACTGCAAGGATAAGATATCCTTGAATAAGTGTTATAACTCATGGTTTAATTGATCTTTTTCAAGCCAATTTGTGTGAAATGACATTGCTTTCCAAATACAATAAGGGATACAAGTGTATGTTAACCATAATAGATGTTTATATAAAGTATGGTTGGGCTATTCCTTTGAAAAACAAAACTGGGAAAAGATTACCGATGCAATGAAGATCGTTTTGGAAGAAACTCAAATTCGCTCCAAATCGATAGAGGAAAATAATTTTTTTTTACATCATTCCTGAAACTAATGACTGAATATTGTATTAATCACTACAGAATGTATTCGGAGATTATAACCAGTGTTGTGGAACATTACGACAAATCGATTAAGCAGTTAATATATAAACATTTCACATCGAGGGGCACTTTCAAATGGGTTGACATTTTGCTTGAAATAGTCAAATATTATAATTCCAGATATCATAAAACTATCAAGATGGTGCAAAAATAAGTTACAGATAGTATTTTAATGAAAACTACTTATGATAATGTTAAAGTCATCGACGAAAGAAAACCAAAGTTCAAAGTAGACGAATTTATACATGTTTCGAAGCAGAAAGGAAACTTTGAAAAATAATTTACAGTTAATAAGTCATATGAAATATTAAAAATAATTTTAATTAATCAAACAGATCCCAGCTTGTATTTCCTAGAAACATATTTACAGATAACCAATAAAAGGCTGATTTTACGAACATGAACTGCAAAAATTCAGTTATCCAAATTAATATTTGAGTGATAAAATCATTAAAAGGAAGAAAGATATGACCTTGGTTCTATGGAGGGGTTTCTCAAAAGCACACCACTCCTGGGTTAAGACTCAAGATATTAAAAGATTGTAATACAATGTTTGTAAAGAAAATCTGATAGAAAATAAAAGATTTTTAAATTATATTTTGTTTTTTATTTATTAATAAACCAGTATATAGATCATTAATTTTGTATTTATTCTATAATCAAACCCTTGTTGATTGGATTACTGTTTCATTGGATTAAAATTTTAGCGATAATACTGAGTGTTTTAATCATTTTAATTATACATTTCTTTAAAATATTCCAAACTTAGTAATTCCTTAACTTAGTTTTTTTTTTAAGAAGTCTTTCTGGATAAAATGTTAAATTTTTCATAACTGCTGCCTATTACAAAGGAAAGGGAATATTAATCATGCGTTAACGCTCAGATTCAAGGATGTAAAAGAGAGATTATAGAAGAACGATAAATAGAACTAAACATGGATTGATGTTTATTGCATGTTCGTAACAACACTTTCATTTAGTTTCTCTTGAACAGCCGGAATGGGTTTAGAAAAGCATTCACGTAAGCTTGGGTTTCGGTGTTAGAAATGTTATATTTTCATTTCCTTCGTAGTATTAATTTCGCTAATAATAACAATTGAAGAAATTAAAATTACTTTTCCGAAAATTTTCATCAAAGATTTATAAAAAGTTTTCACTTCGCACTTCGTGAGTTGATAGGTTTCGATAGAAGAATTGTAAAAATCATATTATCGTGACAGTGAAAGTTATCCGGAAACAATACAGTACAGTTCCGTAAATACAGTTACATATCTACTGTTATTATTTTCATACTAGTTATTAATGTTAAGGGAATAATTTTTTCAGGAATATTTTTTCAACATCTCCTAGCACAATGGTTTGAAGGCTGTTGACCAGCTCTAGGTATGGCGAGTAAAGGGAAAGGACAGATGGGGGAACAACCATTACTCCCACAGAACAGGATAGGGCATATATTCGGGAGAGTCCACAATTCATGGGTTAAGCGTAGTTTTTAAAAAAATAAACACATTCGGAAGAGTTCAAACTTCGCTGCATGAGGGTGCATGACCTTGGATCGACAGGGAGGGGGATCGGGCCTGCATTGACTGAGCAATTCTCGAAATATCCGAAAAACGTGTTCTGGGCTGAGGGTAAAGGGATCGGGTTTGGAGGTGTGTCCTTGGATCGACAGCGAAGGTGCAGTGCCCTGCGTGGGCAGGGTAGTCCTCATGGTAATGAGGAGGAGGACAGGGACTGCATGGGCAGGGCAGCCCTCTGAAAACAAACTCTTCATTGGAAGGGGTGTTGTTCCATGACCTTAGAAATGAATTCTCTTTTCGCACAAAGTTATCTTCTGGACATGGTTGGGGGGGGGGGGGGTGAACTCAGGAGCGATGCGGATGCTTCTCGCTGGTTTCCACCATCTTAGTTGTTCGCCAACCCTCACGCTACATAGACACAACACTGGAACTCTCGACTTCACCGGGCTTTGGAGTGTGATAACTGCGATACTTTTAGTTGATATTATATGCTCCAGGGTTCAGATCTTGTTCACAGACTTCGTAAACTACAGTGTGAAATATTTTTTATAAGTCTTTAATTTATTGGGGAGAAAAATATATACAATTTATTATGATAGTGTATTCATCGTGTAAACCCTGTTCCTGTGTTCGGTAGACGAAACTTTGTAGCATTTTAGTTACCAAGTCCCATGAATTTCATAGACTTGACGGAAATTTGTAGTACGCCTGTTACTTTTAAATAATTCACTTTTATAAATTCACGTAGTTTTAGGATGAATAGTGAATTCAACTCGTTAATAATAGCTTGGTAGGGAAATAGGTTCTGTCAGTCATAAATTTCAACTCAGCCGTGCTGCATGTATATATAAAAGCTTATAAGCAGGCGTACATTATATGATCCAGTCATTCATTGATTGACCTCCGAGGTGGACGGATGTGTTATGGGAGAGCTCCTTGTACAATTTCATTACGTGTACTTCTATTACACTTTTGTGTCTGTTTAAAATTCAAAATTCTATTTTAGAAATCTTTATCTGCCCGTGTTAACTGGAAGTGCTAAATAATTGTGTGTGTGTTTCGCTAGTTGAATTGCACGCAATTCTCTGTAGGGAATTTTTTTTCAATGTATAATTGAGAATGTGTATGAGTAGTGTGTAAATTGTATTCAGAGTTTTTTGCTGTAATTTCAACATTCCAGCAAGCTCCACATAAATAAGTTGGCATACGTTATACACTGACGCCATTCCTTCACCAGCCTCTGAGCCGATCAAAGACTTTTTTTGGGAGATGTGCGATTTCATTAAATGTTTAGTCATTTTCATTTACTTGTATCGATTTAATTTATTTGGAAACATTCGTTTTTCACCTCAGTCTATAATCAAACAGTGTTTCACTAAACTCCCGAGCAAATGGACGTATATTAAATGTTTTCTTTTTTACCTGTGTTAATCTATTAATTTCTTTTAACATATAGATTATGTTTCTAAAGGGCCTCACCAGTCTCACAGGCAGATGGACTTGTAAGGTATGTGCGAGAGGCGTCGAATAGTGTTACATATATAATGTGTTTTGGAAGACAGCCATTTAATTTATTGTCATTTTTCATTCATTAATTCCATACTGCACACTCACGTAATTGTGATAGTTTACTTATTGTTATTCCCGTAGTTGTGTTCGTTCGTTATACTTCTCTCGTGTAAATTATATTTCTAACATACAGCTCGGGGTAGACTAATTCATCTCTTTAAGTTTGACACACCTGGGGAGTCATGTAATTGCTACAGGTTGTGAAATTTCGCGAAAAGATTTCAACAATAGTTATACTTCAAAACACTGTAGTGCCGTTTACCTAAGTTGATTGGCTGAATTACTGTTTGACACATGTTGACTGTCTGCACACGAATTACATAAGAGCCATGCCGATGTTCCCAAATTCTGAGTGGCCCAGTCAAATATAAAAATCTCATCTCTGGCAGACAGAAACCAATGGCCATAAACAAACTGCTGTTGGGTGCTTATAGTGTTGAAGTCAACCATATACTCATATTTTTCGCGAAAAGTCACTAGCACTGGTAATTGCACTTGTTTCTTTGTGAGACCAGCTAGTGTTACTTCTTTGTCATGTTATTTACTCATACGTAAAATCGTTTAAACACTCTGAAATGTTCTAACGTTTAATTGCATTTGGAATAATACTATCTTTCAAAGTCTACTATCTACCAACACTGTCTGCGAGACACAAAATTTCTATTTATACCTATCTTCCCCACAAAACTCACAACATGTATACTCCGTCCCCAACATGCCACATCTCAGTCGAGTGCAAGAGCTCAGAGGGTGAACATCTACCAGAGCTTCTCCGCAACCCACAAAAGGAAAGAAAGAAACTAATAAAATTGTCTCTTGGTACACTCTCGCACCAAACACACAATAAAAACTAACCCTTTCAATCAATTTAATGAACCTTTGATATCAAATTAATTAGGACAATCAAAACAGGCGGCATCCCTTTGTATCTAGGATCGACATGCCCCTACTACTGCGACCTTACGATGAACCTACTAGTAAGAACGTTACTAAGTGGCCAGACAAACAAAAGATTTATGTGAGCTCCATGTGCCTCAATTACATCACGCGAAAACGTGTTAAAAATTTATTGATCACAGCTTTATGAGAAAAATAATCTTAACTTCTCCCAAAACGAGGGACTGGTGCCAAAAAGTCCAGATCAGTACCCGCGGGCGACATTAAATGTCCTTTCATAGCCGCGGACATACTGACCTGGAATTTTCCGTAACACAAGCACATGCATGTTAAACAAAAAAAAAAAAAATCTAACTTGAATTATTAAATAATACTTGAAAAAGGAAATCACAGCCGTTCCCCTGCGACCGTTCAACGCTCGACGATTCCAGCAGTTAAAATGTACTCCCTTCGTAAAGCACGCAATGCGACTATAAAAAAAAAAAAAAAAAAAAAAAAAAAGGACACTAGGGAATCAGAGCAAATCAAGAGCTTTAAATCAAGGAACAGTTGAGAGGAACCCAGCCGCTGCAATTACACAACACCTTTTTACAGTTAATTCCCTAGCGGAAAGTTCTTAAATTGCCTAGCCCGTCCATCTGCCGTGACTCACCAAAAATGTAAACGTGTAGAAACCCAGCCGGAAACTCAAAGCCACGCGACGTGGCGGAATAAAGCCACATGTGTCGATGTCAGCTAGGTGGGCCAGTAATCTGAAAACTCCTCGCGCACTGCGTCTTCATCTCTGCTATTAAAGTAACAGCCTACAGTTTTTCTTTCATTATTGGCTGGCATGCATGTAAGAAGCTACTGCCAAATTTCACTGGCCCGATGACGATTTTTATACTACAAGGCAGAACGTTCGTGATTGGTCTGCAAACAACTTGGCTGAGTCAAAACCTTGCTCATTCAATCATAAAAGAATAAACTAGCTAGAGTGTTGTAGAAGATACGTTAGCTGAAATAATTGTCGCGATTTCCCATTGTCTCTACCAATGGAGTATCGAATTATATTGTCCCCCAGTCAAATATTTTATCACATGTAACATGTCATACAGACAATATTGTTCACTTCGAGGGCAATAAAAGTGTATTTATTTTGTTCAGAATAGTTGTTATTAATGCCATGTAAAATTTCATAAAGAGACTGAGAGAAATTTGTGCGACTCTTAACAATCAAGGCTTGAGAGGAATTTCTTTAAAGATCCCGAAGTGAATAAACGAAACAATCAAACCTAATCCATTCTAATCTGGTTTTCTACGGCAGAGTGGAGTAGAGTTGGGTTGAGGGATTTCGGCGGCACGTAACAACGGCGTCTTGAGAGCTGACGTGGGTGAAATGACGGGATAATGAAACAGCGCAGGACGAAGGGGCGGGGAAAACAGGAAACTCCCGAGAAAACCCGCCGACCGACTATATTGTCCGGTACGATTCACACATGCGAAAATCTAGGAGTGACCCCGCCGGGAATCGGACCCGGTTCGTCTTGGTGGGGGACGTGCAGTCTAACCACTCAGCCACCGCTACCCCCGAGATTAGAGTGGACAGATTTGGACGGCTCTTAACATCGAGGTCTTGGGATCCGATGAGAGTGAATCGAGGTGAATGCGGTGAGAGGGAAGAGATTTGGGCGGCTCTTAACAGCGAGGTCTTGAGAGCCGATAAGGGTGATGAAAGTGTATATATAACAAAGTTACATCCAAATGTTCGTATAGTGTCCAAAAAGTGATATAGATATTTTGGATTTCCCAGGGACATTTTATATTTAGTCACTGATGGTTTTGCAATACCTAATGGATATTCAGTGTGTTCTGCAAAATGGCATCTACAACTGGATATATAAGGGACATCCACATGAGATTCACTTTAAGACAGATCACTTTTACTTATTGTGCATGTAATTAGGATATACGGTGGATATCCAGTGCTATGTGGGTACAGGCGCCTCACTTCTTGTTTGTATTTATTTTAAGTAAATCTGCATTGCACTCAATGTGTTAAATTGATCCAAATAGTAATGAAAATCAACCAGTTATCAAACTTTAGATTGTGTCAAGGCCTCCTTAGCCTAGAGGTCTCAAACTCAAAATGGTGCACGGGCCATGAAATGTAATCAAAATAGTTTAACAGGCCGCATAACAGAAATAAACTAGGGATTTAAATTGCTCAAATATTAGAATATATCATTATATTTTTAACTTCCGCAATCGAATGTGGTAATGCAGGCAAAATAAAAAATGTAAAATATACAGTATGGAGTAATTGAATTAGGAAAGCATAAATTGCTAGTAGAATGAATGAATAGATTTATGTGGCACTTAACAGCTAGGTCTTGAGAGCCGTTGAGGATGACTGATGATTGAGGTGAGTACGGAGCAGCGCCGGAATGAAAAGTCGGGGGGAAACGGGAGATGCCCGAGAAAACCCGCCGACCAACGGCATCGTCCGGCACGATTTCCACATGCGAAGGTCCGGTGACCCAGCCGGGGAATGAACCCGGTTCGCCTTGGTGGGAAACGAGCGTGCTAACCACTCGGCCACCATGGCCCCTGCTACTAGAAGAGTGGCATTTTTTTCTTGGACACGAAATATTCAAAATACGGTGAAATATTTTGGCATGACATGACTCTCGCAGTATTTTTCAAATGTTCATCTGTGAACTGACTTGTTAGTTTGGATTGGTTACTGCTAGGCTCTGATTCCACAAAGGCCTTAATTACAACTTAGAGCTCCGAATTATATTAAAGTCTAATCGACCAAGACCCCAATATCAAATGATATATCAGTGCTCTATTCTACCCACGCGTAGAATATATTGGATGAATCTCTGCTGTGGCCGTAAAAGTTTATTATTGTGGATGACAACGCTATTGCTGCCACCTAAATGTTTTAGTGGCAGCCAATAAATATTTTGGCAAGAAGTAAATATGTAAGACATCACTAAATGGCGTTGGCACTTGCCAATCTACGTATTATTGGGCACCACAATACGTTCTTTACCAGCAACAACATTTCGCCTTGGAACGGATCAGCCAAACAGTTTTTCTTTCACTGCGAAAGCATTCAATAGTTAGAATATTGGCAGGTTGGAAGCATTGACTAAAGATGGGGTAGACCGATAATTGATCTACTGCGCATGTACCCAATATTGACCTACCGTAATCGTACACAACTGTCAGAGTCACATGGTCAACAGGGATGAACGCGTCTGTTTATACCTTAATTTTTAAATGACAAGCACTATTATATTAATAAAATACTTTTACCAATTTGGATTTAGTCAAACTGCATTACAAATTTGTTTGCGGACGTGTAATAACATATATAAAAATTTGTTTACAAATCAATTTTCTAACCTAAAATCAAAACCACGCCATTTTCGCTAGACGTGTTGGCAGAAAAGCAGTTCAATGTTGGGACAAGGAGATTGGTTCTGCGCAGCCAGCGAGATCGGTCTACCTTATCTTTAGTCTAGGGTTGGAAGCACGTTGCATATTTTCTTCGAATAACGTTTATTTGAAACACTCTGCGGCGAAGTTCAAAAGCCGGGTAGGCGGGTCCCTTAATACGCGAACGGAACAAACGTCGAGTGCTCGGTGATGCGTGCTGGGTCTCGGAGTCTGTACCTAGTGGTCCGAAGTGAAGTTTGAGGATCACTGCCCTTCACAAATACTATTCGGAGCGGAATGTTTCAACAGTGTATGGGCACGGCCTGCGGAGGACTTTCGGGAAGCCCCCCCCCCCCCCCGAGGGAGAGAAGTCCGAAGAGGCGGTAGGCAGGGGCCAAAACTCGTACTCAACTTGCCACTTACGAGTCGGGGCTTCTTGGCGGTCGAAGAGGGGGGTGGCGAACACCGCCCGCTCTCCCCGGACGGAAATGGAGACAGTTTCCGTCCAGCTGTAGCTGGCACCGTCTCCAGGCGCGGTGGCCCTTTTCCAGCTGGAACATCAAGGGCGACGTTCCTGAACGCTGCTTCGAGAGTGGGATTAGGTTTCAGAGAGTAAAAGCTGGGCTATGCTCGAGTGGAAGTGGTTTTGGAACGACAATAATGTAACTAGCATGATGTGTTTACAGTCGTGTCCTTACTAACCACGTGACATATTAACACTTTGAGGACTACGCCAGAGTGTAGCTCGTGTGACACCATTTTCATGCTGTTTTTATTTGTTTCTAAAGAAAACTCGTACAAATGCGGATTCTTTGTTCCACTTATACGTAACCAAAGCCTACAAGAACATTTTAGCCCAGCAATAATGATTTTTTCGGACCAAAAAATTACTTTCATACACCGACTGAAAAGGACACATTTGAATGTAAATTCTTTTACTGAGTGAAGGACACTTGATTGGGGGCAAAATCAACTTGCCACCCCCATTGGCCGACGACCAGCCAATAAGGAACGTCGCGTGATCCAGTAGGATGGCCGTGAGTGGCAAAACACAAGACCCAATCAAACCTGTGATCCTAAAGTGCTGGAGACTGGTGACTCACTTATAACTTGTCCTGAACTCCATTAAATGCGAGCAGGCTTCATAGTGTTAACCCGAGTGTACTAGTTCACGTCTGACATGTTGCAGAATGGTTCAAATCTTAGTCGACGCTGTACGAGTCCAGAAGCTAGCACCAATACAGAAGTCGTTTTGCATGAGCAGTGCTACTTTGTTGTTGCTGACACACACGCTAGTATATTATTTGTTCCTTCTTGTGCCATCGATCTACTGAAACTTGTTCCGTGCATTATAACGTGTCAATTGTTATCAGATATTCGTAGATAGGTACTATGCACCAGCGGCGTGTGGTGAAATGTTGCAAGGTAAGCTGTGTTGGCTCTGTGCTGTACCTAGGGATAGGAAAATTACGCGGGTTGAATGACCTGTAGACTGGACTGCACATTCCTTTGTACAGTCGAGTCTTTGTTCACTGGCTGCTGCCACAGTGTTACCACACACCTGGCATCATGGGATTCGCTTCTTGTTCCCTTGCAAGTCTGATATTGGCTGAGTCGTCTAGGGCGTGCATAATAAACTCTGATCCAATAGCAAAGGTGATTTCAATGTACACGAGTTTGAATTCTACCTTGTCCTGAAATCAATTTCGCGAAATTTTCCTATCCCAAACTATACCTAATCGTTTGTTAGTTTACGCATCGGCCAGATAAACGTAGTAGCGCGGTTGACGTCACAGCGCGTGTGTAATGGGTACACCGACTTTAGATGAAAGTACAATTCCATGAATACTGTTATCTTGAATAGAGATGTGAAATCTGCGAACGGTTGTTGGGTAATATCATCGCCATTCATCCAACAAGATGCGTGTAACCCTTGGGGTTTTTTTTATCGCGTTTAACCCTCTTCAGGCGCAATAATTTACGTTTTCATGTGTTGAAAACGATACATTTTATTATTGGTGCTGATACGACACTTGTTACGTTGTCACAGCCAATAAGCTGTAAGCTGCACGTTCGGCTACAGTAAAATGAACCCGGATCAGTAAGATGATTCGCGAATCATTTATTCAGAGGTAAGATCATTGGTCATTGAACTTCGCAGGGGGCAGCTCATATCAAAAATTACCTACACGTGCGCAATGTACACCACGAGTACACTGGGTATAATGTGTTAATGACATCATGATCATTTGTACATTAATGTACAAAAGACGTTGCCTTGGTAAAACTCTAATGCGAACGGTCGTCGAAATAACAGACAAAGTTTGTAAGGGCGTTGTTGGTTGCCTGCCAAGTCTCTACTCCTCGTGTTTTGGATGAAATCAAATATTTATTTTAACAGCCATATTAGTTTGTAAATTGCACTAAATACTTCTGTTGTTGCAGAATGGCATATTTATGCTTCACCTAGCACCGCAGTGTAGCCCCTTAACTAATTTTTAATTTCATCTGTTATAGAAGAAAGAAATTTAATCACAAGAGTACATGTGGACAATAATTTTAATAAACTTCTTGAAAAAAAAAAAAAACGGCCATCGAAGTTTTTAATATAGACCTTATACACACTCTAAAAAATGTTTTGTACTTTTACAAGAAAAATCCTTGGAAGCCTAGTTACAAAAAATCTTTTGTATGTAAAATTACAAAGAGTTTTCTTGTAAAATCTGCAAAACATTCATTTGTAATATTACAAATACTAGCCTTATATTAAAACTGCTATATTGAGAAGTGAACGTAAAATAATTTTTCTTCTAGAAAACAAATGTGACAAATTAATAAGAGTGAAAACAAAAAAAAAATATATATATATTATATATACATACATATATATACACACACACTCTTTGCCTGCACGGGTATTACAGAACACACCCCTCGTATTACTAGTATGTGTAATTAGGAAACATTAACAGTTATATAATAATACGGTCACGTTTTATTGCAATTGTGGTTTTATTATGATTATTTGAGTGATTTTAAGTGTTTTACGTTATTGATACGTTTATTTTTGCACTTAGCTACACTTTACACCGCCCATAGTTTTTCCACAAACAGTTATATACGGTTTTACATTGTTGAGTGTCCGCCATTTTGCTGAAGCTCATGGAAATGGGCCAGTATAGTACATACATTTCTTGAGGTATAGTGCAAACACAGCCCTTGTAGTTTCACAAGAGAAATCGTTGTACCCTTACAAGCTTTTGTAAAATTAAAAGGAATTTCTCAGTAACAAATTACAATTTTACAGTGCATCGTGTAGAATGTTCACCGTATATCAGGCTTCAATTCTACGGTCTACTTACGGTGTCTTCACACTGTTCTAATCAAACCTTTGATAAAAAGTAGCCCTCATGTATGACGTGTTTGGTTGTATCCTAAATATGTCAAGGACACGAGTTATATACGCCTGTTAACATAAAAGCATTTTTTTTTTGGTTGATTTTTTTTTGCGTATGAAAATACACAGAGAGGAAACAGGGGTGTTGTGAGTGAAGATATTCGGACAGCTCTTAACATCGAGGGCTTGAGAGTCGATGAGGGTGATGTGAGCTGAGCACGGAGCAGCGCCGGAATGCAAGGGCGGGGTAAAGGGGAGATCCAGGAAAAAACCAGCGGCATCGTCCGGCACGGTTCCCACATGCGAAAATCCGGGAGCGATCACGCTGGGAATCGAACACGGCTCGCCTAAATGAGAATCGAGTAGTCTGACCATCACGGCGCCGCCCATCTCGCTTCTGTAAACTTACCTATTCTATGGCTGTGCAGTAAATTGGTGAACAGATTTTTTTAGAGAGTAAATGTAAAATTCTAGGGATCAATTCACGCCGTGGATCCTATGAGAAGCGTTCGTACTGTTACACTACACAATCAGCATCCAATCACAAAGTCTCGAAGTACCAGCAGCTACCAAATTGCGATTGGTCACAGAAAATAACCTCATTTTAATGGTTCATTTTTTCTGCAGCATGACGTGCAAAAATGAATTATACCTTATATAATATGTTAGTATAGCTTATTTGCAATATCTTCACATTTTATTAAAAATCAATCCTTTGAAAAAACCTTCATTGTAGGATACGTTTAGTTATTTCATAAATATGAAGTGTATCATAAGCGTTTTATACTTTTTTTCAACGCAAAATTATTTAATTTTTTTTTAAATTGAACTTTTATTTATATTTTATTTGTATATTATAATGATTTATACTATAACCCATATTACCAAACACAGGTATTGCCTTTGACAATGCCTAGTAAGAAATAGTTATGTAAAATATTATTAAAGAAAGTACTCACAAATGCGGTGCGTTGTCCCTCTGGTGTAATTTTCTAGACTTGGTTAGTATTTGTTTGCATTATGCGGGGGAGTACCCTTAAACTATAACTTTACACGAGGAATCTTGTTTCTACATTTCCACGTGCATGAAGTAATTTTACGTAAATTCAGATAAATTCTTTTTACGCGTACCAATTATCATCGAGTGCCGCCATCAGGGAACCCTGTTTCATCTAGATGCAAGCGACTGGATAACTTCCTGAATTGTCGACGGTATCGAATAAACGGGCACGAAATGACGTCTGGTAGTGGGTCAGCGGTAAAACGCTGCACGGGAAATGACAAATAAAAACAAATAATACAACCCTTTCATAAATGCACCCCGTGTGTTAATATGCGCGAGGGTACGTGTAGAGAGAGAGGGCGAGAGAGAGAGCGAGAGCGAGTAGTGGCAGTTCGCGGCAGCGATGCACGGCGGGCGAGCTGTGCTGCTGGTCGTCTGCTATCGCAGGGGCGATATGTCAGACAAACGGCAGACCACATCAACATGACATGTTGCCGCACCGCGCGGTTACAGCCAGGACTCGCATCCTGCGCAGGGAAGGGGGAAATACAAACGACTGTCCTTATTTCCCCTGTATTGCGAGGGCGCTCTAATTAAGGGCAGGACACTACTCTTGTGTTCCTTTCATTAAGAGACCACGTTGTAACATCTGTTTGTGTGTTTAAGTGAATATGTTTTAAAAAAAAAAAAGGAGTAACTCTTAGAAAGCGAATCCGTCCGTAAATGTATTTAACTGATGAATAAGAGAAAAATTGCCAGATTTCCTTCACTTATTGATTCAGTGACATTTCCCGCTAACTCATACGTAATTTTTTTTCACTGTTTACTCAGTGGTTTTTTTTTTGACTGATGGATCTGTTAAACAGCCTGTAAAGATGGCCGCCAAACAAATTTTAAATTACCGACAAATAAAGTGTACCAAGTGAAATAACAACGAATAAACTAATAAAACCAATACAAAATACTTTCTAATGTGTGTTTCGTCTTTCAAAACGCCATTCAGCCTTTCATTCCGTTTTTACGTCTTTCATTTAGTATTAACGTAATCGTCACAGCGCTCTGAAGGTTTTAACTGCATATAATGTGACGAAGAGAGGGCACTAATATATTCTATCCGTTTTAACAAACGTAACGGCACCAATTACACCATAAAAAAGCAGTAAGAGCATACAATTTACATCTTCACGATTTTGCGGCAAAACTATAACACATATATTTTCCTTTCATTGTAAATTTGGCGTGGTAGCGCAGGTAGGAAGGTAAAGGTCGAGTGTCGGAAAGGCGTGCGAGTTCAGTTCCGGACGTTTCTTTACTTTTTTAAATTACGGTTAATTGCGGGGTATAAATTGCAAACTATCGTAAATATGTTTATTTCGCGTAATTATTTGGCTGCATTCAATAAAAAAACAATATTTAATCCGCCGCCGTAGTCGGCCGTCACTTATTCAATCAGCGAAAGTTTTTTCACTGAAACAATCAGTAGTTTTCCGCTGGTTCCGAGTGGAGCCATCTTCACTGATTCGAGTAGTTTAATTTCCCTGTGAACCGCTGGTTTCCCACTAATTCTAATTTAGACTGCATTTGGTATAATTATCGAGAGGTAAACAGAAATTTCATTAAATTACTTTCTTAACGGAATGTATTCTTTTTCCGAAGCAGAGGCTCTCCTTGTGTCTTGAGTGACTGATAAGGCGATGGGTGGGTACACTGTTAAAAAAAAAATTCCTTCATTTTACGGAAAAGTGCTGGTAAAAATTTATCCACAAGTGTCCGTAAACTCTACGTAAAATTACGGACACATTTGTTTTCCGAAACGGACTCTCCGTAAATTTCACGGAATCTCTCCGTTCATTTCCAAGTTAGTCTTCTGTACATTCAGTTTAAAATAAAAAGAGAAAATGGAAATGGTTCTAATTTTCGTTATGTGGGTGTTCTACCGTGTGTAAAATTGATATTTAAAAGTTAAAATATTTTGTACTTAAGCGAGGTTTGAACCAGAGTAAAAAAGTTACCAGTCCACGACTCTGACCATTCACCTACAACTCTCACTCAAAAATTATGGTATAACTTTTAAATTTGTATTCAAAAGACGAAAGCAATAATTCAGTTTCTGTTAAATTTAGTGACTTTATAGTGTTGAGAAATGTTACAGACGCCTGATGCTATTTTTTAATGTTCGCAAGAATATACCATAGTCGCATGGATAACCTTAACTGCCGCAGAAACGATAATTTTCTTGTTACAGCGGCGAAGAAAGCTTCGTGTAGAATCGGCATTGTTCGTCCCCGTAACTCGAAGCCAAAAGGGAATGCGGAGACTTTCCGTGTCTTGTATTTAAGGACTTAGCTCAGTTTTTCCTCATTACGGATTCATTTCCGCACGCTGCACACTTCCGTAAAATATTCCGCAAACATGCGGAAATTTTTTAACAATGTATTCGCCACTCAAGTACTTGAGTGTTCCAGCTCCTCGCAGCGACATGCTAGCTGTTCGTAGTGAAAATGACCTGTTGCTCTTAGCGCAGCGGACGCCTTCATCACTGATTCCTCGCAGCAATCTTTTAGCGGGAGCCCGGGTCGTGGGTAGCTGAGAGGAAAGGGGGAGAAATACTAGCTTATGGGAGGGGTGTGTGGGGGGGAACGAAGAGCGAGCCGATACGCATTTCTGCAAGGCCTGACTATCCCCATGCATGAATACTAAAATTCCGCTGATGGAAAGCGGCGGCGAGCCCCTCTTTATTCAACATATTCGTTCCCGCAGAATGTTGCTGCATAAAACTCCGATATTTGTGCTGTGCTGTACAAGCTGGTTACCTTGGGGCGAGTAAGTGAGTGAGGGAAGAGACTTGGACGACTCTTAATAACGAGGTCTTGAGAGGTGGTGAGGGTGACGGAAGTGAGTATGGAGCTGCGCCGGAATGAAGGGGCGGGGGAAACGGGAGATCCCCGAGAAAATCCGTCGACCGACGGCATCGTCCGACACGATTCCACTTGCGAAAATCCGGTGATCCGGCCGGGGAATGAACCTGGTTAGCCTTGGTGTGAGGCGAGCGTGCGAATCGCTCAGCCACCGCGGCCCCCTGGTACCTTAGGGTCATCGTGCAAATGCTGCTCTGGGGAAAACGCTTATTATTGGCATTTAACAACCGATAAATATAAATCTACCACATACAATGTAAAAGTCTCTCCATGCACTTCCTGTTAGTTTGATCTTAGTTCCATTACTAGATACCTGAAGAATTTGCTAGTTCGATGTCCAATATGCTGGTCTTCACAATCGTATGTACATACAGCCGTATTCAATCCCCGGCCGGGTCACTCCGGATTTTCGCATGTAGGATTCGTGCCGGGCGATGCCGTTGGTCGGCGGGTTATCTCAGGGACCTCCCGTTTCCCCCCACCCTTTTCATTCCGGCGCTGCTCCATACTCACCTCAGTCACCTTCATCGGTTCGCCAGACCTCGATGTTAAAAGCCGTCCAAATCTATTCGCTCCACCCTTGAATGCCCTGGTAGTCCTTTTTGGTGTACCTTTCCAATATTGTCTGCAATTTGTTTCTTCTCCGCGCCGCATTATATTCGGGATAGTGATAAATCTGCAGAAATGTGACTTTCTTAATTCTTTCTTTTTATTTACCGTGCGCATTTTCAGCATTTTCCATTTCCGTAACTTGTTGTCGTGTAGGTGCAAGAACTGCTTTCACATAATGGAAATTTTGTTCGGTGAAATTTATGAACTTGGTACTTATGGATGACAATCAAAAGACGTGTAAAGTTTTTTGAAATGTATTATTTGCCAGCGTGTTACTAATACTGTTTCCGAAACTCATTCGTCGCAAGAACTAAAACTGGGCAGTTGTTTAATTTTTAGTTTTCTTTCTTCGGGGGAAAAAATAAAACTTATACCAGGAAAAAAGATTTCTTTTTAAAATTAATGCAGCCTACTTATTTCGTGGTTTTAACGTCATCTGACATAATTAAGGCAGCTGAAAAAAATTACATTATGTTTTCAAATTAACACCAGCGTGCTTCAAGTTAAAAAATTTATGAAATTCAATTTTCAAGGATTACCACCATTTCATGAAGGAAATGTATCATTTATATTAAGTTATTTGTAACGATAAATTAAAAGGACTCTGATAACAGAAATACATTTATTTATTCTGATATGGAAAAGGGAAATTTTTTGAATCAAACCTTTAATGTCCGACATTTTGTTGTAAGGTCTAATTTAGTGTTAGGTAAGGGAGTGAGATTTCGGACAGCTCCAGTGGATCCGCAGTATGAGAAAAAAAAAGGAAGAAAAATGCTTTTCTAACAATTCGAGCGAAATTAACACTTGAATTCATTCCTTCTTCCTCCTGGAAGTACGATTCTGCTGTTAGTGATCTTATATTCAGGTCAGGCGAGGCATTATTTCCTGGGTTTATTTACATTTTTAATGAGGACATTTAGTGGAACGTCTCGGGAATATTTCCCCTCGATTTTTTTTTTCATTTGCTTTCGCAAGGAGATTAACAAAATGCTTGAAATGTAGGGCGCTAACCGTTGTTTAAAAATTTCCCGCATTTATGTTCACTATGGCGTATTAATTTTCTATTCGTAATCACAGCTGTGGAAATTCACTTAGAAATTTGACATCAACTAAAACGCAGGTAAATTTTTAGGGCACCACTAGATTTTTTTTCTCTGTAAGTTTCCCCGATAAAGGATTAAAAAAATAATGAAATTGTGAACTTCATGATAAGAGTAGGGACCGATATCAATGCATAAAAAACATACGTATGCTGATCATTCCGAATCACGTTTATTTGAAGTATACATATCTTAAATGCTTCCTTCATGGCCACGGATGTAATTTATGTAATTTATGAACGAATAATACTTCTGTATTTATTATAAGCTCTTTTGAAATTCTTCTGGTGCCATGTCTGAAACTGAGATTTAAAAAAAAATATAGGTGACCTAAAAAAATTATGGACATTTTTACTATGCCAGATCTCCCCGTCAGAATCAGGGGTTACTCAGATGTTGATTATTTCCATCCCAGATTCATAACTGACAGCTGTGTTACCTTGTATTCGGTCTACGTAAAATCTCTAAGAAATCTCGCGTATTCATTTGTCAACAAGCTAGTGAGTGAAGAGTGAAAATATCCGGGCGGCTCTTAACGTCGAGGTATTGAGAGCCGACGAGGGCGAAGAGAGGAGAGTCTGGAGCATCGCCGGAATGCAAGGGCTGGGGGGGGAAACGGAAGACTTCCGATAAAACCCGCCGCCCCGCGGCATGTCAGCAAGCTAGACGCCACAATCCTTTTGTGTGCTCGGACCTCAGTTAGTTGTTCATCGACTGTTGCTCCAGTTTAACAACACGGACTAGGTAGCACGGGATTCGTTCTTTTTTACTCTCGCAGAGCACGTGGTGGTCTAGTGGTCAGACTACTTGCCTCCCACCAAGGCAAACCGGGTTCGATTTCCAGCGGGGTCGACCCCGGATCTCCGCAAGTGCCGGACGATACCGCTTTCTCGGGGATCTCCCGTTTCCTCCGCTCTTGTATTCCGGCGCCGCTCCAGACTCACCTCGCTTCAACCTCATCGGCTCTCAAGACCTCGGCTTTAAGGGCCGCCCAATTCTTTCCACTCCACTCTCATTCTTGCCGGACAGCTCCCGCTTTTGTAATTATTTTCATTACAGTAACTCCATTTATAAGCGGAGGACATGACAACAGATTGCTGTTTATATCGTCTGTTAAATGTTATTGCAAGAACTATCTCCTTAGGACGTTATTAATTTAACGTATAAATAAGTACATAAGATTATACAACACTTAAATCAAGGTTCCAAATAAAAATTATACAGAATTTTTCCCTTCCGAAACGTTTGTTTTGAGTTTCTTCACAAAAATTCAAGTAACTCTTTATATTCCCAAAAACTGCTTATTACTATGGCCTGATTTAAGTGATTTTACCTCATGACTGTCGTAACTTAATCACTTGAACAAATACAATAAACATTTATTAAAACACAAAAAATGTATTTAAAAAATCTTAATCCACGTATTTATAAAACACGATTTACTTTCTCTTCTCGGATTTGGTCGAGCTAAATGAAAAGTTCGAATTTATCTTTGTGAAGCGTTAATTGGCAAATAAAACAATCTACGTCTGTGCTGTTGTTTTAAAATATTTCTAGTGAGAAAGGAGAACGGAATGGGGAGGGAGGAAAAAGCCGTGGTGCCTAGAGTCTAGTGTATCAATATTCTGTACAACCTTGAGCACACTTCATATACATGTCTAATAACTTTTTAAGGATAAGTTTACATAACCGCATTAAAGGAGATTGGACGTCGTAACAATGAACCACTAAGATGTAATTGCACAATGAAAAATATTTTGTTGAATCAAAGAATGTTTGTATGGCCAAACAAATTAATTATTTGCATATGGGCCATGATATATATATATATATATTTTAAACGAACTATTTAGTTTTCCTTATATGGTTGTCCCAAAATAAATGATTTGGTTAGTGCTACCAAAGAATAATGTTTAGCTATAACGGGGAAGGTATTGTTATTATTACCACTTTGGCGTGAATCTTATATTTATTTAAAAAAAACTCTGTCGTTTGAAATATTTATAGAAAATAACTAATGGAGAAGTTAAAATATTTTGGATAAATTTTTTTTGGTATCAGTGAAATCGGTTTCATTTAAGCACGGAATACTGCAAAATGACCTTTACGTGGAGTGCATAGGCTTCATATAGACTACAAAACCTATTCTTTGCTATTTATCGTACTAGTACACTCATACCTACACTGCAATAACAATGATGTTATAGGCTGTTCACGGTAAAAAAAAAAAAAACACATTTGAAAGCCCAGCTTAAGATCTACTTCTATGAACGTTAGGTATTCTTTCACCTTGTGTAAAATTAACATCGCCATGGGCCTCGTCACTTTATTCACGCGTAGATCAAGTTAAACTGTGACATTTTTAGAAAAGTAAATATTATATAGATCTGCTCATTTACACATCGCTGCATTAATAAACAGAAACCGAAATTAATAATTTAAGTTATCACAAATGGTTACCTAACACTTTTTATTTGACGTTAAGATATGGAACTGTTTTCCTTTCATCGTTTCCAATTTTACTGAGCAAATGCCACTCAGTGCGCCAATTAAAATATATGCGTTCAGAGGCAGTGACTTTTTTCAAAGGTTCATTTCAAAAGTGCTCACTTTATCGTGAACAGCCTTCACCTAAATGTTATTTATAAAATGCAATTCTATAAAGTTGATAAACTCACATTTATTTATACTTGAACACTTTGTGGGGACGAAGTTCTTTCACGAAATTTTGTTCACACAGGCATTTAATGAGGACTTTTTAGCCAATCAGAGTAATTTACAAAACATCGAGGAGCATACAAGTTAAAAAAAACCGCGATGTATTATTACGCAGACACCACTGTTTTCATTCAAATACGACTAGTCACATACCTAAACTAACCGAGACCATATTGGCCACGTATGTTTTGCCCTTTAGTAGTGACGTCATTAGCCTGGCAACATAATGTTGCAAGGCCTTGAATTCTCGGTGATCACGTTTCCAACAACTCTTCGATATTTTCCGAGCGTGCATTGCGAAATATAGTCTTACCATATTTTCTCCGGTGAGCGTGAAAAATGTAGGAAATAATCCCGTTAAAGCAGAGAGAAAGCTAAATGAATTCGAGGAAGACGGAGTCGTATTTGATGAATAATCGGAGCTCTAGCCCGTCTGCTAGGGAATCTCTGCCGACATCGATTACTCGTGCAGTGGTCGGGCGCCAAACCGGAACAGAAAGCACAGCAAGACCTTCGTGTCTCTCGAATTCCGGAGCAATATCGATATCAGTTTTAGATCAATTTGTGAACCAAAAACAACTAGGCTTACATTATAGCAAGTTTGCGGGGAGGCGCTGGTAAAAATCCTCCAGAAATCTCCGCATGTAGAAACACATCTTCGCAAAACATTGCTAACTGTGGATAATTGACTGTGTGAATGCCTTTCTGAAAGATAAAAGAATATTTAGCAAATGACCAAAATACTACGAATGACCAACGTAATACCAACGTTAGTTAGTAGTCAGGTTTCTGTCCTATTAGATTGGTGATCTGTAATATACACACAATAACCCAACTGAAAGTCAGCAAACAGCATTTCGTTTTTTTTTATTGATAAGGCGAATATTTGAAAGAAAGAGAATTTAGGAAACCATGTAGAAAACCATAGATTTTCATTGGCCCAATAAAATTGGTTGAGCGTCATATTTCAGTAAAAATTCACGTTGGGCCAACATTGCTGCGAATGACATTTTTACGCTGGGCTAACTTAAGTTTTCCAACGATGACCCAACGCCAGAGCCAGACGTTAAGCCAACATTTGTCTAACAAACTTTTCTGTATGTTTACCAACAAGTTACCAACATCCAGCCAACCATGACCATCAAAATATATTTAAACACAATTATTTTATGTATTAAAAAACCAAATGTTTAAGCAAACATGGAAAATTGTGTTTTTTTTTTTCATCCCAAACTTTCTATGGAGCATTGTTGAAATTATGTTGCTTACACAACGTTGGCAAAACCAACGAAAAATGACCAAACACCAACCTTTTGGTTCCCAGCATTTTTCCAACATAAAATCAACTGAACATATCTAATAGAAACACGGTTATTATCGTGAACAACACTTACATATCATATGATACAGGAAAAATGCATTGTTTTGATTAAGAATAGCTATTCCCTAACTTCAACATCAAAGTGTTTGCTGTACAATGTTGGCCTAAGATAGAAATTAATATAAAGTACCAACTGTATATCTACCAACTTATTGCCAACATTCAATCAACCTCGACCATTAAATTCAATTTGAAACAAAAACATTTAAAAATTAAAAAACCTAAATTTTAAGCAAACATTAAAAGTTATAATTATTTTTCATTCCAAAAACATTATTGAGTATTGTTGGAAATATGTTAGTTTCAGAATGTTGGCCCAACTAAAAAAAAAAGTACCAATTGCCAACTGTTTGGTTTAGAATATTGCCCCAACATAAAACGAACTATACATAATTCAAAGAAAGATGGTCAGTATCGTAAAAAAATTTGTATTTCATAACGTGCAGGAAAGGAACATTGTTTTAATGAATTTTGCCATGAAATGTTGGTTTTGCAACCTTGGCCCAACATAAATATACAAACACATTACCAACAATATGTCTACCAACTTGTTGTCAACATTTAGCCAACCATTTTAAAGTTTTTAAAAATTGCTCTTGAAACATGTGACATTTTTTGATATAGTGATGTGTTGATGTATATTTTTATAAGGTATCTCATTAAATTTTTCGAATTAAAACTGTTTGGTTGCCGTATTACGTTGGGCCAATGTTGTAATCATGTATGTTTTCCAACTCAACATAATGCCAACCTTTCCAACCAAATGCCAACTGTTGGGCCAACGTATGTTGCTACTTGGGGTGTTAGAAATCACCATCGTCCTATTGGTACCTTACCACACCGGACACTTACGTGTACTTTATAGTATTCATTATTGGCCGGTCATCAACCAATGAAGAACCGAGCTGACATTGACCCAATCAGATGTCCTTTCTCGTATAAAATTATATAAAATCAATCAGTCCTTTTGAGTGACTATAAACAGAACGTTCCGTCATTAGCAATATCAATGTGCGACACCTGTCTCAATTCACTGTAAAATTCGCCTTCCTTCGCCCAACATCACGCACCTGTTTGACCAAGACGCCTGCTTGAAGACTGCAAAGTTTACGGTTTTTGACGTTTGTGAACTTAAAAAAAAAACGTATACGAGAGTACGAAAAAACATTCCTGTGTCTACAACACATTACCTGAAATTATAATACGACTAACCTATTTTCCATGTCCATCGTTGATTCTATGTAGAAACGTTTCTTGTTGACTACAGGAAAACACAGTATGATTATTCACGGAGCAAAGCTAACACACGTCCTTCATGCATCGTGGACTGCCCGACTCTGAACATGAGTAACTCTGGTGTTTCACGCAGGTGCCGCCGTGTGGCGCTGTCATCGCGGAACAGTAGTTGGCAAGCACAGAGCATGTGCCACGTGACACCATTTCCCCTAAGTGACAGTTGGTTTTAAAATATCATAAACTGGCGGAACCTTCCACAGATCCTGACTGGGCAAAGAATTAGCGGTATTCCGCTAGGAGTTATTGTAAGAATTATTGTATGAATAGTCGTGAGACGGCCTCGGCAGGCCATACATGCACAGCCTCTGACTAGAAGCTAAGTATTTGCATCAGTAATGTTATAATTAGCATAGAGTCATGGCCCATCCGGCCGGAAAATGAAAATATACTTGATAATTGTAGGCGCTTTAGATCATGGCGCAAATGTCTTGCAAATTTATGCATTTCCTATAAATCGGCATTTTAAATAATTGTTAATTTGTAGTATTTGCCGAAAATAAATATGCAAAGGATAAAAGGTTTTACACAAGTGGTTTTAGATTGGGTCCAGTTTTGACCATTTTATTGTTCATTGTGTCCGTTATGGACTTTGTGCTAAATTAATGTCAAGTTACTTAGGGGGAAATTATCTTTAAGGTTATATATTTATACGCCAGTAGTAAAATTTGTCAAAGTAGCATTGCCTATGGGTTGGCTGGCGTATTTTTAAAGAATATAGTTTCAATGCACCCTGGCGCGCATGTAAAATTGTACTTTAGTAAAGTTTGATGCCATTACAATTAGCCACGTGTCATGTGTACTTGTATGAACAAGCAAGATCATAATTTTGTCCATGTGGGACAGTATTAAACCACTTTTTAAAGAATTTACTTGCACCGAGCCCTGGCGCGCATGTAGATTTGGACTCTAGTAAATTTTGATGCTATTTAGAATTAGCCACGTGTCATGTGTACTTGTATGGAAAATATGATTATCACATTTCATTTGTCTATGTGGGACACTTCGAATACCTTTCAAGGATTGTTTACAATTGCCGCGTGCGCTGGCGCTCACATAGAAATATACTCACCTTTCAGTAATTTATATTTAGTCCACATTAAATTGGAGAGTACTTAAATTCAGTCACATGTCGTGGTACATATGTATATCTGTTTTTCCGTTGTAATTTTGGAATAATAATGCAATTTGTAATTTACAGAGATAGCAAAGTTGCATTGCATCGTGGTGCGGATATACCTGAATTTATGAAAGGTAGTTTTAGTCAGATTCCTTTTAGCTTAAAGTCACCCACGTGTTGTGATAATGAATTGTAGTACAAAATTTATTTGACATGCTTTCGTATTTTTTGTATGATGGTATTGTAAACAATGCTTACCATACATTTTGAATAAAGTAAATTAATCCAAATCAAATGTTCTTTTTCTTTCTGTCAGTAGATTATTCAGGACGAGTTTGCAGGTTTACACTCCTTTGAAGTTTGCATTCAGAAAGTTTTTTTTTCAAATATATAGTTGTTATTGTTTTAATTTTGGGCAGTGTTATGCCCTTTTTCCACGTCATAACAATTGTTACCGAGCTGAGGTGTTATTGCGGAGGTCATGTTAAACATCAGCCCAACCAAGCCTGCACATCCATGCAAGTTTTGTTCTGAACAAAGAAATTTTCAAATAAGCTTTGTCCTACGTTCATTCGAGCATAGTCTACAAAGTGTTAAGACGAGGGAAAGACAGTATTCCTGTAGCGATTGAATTATTTTACAGAGCCCTGGCAGTTCAAAATTCCTCCGAATTTTAAGGAGAAGTTTCGAGAAAATAAAAAGTGGAGATCCCTTCCCCATGTTTTATCTAAGGTATATCTACGGAATAGCGCTGGGGGGAGGGGGGGAGTGCAGTATCTCCAGCATGCAGGGGCGGTGTTATGGCGTGGCAAAGGGGGCTTGAAGAGGTTTTGGGGCAAGGGCAAAGTGCACAGCCGCAGATGTGGATCCGCCTTGTGGTCCCGTATCAGCAGTGACCGCGGGAGGATGGGCATCCGTGGGCTCAAAAGCCCCAAGCCACCACACACACACACACACACACACACACACACACACACACACACGCCACGCTGGGAACTAACTGCGTCATCCACCGAGAGGTCAGCGTCGGGGCGAGAGTTAAGCCCGTTGTAGCCATCATCCTCCGTTATCCAACCGCACACTCTCAGCGTCTCGACGCCACTAAAACATTTCGCAGCGCTCCACGACCGCATGTCGACAAGGGGGGTGTTGGGGATGGAGGGGGTGGGGGACTCGGAATCGAATGGTGATTCCAGATCCGCTCGGATAGTTCGCGGGTTGGCTTTCAGGCACTTATGAAAGACCTGCTTGGTCCACAAACTGAGAAAAAAAGTATACCGACATACGTTCTCTACGTATGTTCCCATAAGACCGTCATGTATGCAGTCTATTCGCTGTTCCTTAAGAGTTTTTGAATCGAAGCTTTGAGTGAGTCAAGAGATTTGGGTGGCCCTTAACAGCTATGTCTTGAGAGCCGATGAGGGTGATTGAGGTGAGTATGGAGTAGCGCCGGGAGAAACAGGAGATCCCCGAGAAGACCCGCCGACCAACGGCACGATTCCCACATGCCAAAATCCGGTGACCCGGCCGGGGATTGAGCCCGGTTCGCCGTGGTGGGAGGCGAGCGTACTAAGCGCTCAGCCACCGCGGCCCCTCGAGCTTTGAAAAATCATCCCAAATATGACGTGTTTGGTTGTTTTATGAATATCCCATGTTTCACAAGCCCTTTATATTTGCTTTAACATAAAATTATCTGATTTTAAGAGACCTGCAAAATTCGCGTCATTATTTGTCGTCAGGTTAAACCTCACAGTGCTGTATATACTCGAGCCGGCGTCGTTTCCCCACTGGCTGCTGCATAGACGGAAAGTTACTCCCTTTATGACTGGACTGCATGTGATTGGACTACCCGATTGTGAAGTGTTCATTTATTGGCGCAGTTACCCAGGGCTCGTCAAATGATAAACTTATTGCGAATTATGGCGTTGCTAAGGTTGATTGTCTGCTATCATAATTACTGCGACCAAAAAGAAATAAAGTATTCAAAACATATGAGTGCTGGATACAAAAGGGCAACAGTAATTAATGAATGATAAGGACAAGGTTATTAATAGTTATATACAGAGACCTGAAGAATTCGCGGATTCATTATGGGTCAAGCTAGAAACCAACAACTCTTTTGTTCAGGTTACTGTTGCCATTGATCCTCGCGTTATTTTACACCTCCTGAAGAACCCTGAGCCAGTAAAAACACGCGACAAAATGCAGGCCCCACCACCGCCCTCCAATGTGACAGCAAGCAACCAATGAATATTTTCATCTGCGTTATTGCACACAAGACTGTGCAGTCTAGCCTAAATGTCATCAAATACGCGAATTTTTCCTGTCTCTAGTTATATGTAGGGCTACCTGTTTTTCGCGAAAAGCTTCACGCGAAGGCTAGACTCCAATGTACTCTGGCATACGTGCAGTATTCATTTCGTTATTGGCCACGTGTCTTTGTCGGGAGACAGTTAGTTACCTGACTGGGCCAATCAGAATTAAGTAACTCCAACACTGAGTGCCCCTAATTCGCTGACAGGCACCTACAACGCCTGACAGTTAAACTAAGCCAATTACAAAATTGGATCTGAGCTCTAGTGTTTTGGTGTACATGTTGTCCTGAAATATTTTCGCGAAAAACAGGTGGCTCTAGTTATATATGATCCAGAGGGAGTAAAGTAAAAAATTCCATGACTAGTGCTTAAATTAAATTTTGATGTATTTAAAAAAAAACAGTAATGGTTATATATTTTGTTGGCATAATAAAGCGAATATCTATTAATACCATAATGAAAACCTGTATAATAGCAGGGAAAAAGGGAGGTCTTTTAGAAATAAGATTTATTGTAGCCTACATGCGTATTCAAATGCCAAGACATTAATCGTTTAGTAAACATAAAATATTAACTAAACCAGGTATATGTTGAACGAATTTTTCCTTTTAAAATTCGATAGTTTAATTTTTTTTAATTTGAAAGTTTAGAAACTGTTGAAAGTTCACAAACTGTGGGTTCAATCAAAATTATAATAAAGTGGAGATGGCAGGCGGAGAGAAAAAATGTAGAAAACAACACGGCCGTTCTTCGGTGAACCTGACGGGAGTTACGAGTGCCCCGTCACAGTTACCAGGTTATACAGCGAAGTTGCAGTCTTCCCATACTACAGGTCTGTGCGAACTGCTACTCAGTTAACAGCGACACAGCGAAATGGGGCTGCCAAGCTGTGATCGGTGATACTGAGAAACTGCGACCTCTTGGAAAGGTCGGGCACAGATTAATACAAAAATCACCGTTACCGTGAAACTTGGTCAGGAAAACAGCAGAACCACACTTATAACCATTGCATTTCGGAGTTGCTCCATTCTTACCTCATTTCACCCTCATCAGCTAGTTGTTAACAGCCGGCCAACCCTTTCAACTCGACTCCAAAACATTGAAGTTGTAGGTGGTTTCTTCGTGACCTCACATGCTCCACGCACGCCGACAACAGTTTTCCGCCGCGGGTAATTTCTTGAAAAGGGGGAGGGCGGGGGAGTAGCGACGCTTAGAGGAATCGAGTACACCGCTTCGAGCAATCGAGTTCACCGCTTCGAGCAATCGAGTACACGGCTCCACGCCGCATGAGTGTGTTGACTCTCCGCGAGGCAGCAATGCCTGTCAACGGGGCGCCATCTATGCCATCACACAGGTGTGTGTGTGGTATGTGCTAGCTGTTCGTATGTGTACATTCACACGTAACAAAGTAGCGTAGCTCTCTTAGGCCTGTTATACAATGCACAGATGCGTATTTATTTTTGTACCATTTATATATCTACACATTATATTTACCTGCGTTGTAACGCATATGCAACGTTTGTTTCGCATGGCGAAAATAAAAATAATTAAAAGTACTTTTCACCTAGTATTTATGGTGACGCTAATGAAGTTAACGTTTTTTTATTCGCGTCTTGTATATATTTGTGATAATTTTCGGAATTTATTTCTTAAATTAGCTGATCATGTTTTTATGAGCAAATTAGTTTTTGCGTGTCTTATAATTTTTTACAATGCATTGAGTTATTTACGGTAATAAGAGAATATAAACTTGCCTGATATCGCCCTGAATTAGATTTATTTAAGTTGTGTTGATAATTATTTCCGATAACAAACTCTTGATCTTGTTAAGCTGTATTTCCTAGCGTGCAATTACGTTACACTTTTTTTTTATCTCTCATTATTCGTGCAATGCCATAAATAGAGATAAGAGCTAATTTATGACAGACAGCTCAAAGAGATCTCGATATTTGACATCGGCTTACATCGCATATCTGCGAACTTCCTACCTTATCAGCATCGCCTGGGGATTTTTCGCCCCGTGTTTTCATCGGGAAGATCTCATTCATGTGGTCATTAAAGTAATCTCGATGCCCTTTGAATTTGCTATGGATTTAAGTGGATATAATTCGGTTCCATAGCCGTGTACCAGGCTGATGATTTATTCATCGGATTTCAGAGTTGACGTTTGCGGGTGTATACGCGTTATCTCAGTGGCCCTTTTAGTGTCGCAATAAATCTTTCAAAGAAACAGCTGTGTATATTAAGCTGTAAAAAAGGGCGCCCATACGTTTCATATTTGTTAGCATGAACAAGATCAAACCATCGTACCCAGGGTTTTCTGGTGGAACTTTCAGTATCCACATAACTACGTTCATTAAACAGCACCTGACGTGAAACAGATATGAGACTGTTTGGAACGTATAATTGGCTATCAACAAATTTTTCGAACCAGATGAAAATCCACTCTTTAATGATGACTATTTCCCATTTGTTAACGTTTAAATTGTGTAGGTTTAATGATATGTCAAAGATAAAGGAAATGCATTTATAATATTTCATCACCGCCCGTAACCACACAGTGTAAGCCAATTTTCGGTAATGTTATTCCTCTGACCACATGTGTGTGAATATTAAGATATAGCCAACGATTAAATTATTACGTCTTAATGATATTGATATGTTATACGCACCTGTGAAAATAATGTCACCTAACAAATATAGGAAGGGAAGTTTATTTGGTTTGGTTTCTGTAAACTAGGCAGAACAAACGTTGTTTTTAAAAGTTTGTTATCCATATGCTATCTGTTTATTCATTGCAATTTACTGATTATAATGTATTAGCGGTTTCTTCACACTTTTTGAATCAAGCTTGTGAAAAATCACGTTGTTTACTAAATATGTCATGCATAGAGGCCCCAGAAATTCGTGAGTGCAATGACCTGTAGGCTAGACTCCACAGTCTTTTATACTCCCATACAGATATCGACTGTTTATTGTTTGAGTGTTGTGGTAGTAAAAGGCGGTGATTGGGCGAACAATTTATTGCATATTTGTTATTAGCTCATTTATCTCCAAGAGGTATCGATTACAAACGTTACATGAACGTACAAGTGTGTGAATTCCAACTTTTCTAGAAATGAACCTGCGAAATTCTCGGGTGTCTAGCCATGCATCACAACTGTTTATGCTTCCGTTTACATAAAAGTATATCATTTTCTGGGTAAATTGAATTTATTCACTTATATTTTATCTATAAATTATAAAATTTAATGCATAACTGATGAGAAAAATCAGATTAATTAAAGGTGTGCTCATACTGTCTAGTAATAAATTGTTTTAATGCAAAATATTATTAAAGTGAGTGCGCAAGAATGAGGTGTGTTGTCCATTTAGTGTAATTTTCTATACTTAGTTAGGTAAGCTTTCTTTGCACGAGGCGGAGGAATATCGTCAAGTAGAAAGTAAACAGGGCTTCAATAAAGTTCGAAGTAACCGCGAATGGACTGCAGTGAATAGTTTTAACCTTGTTTCCATTAACAAAACTAATTATCATGGGAACAACTGATGATGAATTTTTCGTGTCGCATACGGGCGTTTTTGATGATTTCTCTCATATTTATTTCAGGAAATGAATATGAGAGACATATATCACATACTTTAATTACCAGTTCTTAGTATTTGTTAGTATTTTTTTGCGCAGTATTTTATCAATGCCAAGAAAGCCTATGATATTCACAATATTAATAAGCCGGTACTTACATTCACTAAAGAATAATTTAATATGAATAAAGTAAAAATTAATGTTTTCTTTCGGAAGAAAATGTAAACTGAAAATTTGTCACTTTTTCATGGCACTTGGTAGTTACATTAAGTACATAGGCTGACATTACGTCCAGTTTATTAAAAATAACAAATAGGTGGCTGAAAATTTTTACTTGAATATTTGGCAAGAGTTTGGTATGAAACAAAACAAAATCTATCTCAGTTGCATTTACTTGAAAATTACGTTCTCTCTTTTTCTTAATTTCTGTAGCCGTCACATCAAATAAGCACATTTGTGTTTACATCAAAGCACGTGTAATTGAGCATATTTTTGAAAATGTTAATTGTAATAATATTCTTGACCATTTTTACAATACTATGCTTGGTTTAAATTATACATTTAATAATTTGGGGATGCGCAGTACTCGGAGATAGAGTGAATTAAGTAGGTTTACAATTTGTTGTATTTACATAATATTAGTTACAATTCTTTACATGAAATATAAGTTAAATCGGAGGAGTGCATAGAAATAGTAAATGTGAAATATAATTTAACTAAGCCACGGAGCATTATTTAGCTTGGATGGTATTAAAATAGGACGTCTTCATCTGAATCACGGCTCCAAAGGCTGATGACTGTAGGCGTTTTACGGCGATCGGCGCACTCCATCTCCTGGCGTCTTCATCTCGGCGACACAAATGATCCTGTTCGCCGCTCTTCCAGCCTGGTGCGTGTTGACTTACAAACTCCAAGGCCTTCCGCCCCGTGGCAAAAGGTTCCTCGTGTTGCGCTTCGGGTGCTCGGTTCGTGTCACAATTGCCGGTGTTATGTTCATGAGAATGCGATCACCCGATTACAAGCTCATAACACCGTGGAATAGCCATGATTTATTCTCTGAAGTTTAATGGTAATGGCCAGTTCATGTTATTATGATGGTGTGATTGGACTGTGTCCATTGCTTACCACGAGACAAATAAAAAACGCGCGCGCACACACACACACAGAGAGAAATCAGTAGCACACAAAAAAAAAAAAAAAACCTTTTTTACAACTCTACAGACAGATAATAAGAAAAGCAGTTTCCTTATCAATAGAGAACAATTACGTATATAATTAAAATTACAAAAAGACGGACGAACAAATTATAACAACAAAACAAGAAAGACAACAAAACCAAACCAATATAAACGACAACACGGTGACGAAAACGTAAAACACCTCACAAGTGTAAATAACAATATCAGAGGACACAGCTAAATAATAAAAACCTTAACAAAAAACACAATGAAGCACAAGTCAGCAATAAGTATTCCTTGTCAGATTATAAAACTAAATAAGTCTACATTACGAACAACACAGGGACCACAAAAATTACGACGAAATAACTGATAACACGAAAAATAATTAAAATTCTTCACGACCTATAGGGCCTGGAATCTGTCCCCTTCTTCAGGAGAGACACTGGAAGAACAATGGCAGTAGACTCTATAATTTCATTTTTATTTTGTAACCGGGACATCAAAATGTGGCTGACTCTAGCAAAAACGAACAACAGATTTTATACGATCGTGTAATTAGAGGTGAACGGATATTTATGTTGTTACGGTATATGCAAGACCGTAACTGAAGCAGAGAAATATCGATGACGTAATGGTATTAAAGAAGTTCAAGTGTCTACAAGCTTTCTAGCTTTAAGGCTGTTTCTGTAACACATAAACACTAACAACGTGATGAAATAAATCACATTACTGAAGATAATATTTTAAAACCATATCTTAAAGTGTTCACAAAAAATATTTTATTTATGTAAAAAATTAAAAATTTTGCTACCAATTAGGATTTTATTCCCATCATTGCAACGTGATGGCATTTTCCTCGCCTGCAGTTAGTGTTTATGATATGGACATTTTAATTTTGCTACAAACATTAACAGAAACATCTTCAAATTACGCATTCAATTTATAAGGAAGTCGTTTTTGCTATTATGCTATCATCGACCGCTACTTTCAGCTATAGCCAATCACTTTTTCTAGATAGATTTCAAAATTGCTTGGCACATAGTACCTTAGTAAGAATTGCTTGGCACACAGTACCTTAGTAAAAATTGCTTGGCACATAGTACGTTAGTAAAAATTTGCTTGGCACACAGTACGTTAGTAAAAATTGCTTGGCACACACTACCTTAGTAAAAATTGGGCCAACAAAGAAAACAGAAGCATCGTCTGGGCGCTTTACTTTAAAATATTGCAAGAACACAATTTTCCGTTGAAACATACAGCGCAGCTGAAGATAACTTCGGAATTTATCGTTTGATGTAGAGTACGATGTAAATAAATATTACCGTTTACGCTATCATTAGAAAGAAACTCACAGTTGCGGTAGAGTAATTGACTACCCGCTTGTTGGCTAACTAAAGAACTACGAGATCGAAATGGACCAAAAAAATAGCCCACTTCACATCACGTTTCATTTTGGTTCATGACCTTTCCTGTGATTCTCTCTGTGTCTGACCTGCTTGTGTCTGATCTGCTTCAAAAGCGATAATAAATTAAATAATTACCATCACTACTAAGCATATTTATTTCCTAAATATATTCTAGACTGCTGATACGAAATGCTCAAATTTCACAATTCCGAAACTAATATATAAAGTGGTTGACCATCCATGTTTCCAATTTCAAAACTTCACAAATAATCTTTAATATTAAATTTATTAAATATAACAATAATCGATTTACCCTCTCAGATTACTATGACATGAAATTTAATTTATTAGCGCACGTAAAACATTTCAAAACTTTGGTGATGATAATATACTATAGGTTTATTCGAGCATGTTGTTAAAACGTTCAACTATCGATGGGGTTTGCTGCATTTTGAATGTCCGTGATATTTCACAAGTACCGCACACTAAATGGCGCGAGCGAGAGAGTAGCTAATTCAATAGCCGTCAAATGTTGGTTCTAATTACGCATGCACGGCATGCGCTAAATGAGATGGTTTCGGCGTACTGTATTAAAGAAGCATTGCCATAAATTTCTGAGAAGTTTCTAATATTCTCATGGCACGTTGAAGCGAATTACGCGTGTCTGTGGTTCCCCACAGGAAACACGTTCGGAATAATTTATTACAGTTGGTAATGCACCCAGTATTCACATTGCCTCCCGTTCTCATGTTTTTGGCGAAAACCTAAAGTTTACTTTGCTCATAGTAAACCTATATGAAAAAATGCGGTTTTAGAACAGTGACACACGGATGCTCTATACGTTATTAACAACATCCATTACGTAAATAACAAATATCATTTCAATTTAAAGCGTTGAAGAGGTAATGATATGCGTTGATTGGGAGCGAACCACCGTTCCACTTGGACAATTAATGTAATGATATTTTTGCTAAATATGCATTTTACACATATTTCGCTAGGCTCATTATTACTGTTCTCGTACAACACATTATGAAATGTTGTTGGATGTCGCTGGCCGATGTTTCCTTCGCTTAGGAAAGCGGCTGGAGATCAAGTTTGTAACGTTGGACGAAGCGAGCGGCCAATCATAAAGGACGCCGCCGCACACGCCCTTATTTCTCCGTTCATCATGCAGGAATATCGTCTTCATCACCTGTACCTTTCCCAGGACAACTGGGATTGCCGAGAATGTTCTATACGGCACCTACCGCAAGTATATGGACTACGTGCGGGCCTCTGGGGAGTGAGTGATTAAGGGCCGGGAGTTTGGCGTCTCGTGCGACCTAGGCGACAGTTGGGGGATTCCGGAGCGGCGAGGGACGACTGCAGCCATCTGCGAGAGTGCGTCGGCGAGCTTGTGTGCAGTGAAGAGTGGGACTGATCTGTGGGACTGATCTGTGGGACTGTGGACTGAAATGCGTGAGTGACAAGACATTCGGGACGATGGAAATGGACCGTTTTAACTAACCGTGTGGAAGTAATTGGAGCAGTTTAAGGGACATTAGCAAGAGTAATGACTCTTATAAAGTCTTTAATCGAAATTACGATATTAATTAAATATTAAATATCGCATTAAATAAAAATAATAAGAATCAATAGGATGTTCAGACTTTTGGGTAACAGATGTTTGACTGTTTGTAGCATTGAGAATTAATATGATTATTAAATTTAGTTCTTTCATTTTTATTACGACATCCATGTCACACGAACTCGCATATGGCCCACATTCTTGTAACAATATGTTTCACTACAGAAATAAGATAGTAATGAATTAGAGAATGTAAATACCATAATATACTTAAGTTTTTTTATGTAATATCCCATAGAGAAAAGTTTTAAAATTTCTAAGATGTGTAGGTTACATAATAAAAGTTTGCTTAAATTTCATTCCTGAATTTTTTAGAACTTTTTTCAAATAACTTTTTGTAATCACGTGTTAAAATAAAATAATGCCATCCTGTCGCATTAAAATTTTCAGCTATTTGAATTATATTTTATATTATTTCTGTGTAATTGTAGATAAAGTAGGATTTTTTTTTTCATTTACGGAAAATATCACCAGAGATAATATGCGCATGTTGAAATTGTCAACATAAATTAAAATAGGGACATTTGTGTTATCTTGACACTTAATCGAATTGATGCCAATTCTCGTGAAAAGAATTACGCCTAACTAGGCTTCACAAAGTTATAAGTACACACACTGTAAATATAATTATACTTTTACAAGAAAACTTTTCCACTGGAATGGAAAAAAAAAAAAAAAAAAAAAAATACTTTGAAAACAAGTAGCTAAAATTACTTTTGTAACACCATAAACCAATCGGAACAAATTTCATCACACATTTCTGTAGAATGCGTAAATCTTACAGTGAAATTTAGAAATTTAGCAAGCAAAATATTGAGATGTCAAGTTTATTATTAACGTCCATATTAACGTGTACCTTTGTTAGGTTCTATAAAACACTGCAATCACTTGAAGTGTTACAAGAAAATTTTCGTCATCTTAATTCAAAAAAGGTTTTCTTTAAAAGTTAGGAAAACAGTTATTTAAAAGTTAGGGACATTTAAATAAAAGGCAAAACCTTTGCTTGTTCTCTGCTTTATGTTTGCTTTCCAGTAATTTTTTTTCCTGTTGTGGTGTTTACAATACACTTATTTCTTTTACAACAGTGGTGCCATTTATACCTAGGGGTGGAACTTAATTATGGGTTCAGTAACCCCTACAGGAAAAACTTGCGCCTCAACTTTTCGTTCATTGGCTGTCGACAATGCGGTTAGTCAATTATATACTCCATCCAGACCAGGTGGCGATGATATATTAATTTTTGTTGCGAGTTTCTTATTGGCTTATAATATTTCAGAGTGTGGGTTAAAAAAATGTTATTTTCATTTTTGAATTTTTTTTTTTTTCATTTCGTAAAGCGTGTGTGTTTGTGTGTGTGTGTGTATATATATATATATATATATATATATATATATATATATATATATATATATATATATATACATATATATATATATATAGCTATAAAAAGTTATAAAAATAATGTACAAACAAACCCGACGCTATAAACAAAATACATTGAAAGAAATATTTAACGAAAAAATTTATATATATATACATAACGAAAAATGAAGTGATAAATATGTAACAGGAAACGAAACTCTAAATCCTGGTTTCTAGATCGGGGAAATGGGTTGATCATAAAGGCACCAGATAACAATACAAGCAAAAAAAAAAAAAGACCACAGAACAATATATAACAACAAGAATGTCAAGAAACGTAAGCAGGTTATATTTGAACCATAATGACAATGGTGTTGCATGATTTATGGGAACGTTAAAAAGAACTGTATCCATTGATGAAAACAACCCTAAGAACAAAACAACGGACAAGAAAACCAGACAACCCCCAGAGAACGAACACCAAATAACTAGGAACTATGTAAGAACCTATTAGTCAGTAGAACACGAAACAACGAGCGACAGGCGTCAAACTGGATCGGAAAAATTGGCTCAAAACAACCACTGTAATGCTAAATCGAACAAAAGAACAATATTTAGAGGTCAGGGTGCGACAATGAAAACAAAAACTCGCAGAGGTACTAACATATGACTACGCAGCTACAGAGAACATACATATGGGAAACATTATTTCTTTGTCAATATTAATGAAAATATACATTAAACACAAAAAAAAAAAAAAACACACACACACACGCACACAGAGCGAAACGGATAATTACAATACCAAAAACCAATGTTGAAAAACACAATATTATAAGAAAAAAAAACTCAGTACAGATAGCGAAACTCGCTACAAGACACAGCAGGACAGTAACGAAAAATGAGTAGAGATAAAGGATAATGATTTGTAATTCAAACGCAATGTTATCTCTCGCGTTCACGTGTTTGAGGTGGATTTCCTAGTTCCCTGGACATATCGATCTGCGAGAGTATCGAACTAGTCACCGAACTGCGAGAATATCGAACTAGTCACCGAACTGCGAGAGTAATGAAGAGTTAGTGACGCGACGGGAAGTCCATTTCGTGTCGCGGACGGGCTTTTCGCGGGCAACCGGGTCGCCTTAGGGGGCAATCACCTATGGCGTTGGCAAACACGCGGTGTGGTTAGGGCGGGGGGTGGAATGGAAGGGGATGGTTTTGGTACTCGGGCGAATATCTGAGGTGTGTGATTGTGTGTATGGAGGGGGGGGGGGGGGGCGGCTTGCGTTTACGCCGTGCGCGTTCGGGGTTTGGTTTTGGCCCGGTGACAGATGAATCGAGTGCGCGTATGCCACTCATTTGTTATGGGCCTGGAGCGTGGATGAGCCTAGCTAGTTCTACTAGGTAATTTGTACGAAATCTTATACAATTTATACCATAACTTTTTGGGTTGAGGGTGTAGCTAACAGACAATTACAGAAGGTGAACAATTCATATAAAAAGAAGGGGTTTACTCAGTCCTGATATGATTGCAATAGCATTTAATTAATAACAGCAGCGTTAATGTGTAACGGGGCGCTATCGAAATAGTATTAAATGTTATAATAATTTTTTATTAGTGTTAAATATCATAATTAATCCACGCCTTCTGGAGTCAATCTAACTGGACTGTCCCCACCTGAACTTGATGTCGGAGGCTGTGTCTGGCGATACGAGTCAGGACGGCGGCACACCCAATTTAGCGACCTCCTGTCTTGGAAGACTCCTCCCAATCCCCCCCCCCCCACCCTCTCTCGACGGCGCAACACGCGACTAACTCTCCCGTCGAGGTGTTTTGTGTAAGCTCACCGGCCGGTCCCCGCGTCGCTAGTGGGGGGGGGGGGGGGGCTCGTGCCACGTCGACATTACAATGCTTTCTCGCTCTGCGCTGAAGTGTACTGCCGGGTTCATACAGCGGCGTGCATAACCACTTATTAAGGCCCTCTTCATGTGACCTCAACACATCACTCCACCGAGGGACCCTTCATCGCCGTATTTCCTTCAGCGCCGTCCGGTGTTGGCCTCGTGGGGTCTCGACACAACGGCGGGAAGTACTCGTGAATTACTTATCGTGGTTTATTACCGCCGACTGCGACGACAAAGTACGATCACGTCGATCAGATTCAACCATGCGACATATGCTTATGTCATTCCGCGGTATAATTCATTATAGGCAGAGACCTGAAGAATTCGCTGATTCATTTTGGGACCAAGCTAGAATTCAAAAACATGTGCGTTTATGTAACTACAGCCATTGGTCCACGCGGTGTTTAACACCTCCTGGAGAACGCTGACCCACTAGTCGCCTTCCACTGTGACAGCAGACAACCAATATGCAGTTGATTAAGCCATATTTATAGTGTACATACGACTGTAGAGTCTAGCCTGCAGCTCATTGAACTCGCGAATTTTCCTGGTCTATAAGTGTGGGCTGTTCGCGGTAAAGTGAGCACTTTTGAAATCAACCTATGTAAAATGTCACTGCCCCTACCTGCGTATATTACAATGTGTACTCTGGCTGGTATGCGCCCAGTAAAGTTGGTGACAATGGAAGAAAAGTAGTTATGTGCTGTAACGTTAAATAAAAAGTGTTAGGTAAACATGTGTGAGAAATTAAATTATTAAACAAGTTTTCTTTCTTTTTTAATTAATATAATTTTAAGAAATATCAAATTTTTTAAAATAATGCTTTTCAAACAATCTCACAGTTTCACTTGACCCAAGCATGAATAAAGTGATCGGGCGCGCGACCAAGTTATTTCTGCATATACCAGAAGACTACACAACGTGCATACAAGTAGGCCTGAAGCAGGACTCCCAAATGTGTTCAGTTTACCGTGAACAGCTTATAGTACCAAGGCACACTGCATACAAGTATTTAGTAAAAAAAAATTGCTTGAGGCCCGTACCACTGTCGAATTCTACCGTCAAACTGTTTCAGATTAAGTTGGCCAAATATACTGGATGGTTCTCTTGTCACCGAACAGTCATCATCACCGCCATGTTTGTTTGGGAAAGTCGCATGGCCCTAGTTTCGATAAAAAATTATTGAACATTTAACGGGTTCTACAATTTTTTGATGTTTTACGTGCTCCTATCAGAATCGTGCATGACAAAAATAACAGTTTCTGACATCACGAAATTTTGGAATTTTGAAAATCGCTGGAAACGAAATAACGTTTTATAAAGATAATTTATTTCGAAGCTCTTTGAGCACGAATACTGTCTGAAGTGATTAATTCCCAATAGAAGGAAGAACTCGTACGTAGTAAGAATAATTCAGAATTTAATATTACTGACAAATAAAATTTAAATTGAGTATAGAAGCGACAATAAAGCACTGCATTCGTTGCATTTCTCCCTGTTATGGATTGCACGGAAACAACAGCAGTATCTCACTTTGAAAATGATTTTTAAGCAAATATTCTGACGTGTTTGAAAATAGTTTTTAATTCAATGTTGAGAGTTGTTCGTCCCATTAAAATATTTGACAGCGTAACACATTTTCAAATATATTCGAAATTATTTTATCCAATTTTCTGCACGAAAATTTTCATGATAGTGTTCCGTCTTCTAATTTGTTTTTAAATATGTTTTAAAGGTATAATTTGACATTGTGACAGGGGCTTTACGGAGATAAATGTTTTCATGGGAAGAAAATCTTCTTTTAATATTTTTGTTTGCTTACAATCGAATAAAATAAACAGAACTATTACTCACGATATACAACAGTCTGTTTTCTGCTATTGACACACATTAATGTCAGCGACCTCAATTTTTATTCCAATCACAATTATATTAAATTACTCATTTACTTATACCAGCTACGGTCTCCTTATCATCTCTTATTAACTACATATATACGATCAAAACATCCACTGCCGCATAATAACATCATTCCAAAAGTCCGCCGTCCACGCTTCAAGTCCCGCTTTCTTAAAGTCGAACTGGTCAGTCTCGTAGACTAAAGATGAGGTAGACCTGCTGGCTGCGCACAATCAATCTCGGTGCCCTAACATTGAACTGATTTTCTGCCAACACGTCTAGCGAAAACGGAGTGGTTTGGATTTTGGGTTAGAAAACTGATTTGCAAACAAGTGCGTAGATATGTTTTTATACTTCCTCTAACTAGTTTGTAATGCTTTTTGATTAAATTCAAATGGTAAATGTATTTTATTAATATGATAGTGCTTGTCATTTAAAAATTAAGATGTAAATAAACACATTCATCAATGTTGACCATGTGACTTTGACAGTTGTGTAGGATTGGGTTAGGTCAATGTTGGGTACATGCGCAGAAGACGAATAAGCTGTCTACCTAATATCTAGTCTATGATCAGGCTCTGTCTGATATCTCTATGGTCATACACTGCACTCGCTTGTCGCTACAACTCTGTCCATTGCCCAGATGATAGAACAGCCCGGTGTGTGGGTGGCACAAAACATTTTATCATTTTATTCTTTTCAATATAGTACAGAGTTAGTGACTGTACTTTAAAATATCACGCAATTTTTCCTGGAGTACAGCTGGCTCTAGTGACGATGATGGTGAAGTGAGGTGAATATGGAGCAGCAGTGGTGGAATACAAGGGTGGGGAAATATGTGTGCTCCGAATAAATCCACATGTGAAAATCCAGGGTAACCTCATTGGGGATCGAATCTGGTTCGCCAGCGTGAAAGGTGAGTAATCTGTCCAATAACACCATTACACCATAAGATGTATTCAGTGTTGCACAGAAGTTACCTTAAGATATTTTATCTATTAAAATAACTTTCCCCTGAGTAATGTACTTGTTTGTGCAAGTTTTACATTTAATTATCATTTCAATGTACCAGGGGACGGGTACATACATTACAAACAACTGTCGTCCAGTCATGAAATGGAACACACGAGCAGTGAAGTATAACACGCCACCTGAAGAATTTGCAAACTTCAAGGATATCCCGTGATGTTTATTTCTGCTGCCGCCTTGGATTGAGCAAATTATAGATTTTATTTTATACTTCGATCATGCGTGACAACAGATTGCTGTGTGTGTCATGTTTTGTAAAACACATGACTGTGTAGGGGAAGAGAGGCAAGTTTACAGATCTATTATCAAAATTAGAGGCTTAAACCCAACTTCAGAGAATTTTTTAGAGAGGCCTGAAAACACTCATGAAATGTTTTATATAATGTTACGACTATCCTTGCACATCGAACTAAAGTCAAACCGACGGTGTCATATGAGGTTGAGAAAATGTTGGCCGTTTGGGATGGCTTACCTTCGCTGCGACGGTAGTGTGTTTGACGAGCTCCACGTCTCACGTCCGCTGGGCGGGCCTGCTGGTCTGCAGGTATGGGCGCCGCGGGGCTCAAGCCACCCACGAGATATGACTGCCTTCCCATCCCTCGTACGTCACCTTTACCACGTGACGCCAGCCAGCCAGTCACGTACTACCAGGGTGCCCTTCCAGGACTCCAGATATCGACGGAGTGAAGATCATTTTGTAATGTTCTAGATGATTTAAAGTAAAATATAAATACGGGTGTCTCGCCCAGATTCGAGGAGACAGCACAGGGTTTTCACTTGGGCAGGAACTGCTGTTCCGTCAACATTTTAAAGGGAGGGGGTGGCCTTGCTGACATTTTAGATAGGTATGGTTTAAAGCAAGATAATTATATGTAACCTGCATATAGCTGGAAAGAGATGCAATCTTGTAAAAATGTGAAATTTTGGGAAGTTTTAACAGATATAGTTTTGATATTTTCATACTAAGTGTAATCAGTGGGAAAGCTATATTTTTATATAACATTTATTAATTGTAAAATTTTGGGGAAAAACAATGTATATGGTTATATTTTGATATAAAAACGCAAGGCAACGAATATTTTCAAACCTTTTCACTGGAACCAACCCAAATCCCTTTTTTGACATCATGGGAGGCTCTCAGCTGTTTTCCAACTTAAAACACCAACATTCAGGAAGCGGTTGAGACAAGTACCTCGTCCTGTATGTGTTGGCAAACACCGTCACAATAAAATACGAAGTAGTTTAAACGGCGATAGTATTCAAAAGTATTATAAAATGATACGTTAATCGTGACGTAAACAAATGATGCAAACGAACTTGCACTTGACACTATTAAACTACTGACAGCTGGAACAAAAGAATGCTATGTCGCTATAAAATCATTTAGCGTTCATGAAACAACAAATTTTTTTTTTTTTTTTTTTTCGAAATAAAATGCGTACATGATTGCAACACACCAAATGGCTGAACTTCTCAGAAATTATCAGCTGAGCGAAAGTAGAGAGACCACAGCGTTTTGAAAACTATGACAGCAAAAATTATTGCGATGCTCTACTGCCTCTGGCGGCGGTTTATACCAAAGTGATATTTCATCCTCGTTCCTGATGAATGCTTGAACAGTTCCTTAGTATTAACATTTTAATATCCTCGATCTTTACATTAAATAGATTTCCGCCATCTTTAGTTTCTTTGTATTGTTTCGTAACTGATTTTTGAAAAGTTATTTTTATAGCTCTTTTAGGAATGATTGAATATGCTATTGAAAAGTTTGCCAGGTGATCATAATTAAAACTGTTCGGCCTACATATAATAAGCCAATTGCGATGTAAACGGCTTATTATAACCAACTAAAGATTTGCACTATTGCAATTTTTTTTTTTTTTTCGAAATAAATTACTACACTACACTGTACCGAATGGTTGAATTCAGCGGGATTGATCAGCATAGTAAGAGCAAAGAAACACCAAGGCGTTTTGAAAATTGTGTCAGCTAAATATTACCGCGATACGTTATTGTCTCTGAGGATTGTTTTTCCCCTAAAGTAATTTCTATGCCCGTTCCTGGTGAATGCTTGAACAGTAACTTTCTATGGACCTTCCAAAGTCCTCGCTCTTTACATTCAAGTGAACGGATATCTTTCATCTCGAGTTTGTTGGTTTCCTTTCGTAATTAATTTCTGAACTGCCTTATTAAATGTCAAAGTTTGTTGTGGCATTCAAGAATACTTGGTAGAACTTTTTTTTTTGTTTCTGTGAATTCACTTATACATTTTTTTTTTTTTTTTTCCTTTTCGCGAAGAAAAATAATAACTAGAAAAATTCTGAATATGTTCGCAAACGCGACAAAAGTTGTATCATAAAAAAAAAAACTATGTTCTTCAAAAGTATATTTAAAATCAGAAAGCAAAGAAATCATTTAAGTATTAGCAAATGATTATCTAACACTTTTATTTGAACGTTAACACATGGTATTACTTTCTCCCCGTCGTTGCCAATTTTACCGGACCCATGCCATTCAATGTGCCAGTTAAAATATGTGCTGATAAGGGGCAGTGACATTTTTCAAGGGCTTATTTCAAACTTGCTCAATGAATCGTGAACAATTGATAGCTGGAAGATAAGCTATGTTCGTGCAATAAGTCACCTTGCGCTGGCTGGGTGTCGATGTGGTCCTGGATTGCTTTGAGTAAATAGAAACCATTTGCGTGGAACCAGTGGGTAACCGGAGAGAGAGACAGGAAGAATGAGGGGAGGGGGAGACGGGAGAGAGTGAGAAGTGGGTATCGCGCATTTATAAGCGTCACATTGACCAAAGTTGTGTGTGAGGTTTGCCGTTGTCCGGAGGCTGTAGAGGATGCGTCTAGAATCAGTATACATGCTTGACCCAGGGGAGTAAAACACACAGAGAGAGAGAGAGAGAGAGAGAGAGAGAGAGAGAGAGAGAAGTGGGTATCGCGCATTTATAAGCGTCACATTGACCAAAGTTGTGTGTGAGGTTTGCCGTTGTCCGGAGGGTGTAGAGGATGCGTCTAGAATCAGTATACATGCTTGACCCAGGGGAGTAAAACACACACAGAGAGAGATATAGAGAGAGAGAGAGAGAGAGAGAGAGAGAGAGAGAGAGAGAGAAGTGGGTATCGCGCATTTATAAGCTTCACATTGACCAGAGTTGTGTGTGAGGTTTGCCGTTGTCCGGAGGATGCTAAAGGATGCGTCTAGAATCAGTATACATGCTTGACCCAGGGGAGTAAAACACACACAGAGAGAGAGAGAGAGAGAGAGAGAGAGAAGTGGGTATCGCGCATTTATAAGCGTCACATTGACCAGAGTTGTGTGTGAAGTTTGCCGTTGTCCGGAGGGTGCTAGAGGATGCGTCTAGAATCAGTATACATGCTTGACCCAGGGGAGTAAAACAGAGAGAGAGAGAGAGAGAGAGAGATAGAGAGAGAGAGAGAGAGAGAGAATTCTGGAGTTAGATCAACATTTCACTATCTGCAAGGGCGGTTTGTTATGCAAGACGAGGTCTCGTCCGTTCGGGTTGCCCTGTAGAATGTCAGTTCCATGTCTTAGTTGTAATACGACGGTGTATGACAGCCAAGGGCAAGTTCAGTAATAGGTAAAATGAAGTAATGCGATGAAGCCCGGATTTTTCCGCAAAGGAAACGAGTTTCTTTTTAACATGTCTTGCTTGGATGGTTACGATAATTCATCTCGAAACCTTACTAAATAGAAGAGACCTGGAAAATAACCCGAGGCTCCTTTCGTAAAATAAAACGTCACTGAATTACTTTTTATAGCATATATTGTCTAGTGTGTAGGCATTTCATGACTTAAAAATTCCCTAAAATAAAAATATCACATTACATATATTTTGTAGTCGGAATCACATGTATAATATTTCTTTATAAGACTCGGCTGTGTTTTCTTGTGGGGTTATATAAATATATTTTATTGGCCCATGAAGTTTTCAGCCGAAGGAGTGTTAGTGATTGTTAGTTATAATTACTCGCATTAAAAAAAACTGTGATTTTGATTTCTAATCATACTCGTAAAACTACGTAATGAGTATCTGAAGGATACTCATTCATACCAGGTGTAATATCGGCAAGACTAACTTCAATTAACAAAAATAAACAAGCATAAAACATTTTATTTCTATCGTTTCTAGAAGTGGAGGCTGTAGGATATTTCGTGCATGGGGGTAGCGAAGAAGGAGAATTTTTATTTTGGGAGAATCATATCGGAAAGCATTTAAAGGAGAAAAATGGAATATAACTGGGATAGCTGAAGATATTTTTATAGTGACAAGACACGCAAGAAGGTATCGTGGAAGGAAATAGGAAAGGAATTATTCATAAGTATATCGGAGACTTATGCATAATTCAGTTCACGGGAGATATAAAACAAAAACATGGACGGCAATGAAAATATCAAAAGACGGAGTGAAATAAGTGCTCGGTTGCCACACGGAGTTAAGAAACGTTTTTCCAGGCGTAATATTTTCTAACTTAACTTTGACATTGGAAGTCACAAAATTATGGAAAACATCGGGTTCAACTTAAGCTGAAACATTTTATCCTGCATAAATAATGCAGACAAATAAACATACAAGATTAGAAAACCTTGCGTAGAGACCACATTGTATTTTTTGTGTGTTTTTACGCTTTCAGCTCCACAATGTTGTCTTGCAGTTCCTGTAAAATAAAATTTACAGTTATTGTGCTTGTAAGGTTTTACATTTAAGGTTTTATTGTTTTATATTTAACTGGTTGACTATAATTTTTTTATTAAAAAAATTCACTATTACTAATTTCAGGTTTGCTCGGGTAGTATTAAATATTATCTACATTTATGTTCGGAGGACAAACAAAAGGACATAAATAAGGCATTAACAAATTCAACAGCTCACATTAAATACGACGATGACACATTAAACTTATTTTTCATATCCCCGCCAACTTTACAGATGGCATGCCAATGAGCAAGTGTGGTAAATTACATGTAGTTAAGGCGGGAAATTTATCTATAAAGAAATTTCAATTTGAAAAGAAGAGCCCATTTAACCACTGAAGTTCCAGAAGAAAAAATATTTACTCATGTGTGATATTTACTAAGTGTAAAGCCATCTTACATTTTCAGGCGTTGCATCTGTCTATTTCTGAAACATTTACCGCTTAGAAACCGAAATACGGTCACACTTAGTTTAATATAATCATTTCCACCACACATCGCAACACAAAATCTTGAAAGGCATATTTCACACACCTTGAAGATACACGGTACCCCATACCGAGCCTGATGGCGCAGAGGTTATACTTTGTACTCGCACTCGGGAGGACCCGGAGTTCTAATCCCGGTCAGGCCGTACCGATTTCGGCTTTCCACGGCTTCCCGAAACCACCATAGGCGACTGCTGGGATAACGGGTCCTTGACAGAACGCCATGGCCGATTCCTTCCCATTCCTTACCAAATACATATTCCCCGCGCAAATTGCACCGTCTCTAATGAACTCGCTGTCGACGACATGTTAAGCCCAACTACCTGCCTACCTACCATAGGCACAGACCACGCTACCGGAGATATTCTACCTACTAATTCACCAAACTGATGGCATCGCCTCAGAGATTATTTTGGATCACACTGTTACGTGTCCCTCGCTACATAGTGTTATGAGCTGACTCCACTCATATTAAGAACATTAAAAGGAATTATAGTATTTTGTAGAAGGGTAAGATAGGAAGAAGATGACTTATAGAAAGAGTAAAGTATTAAATTTCCATCTCCAGCAGTTATAAAATTGTTAAATGAAATACAAGACACGAGGCCAACGAAATAAGGGACGATAAGAAAGGTTAATTACGTTATAGAGAGAGCATGATAAAGAAGTAATTCACCCCGCCTCACACTCTGGCCTCGCAGCCTCGAGGTAGGACGTCGCCGCACCCGGGGCGATTTTTTTCTAAGCCTACCCTATTTCCTAAGTGTCAAGTGTGCGCCCGCGGTAGGACAGGAGCTTGTTGCGTCTCAGGGCTGCGCCCCTTACGTCTAAAAGGAAGGGAATTCATGCAAGGAATCGTGCATCTCGGCGAGAAGGATTGGCAGCCATGGCCAGGAATTACCTCCCTAACTATACCTATAGCTGAAACTATATTCTAGAAGGGGTATGGTAAAACCCGCACAGACACGATAAAACCCATACCGACAGAAAATACAAATTGTAGGAGCATAAATGAAAATGTTACAGGAAACAGCGGGTTTGGACTGAACATTGGTTTAATACGACAGAAGAAACTAGTAGAGAGATGACGGGGCTTGTGGGCGCATGTTTGGAGAGCACATGCGCCCTTGAGGTAGAAACTGCCGCCCATGTTCCTGTGCAGGCTGCCTGCACAGGAACATGGGCGGCAGTATTTATTGCAGGGCCCCTGCTTCTCGTAGAGTGCGTCAAAAACCTGGGCAACTCAGTCTTGGCACCGACGCTATATTCTCTCGTCCACAGCGATGCCAGGAACTACACTTCGTAGGTGAAGGCGGGGAAATTGCTGTCGGGGAATCACCCCCTCCCCCTCCTTCAAACTCTCCCTCGGTCATGGACGTGAGACTCGCTCGGCGGGACATCCAGGAGCTACCAGGTGCGAAGGCTGCCATCGGGGTGCTTCAGAGGTCCGATGCTCTTCAATTCCTTTCCTCGCACATCCAAAGTCGACAGCCCGCAGAATTCAGCAGAAAGGTGGTTCACCAACTTGGCATGTGTCAGCTCTTCTGGACTGCCCCCAGTCTCCCCGCCTTGATCGCTGGCCTGCCTCCTGCCGACGTGCTACTGCCATCTTCAACTGAGCCACCCGGGTAATCGACGTCCACGACGACGGCTCTGTCGAGCCGGCTTCTTGGTCCACGAGCCAGTATTTTATGTTCGTGGCATTCCCAGAACCTGGTAATCCCCGATCCGCCACCTGGGGACGCGACTGGCTGCGGATAGGCGCCGCACCCGCGCTGCGAACAGTCCCACCACGCCCGCAGACACACCTCGCCCTCACTGGATCCAAGAGGCGGGCCGTTCTCTAAGAGTGAGCAACTCCGAGCGTGATGTTCATCCCGCAGCAGATCAGCTAGTTAGCAGCTCAGCTAGTTAGCAGCTCAGCTAGTCAGCAGCTCAGCTAGTTAGCAGCTCAGTTAGTTGGACCTGCTGGTCTAGCAGCTGACCTCGCCCATTGACAATCGCCGACTGCCCCGATGACCTTTCTAGCAGCCCAGTCCACTCTTCTCGCCCCTCCACGTGTGTGTATTGACGTACTGCATTGTGACTGGCTCCCGTCGTGCACTAAAGGCGGAGTCTGCTTGTAGTTTGTTATAATTATCCAGGAATGTCCTGATGTTTGCTGGACCTACATTTTCTGGTGTTATTTGGACATTGCTATGGCAGTTTAGACATTCCACTCCGGCTCGCTGTTACGGTTTCTTAGTTTACCAAACTCGCCTGTGGCCTCCTTCACAGGTATTGTTTTGTCAGGTGGTGAACAGCGAGGCCGTGTATAACAATGGGCAAGACAAATCGGCGAGTGCTGCAAGAGAGAGCACATTAACATCTTTGAAAACACGGAGACAGTATGATTATAGTACATTCACAGTTACTTGCAACTTCCCTGAAGCTCTCCCACAGTTCTTCTTTCATGTCATTTCTCCACCGCATGGAAACAAAGATTAACGAATTCTAGAAAATTACACCAAGGGAACAAAACACCGTGTTCGTGCGCACTCAGTTCCATAACATTTTTCATGAGAACTATTTATTACTAGGCATTAACAACAGACCTATTTTCTCTCCGTTTCCATCCGTTTCCATCCATAGTAATTATAAAAGAAATATAATAATTTGTAAATGAAATATAAAGTTAAAGTTCAATTTCACACAAAATCAAATACTTTTGCTGTTTTAACAGAAGTAAAAAAAACGCTTCTGATAAAGTCACGCTTAGCCCCTTTTTGCATGCAAGAGCATACCTCATAGCGAGTGATGTCATGAAAGAGGCGTGTTTTACTCTAGTGTATATCGGAAGTATATTTTGCTGGAGAAAAGCGCTGGCCTATATCTGCGCCTTTTTTTATGTATCGTCATACTGTTTACTGCCTACACGACATACTTATGAAACAACCAAACACATAATATATGGGGTGATTTTTCAACAGTTCAATTTTAAAAAATCTGAACAAACCGCGGATATAATATAAAAGTGTGCACTAAATCTGAAACAGCGAGAATTGAGCCAAATCAGTGGAAATAGTGAAAACTGAGCAACTGGCAATCAGTGCCTGATAACTAATTACTATGACGAGTGAAGTTCGCTGATTTATTTGTTATTCCCACTGAATGTTAAGATAAGCCATAAGTCACTTGTTTCCATTTCATTTCCTTGGTTTGTTAGTCGGTAGAAGATTATAAATTTGCCTTCCGGTGAATTTTATTTCACTGAATGATATCGCTGATTTAGGGTCTGAGTGTATCTAGGTTTCAGGGTAAACCCTGCGGGAATTGAACCTTTATCGCCATAGTGCTACATTATCTTTCTGCGACTGGTGAACCTTCTATCACAGACAGAAGCTTGTATTGTAACATGTTACATCACACCCCTGACACAGCGACAGAAATGTAAAGTTACTATTAGTAAAACTATTTTTTTAACTCCCAAAATATTTATGTTCATGTAGAAAATATTTTACTGGTGATAAAAAAACTTTAAAAAGTAGCAAAATTGATATTCCGTGTAACAAACTCTATAGGTATATATTTGTTCCCCCGTCTAATATGACGTTACCAGGCCGTTTGAGCATCTATAACCATGCTGGAGTCTTAGTAAAAGAGACGAAATAAATCACGTGTATATACATATTAAATGCATTTAATGAGGAAACATGAATAGTTATTATCCAGTTATTTAATTATTTAGTTAACACAAGGGAATTACATAGAAACAGCACAGAGCATATAGGCTTCTTCGTTGTTTCTTCTGTGCCGTAGCCGTGTTTAGTTAAATAAAAGACGACCTATGTTTCAGATTTATTTATTTTCGTCACGACAGAAATTTCCCATAACTTCTGAGTTTACCTTCCCGGATAAAAGTGATCACTCGACACACATGCAAACATATAGGTTTTGGCCTCGGGATCAAATTTTCAGGAGGTTTGCCTGTATCACGGGAGAGCGATGGGTTACACCGGCTGAAGCAAAAAGTTCGCCAGGCTCTTCTTTATTTTGTTTATGTGGAACTAAAGGATAAGATTGTCTCCTCGACAAGAAACGGTTCAGGGGCAAACGATTTTCCCCTGGCGCTTCGTCTATAAGACGTAACCACAGAACGGCAGTCATTTTCGCTCCACTGTTGTTCATAAAGCCAGCTTATTGGTCTGTCGCGGCGTAAGGACAGTCGCTGGGCGCCTTAACTACGGCTCTGGTGGCGCGAATTCTCGCAAGATGCGACTTGGGAGTTTTTACAGCTTCCGCAATTCCGAGCCAAGACGCGAAGGAAGGTGGCAGAAGCAGAAGATTGCAGATAATCCTGACGAACTTAGCTGTCGTTTTACGAAAACTTGTTTAAATTCCGGCGTCAGTCCTTGTCTGATTTTTCTTCTTTCTAGTTTCGTTACAACGCTATTGTTTCTTCGTGAGACTGAAAATCACCTACAAAAATTTTACTTGAAAATTAAAAGAATAATTTATCGCCAAAAATAACAGTTTTTACACGTATAAAATTTTTGGTCTTTGAGACTGTGTATTACAAGGTTCGCAGATCAACTGAGCACTTTTAAAAACCATGTTAATTACTTTTTTTTTTTTTTACTTGTATAGGGTGATGAATGCTTAAGAGTTCTGTGACTTTCCTCAAAATGCTGTGACATTTTGGGAGAGAAAGAGAGACAGAAGAAGAGAGAGAGAGAGTGTGTGTGTGCGCGAGAGAGATAGAGATATTTTAATAGAGCATTATATATAAATGCTGAAGATAACCATCCAATGGCCGGTTGCACAATTCAGGTTCATCTCTCGATCCGGGATCATGTCCGGACTTGATCTAAGATCGGGACAAAAAACTGTTGCACCATTCGAGTTCAGAGCACAACTGGAGATCGAGATGAACTCATTTCGAACCGCCGAATACGGTGGTTCGAAATCTCGATCCGAGATCAGAGAAGTGTTTAGAACCACTGTTAAATAAATTTATTTACTGTAAATAAACTTAGAAATTTTTTAAAGGTTTAAATAAGGATTCGGTTGTCTTTTTTAATGTTGTAAAATATAAATTGGGACATTTTACGAGGCTTAAGATCCAGTGAATTAATTACATAAAATATGTATTAATGTTTCGTTGAACCAAACGTCGTTTGTTTTGGCAACCAATATAATTATTGTTTATACAGGAGCAATGAAATATTTTGTTGACGTAACCAAATTACTTCGGTCTTCTTATCTGGTTGCCCCAAACTTAGATTTTGTTGGTGAAGCTAAAGATTTGTTTGGCTCTACATACAATAAACATTTTCGGTTAGTATAAAATAAATAAAAGCCTGGCCAGAAGGTTGTTCTGGCCCGAGCGCTACGCCCTAGCAATCACAGCTGACGTGATTACTCATGAAATGAGAATGTGTCTAAAAATTACATATATATATCAAATACTGGACAACGTGCGTAAATATTTATTTTAAATTTTAAAGCTTAAGTGTTTAATTTCCTGTTCAACTTGTTTTATCAGGATGTGTACACCATTATTAATGATTAATAAATGCAATATCATACACTGTTATTATACCGATAGTCACGAAAAATTCGAACAAACTTTCATGTTGTGTTTTGGAACGACGGCTATCAAACGAGCGGCCAAACAAATACGTTTCGTTGATGAACTAAATATTTTGTTGACAGTATAATTTATTTTGGCCCAAATTAGAGGTTTTGTATTTTTCAAACGTGCAGTTCGTTAGGTGAGCAAAGTTAATTTTGTTGCTTTTCTAGTTTTATTCGCTCAACAACATATTTCGCTGGGGCAAATAAATATATTTCGGCCACATAAAAACATGTATATGTTTTGCTGGAACAAACATCTCTGTCAGTGCGAGGGTGCGAGATTTGGGAAACAGAAACTGCTCACAGTAAAGTGAGCAATTTTGAAATCAACCTTAGAAAAAAGTCACTATCCCTAATTGCATATATTCTAACGGGCGTGCTGAGTGACATGCGCCCAGTAAAGTTGGTAACAATGAATGGAAAGTAGTTCCATGTCTTAACGCCGAGTAAAAAGTGTCAGGTAACAATTTGAGAAAACTTATATTATTTATTTCACTTTCTGTTTTTTTTTTTTTTTTTAATGCATCGAAGTGCAAAAATGAGGAGATTTGCAAAATATTTTCTGTTGTGATAATTTCACAGTTGCAATTTACCGACGCACGAATAATGCGACGAGGCCCACGGCAATGTTAATTTTATCTACAGCGGAAGAACACACAATGCGCATACAAGTAGATTTTAAGCAGGGCTTTCGAAAGTGCTCGTGTTACCGAGAACAGCCCATACAGCATGTATCGCCGCGCCAAGATGTTTGCTAGCTAGGTCTTACAGAATTGCAAAGCAGGGTTGTCCTGTTATAGTTTTTCCACGCCGGCTTCCAGGGACCTGCAGACTTCGATCGTCCTTTCGCGAAGGTGTCACGTCGAACTACGAGGACCTCTGTTTAAAAGGGGGGGGGGGGGAATGTGCCGCGATTGCTGGTCCACGGGGACAGCGCGGGGGTAGCTGAAGATGTCGGGGACTTGTGCCTTACCTTTGCGCACGCGCCTTCGTACTTCAGCTCGAGCGAGCGCAGGTACTAACTACGCTGGGCGACGGCCGGTTTTCTCTCTCTGTCCCATCTCCACCTTCTCTTCCCTGTCTTAACCCCTTAACCTACACGTCACTTTCTCTTCCCATGTATTGCCAAAAGACGACATTTTTTTTGGACTTGACAAGTACTTGCTAATTCCTTGTAATAACTTGCTTGATGGAACCCATAGAAAGGATTTATATTGGTTTATGGCTTCAGTAGCAACAAATGAAATTGTGGTGTGCTAGCAGCAACAAATAGCATTTAAGAGTTACATGTACCTGCACGTTTTTTTGAGAAATAATTGTACACCTATCTCCGTAAATAAATGTTCTGCTAATACGGCTTTTTGTAAACTATTATCTATGTCACTATTTTAATTTTGTCATATTTAGCATGTTCTCGAAGAAAAAAATTCGTTAAGATGGTCAAATGTCGCATTTTTAAAGCGTGCCTGTGCAGTTTCCTTAAGCGGAGAGAGAAAAGCACGATTGCACGCAGGTAGTTTAATCTGTGGGTTTTCATCGCGTGTAATGAAACCCCACCGTTACAGATCCGAATTGCACAGTAAAGCGTCACGCCGGAAACACTGTGCACGCCTTGCGCGTAGGAGCGATGAGGCACCAGGCGTGCGTGTTATTGTCGCCCGTATCGCTCCCCCCGCTTCTCGACCTTGGACGCGCAGCTCCAACTAACTTTTAAAACGGAAAAAAAAAAAATACTCTGTTTGTGTTGGTGCTAGCTTCTGACCTTGTACCTTTTGCTTATTTTACATCACGTCATGCGTGAACGTGTATGCTCGGGATAACATGTCAAAGAGGTCGAATGCATTCTGTGAGCACGCGTGCCGTATGCGAAGTCCCCGATGGGCGTCTTCTACGTTTCCTGACAGATGTAAATTGTTCCAGGGAACGACGCGGGATAAACAAAAAGGTCGGCCTCCTGCTCTGTGGCAGAGAAGTAGAGAGGAACTTAACAAGGCACGGAAATATGTTCCAGCGGGGGGAAGGGCTGCTTTATTATACTATAGTTAGACATAGGTATTTCCCCTAGTGGGCTTCTATTGTGACGTCTAAAATTATATAGTGAAGTAAATTCCATTTGAGTTTGAGGGGTTTTCCACTATATCTACTATGCTCATTCAATCATATTTTTGTACTCGGTTTGACCTCTGCTCATTCAACACCCCATTGTGTGATATTTTTGGGGAGTTCATAAGATAAGTTAAAAAGTTACTGTGATCCTAAAATATAATAGGAAATAAGATCATATCTGTAGTTAGCTTTCGCAAACCGTCGTACCTTATCAGTTTGACCACCAACGGGTTCGGAGGGGTGGGGAAGTGGGGGGGGGGGGGAAGAAATGGTGTCGTTGCACGGATTTTTTTTGGGAAATTTTCCACTGAAGGTAGTAGATAGTAGACACGGAGTATATACTGTTCCCATACTACCGGGACACACTTTATTTCAGAATTGTTCTGTGCAGTTTTGAACTTAAACAGTCAACTTTTCCCCGTTATTAACCATCACATCTAGGCACGGGGCATTGCTTGGTACATTTTATGAATTTGATATTACTTAGGCCTAAATACTGTTGCTGCTGCCATCTCTGTAATCTCAAGCAGCAAATACCCATCTGCTTATTCTCGGCAACCAAAGGTTTTGTACATTTGTAAATATCTGTACATCTGTAAATATTCTATACATTTTAGAGATCTGTTATTTATGCCCAATTGTGCAAGAAAATTTCGATACATATATTGAGGGCTTTCGCGATTGTTATCAGTATCTATTTTAATTTTACACTAAGTTTGATCTGCATTTAGTATTCCTTATTCGACTCTTTGATAGTTGTAACGACTGCTGTTATAGGCTGTTCACGTTAAAGTGAGCACTTTTGAGGCCCTAGTTACATTTTACTTTCAACCATTGTTCATCGCATAAGCACCTTTTTAAATAAATATTGCCATTTTAGTAATAAACACAGTGTATATTTTTCCACTGCACTCTGAATTTGACGCCTAAGGTTACAATAAAATATATTTATCGGCTATTATTCAAAATGAGAGGGTGTTCAAAAGTGCTCACTTTTCCGTGAACGGCCTATAACAGGGAAACATATGCCTGACCAACAACGGATGGTAGGATCCGTGGTAGTCTTATAGTGAGGCTATTTGCCTTTCACCTAGGGGAACCGGGTTCGATTCCCGGTGTGGTAGCTCCTGGATTTAACATGGGGGAATCGTGCGGGACGATGCCGCGGGCTGGCGGGCTATCTCGGGACCTCCCGCCTTCCTGTCGCCCCCACACTCCTTCGCTGTTCCACACCCACCCGGCATCAGCCTCATCGGCTCTCTATTCCTCGATGTTAAGACCCGCCCACACATACAGAAAATCGAACAAAATATTTTTTTGTATAGGGCCAAATATATATTTAGTCTCCCGAACAAAATATATTGTTGAGCAAACAAAATTTCAGAAGCAACAAAATTAATTTTGTTCATCTAACAAAACATATGTTTGAATAAACCAAATCTCTGTGTTGGGCCAAACAAAATTTTACTGCCAACTAAATATTTTGTTGAATCAATTGTATATATTTGTTTAGCCACTCATTTGAGTACCTTCGTTCTAAAATACAACTTGAGAGTGTGTTTGAATTTTTTGTGACAATTTGTTTGTAGTGCATCTATTAATGCTTAATAATCGTATAAATACATTAATAAAACAATGTATCAAGAAACTGACAAGCAAGTGAAGCTGTAAAACATGCAATATTTGTTTGCACACGTTGCCAAATATTTGAACCATGCGTATTTAAAAGGTTTCCATCAACACCAGTAGTCATATTAGCTGAGATTACTCAGGCGTAGCGGTCGGACGCAAGTGATCTAGGTTCGAAACTTGGTCGAACTTGGAAGAATTTTTACATCGGCCCAAACTGTTTAATGTACGTGCTTGTTGCACCAACCCAATCTTACAGTTTGGGGCAAACAAATGAGAACAACAAAATAATTTGGTTTCATTAAAAAAATATTTCACTGCCATTATACAAGCAAATGATTTGGTAGCACCAAACAAATCTTGTTTGATTCAACAAATCCTTTTTCTCAGTGCAAACCTCTTTCCTCTAATTCCGAGGAAATCTTGGCTTAGGTAATGGTTGCCAAGGTACAAGATGAAAGAGGGAGTGTGCATGCAGAATGACGCGTCACTTATCATCCCCCCCCCCCCTCGAGAATCTGTGGCCTCAGTGTAATTGCTGGTCGTGGAACATTCTACCCTCCACCGCTTCGCTGCTCGCTCCCTAATCTTCATTTGCGGGGAAGGGGAGAAATCTGGAGTGAGGCGCATTTAAAGCCGACACGGATGGCGCCTCTCTCCCGCTGTGCAATTGAGGGAATTAATTAAAATGCGGCAATTTGTCTTACTTAGCGTCCTTGGGACCAGCGTCTTCCTTCTCGTCCTTCACTTTGTCCTGCCCACCAGGGACGGGAAAAAAGAAGAAGAACCTCCTTGGGCACACGCCAGGTGAATATAAAGGCCTTCAGGTTCGCGGTTTGTTCCCACTTTTCCAATTAAACCTTTGAAAATTCATCCTACACACGACGTTTACACAAATAAAAAAAAGGAACGTTCTGTAGCACTCGTTATATACCCCTAGGTAGTATATAAACTCATGAGTCTGACAAAGGTTGATTAGGGCAGGGAGTCATGTGATTATGAAATAATTCCCAACTAACAAGTATAGATGAATTTTACTGATATATTTATTTTTTACGGTACAAACAAATGCCATGTGATAGAATAGAGGTGGATTTAGGGTAGTTTAAGGACAGGGCTGGATGGAACGGGCAAGCTCTCTCGCCCTAGCTGAAGGCACTCACCTCCGATCGCCGCTCGGAACCCGCAGACCTCTGTGTGGACCGTCGCCGACTGACACCTTGGCCCACTGCTGTTCGGGGCAACCACACTTCTCGTTCACTCCCCCACCTTCGCCGAAATCCTCTGTTCCCATTGGCTCTCCCATGTCGCCCGGGTGGAGTTACTGGGACGATTGCTGATGGAATTGCCCCAATCAGACCCACATCTTCTGCTAACTCCTGCACCCCACTGCGCTTTTTCGCCGTTGTGTCACTGTCCTCGTTATCTGCGGTTGTAGTTTATAAAGCAAACGTTGGCCGCTTTCCCGCCGTGCTTGGACTCGTTCGTGAAGTCGCAAACGTAACATCCTGTGTTAAGCAGAAAAGGCACAGGTACGGGGTCGATGATATAAATGCGTAACCGGCCTTTGGCTGGCCACGGGGGAAAAAAAAAAATATGTGGATGACGTGTTTGGTTGCTTCCTAGATACGTCATGTAGAGACGTGCAAAATTCGCGTTATAATTTGGGAACACGTTCGGCTTTAAACACGCGCGTAATTTATTCGACGCGTCCCAGGTAAAGCTACGCCACTAAATGTACACTCGACAATCGTGTGCCGCAACCACGCGCAGTTCTCTCAGAAAGGGGGGTGAATTCACATTTCTGTAGCAGCCAATGGAGAAACGACGTCTACTCTAATACGTACAATACTGCGAAGTTCTGTCTGAAGGCAAAAAACAACGCGAATTTGCAACGACCATATTCATACACCGCAAGCATTTTATACTTCAGTTAAAATTAATCTACCTTAATTTTAAAATTGTACTTTTACGTATATACCATTTATACTTTAAAATGTTTCATTTATAGGTAATACGAAGGAAAAAAAAACAGAGAGAAAATAGATGCGTTAGTAAAGCCCCGTAATAAATATGCAGTTCTCATGCAAAATATTATTTACGTAAGTGCGCACGAATTTTTCTATAGGCTGTTCACGGTAAAATGAGTACTTTTGAAACAAACCTTAGAAAAAAGTCTCTGCCCCTACCTGCATATGTTTTAACGGGTGCACCGAGTAACATACGTCTAGTAAAGTTGGCAACGAATAAAAAGTGTTAGGCAACCTTTTTCTGTTTACTCATATTATTTCTTTCGCATTCTCTATTTTTTAATGCATTGAAATGAAAAAAAAATGAATTTTTTTTTTTTTTTAAATACTTACTTTTATAATAATTACACAGTTTCACTTGACCGACAAATGAATAAAGTGATGAGGCTCATGACAATGTGAATCTTACATAAGGCGGAAGAATACACAACGTGCATACAAGTAGATATTAAGCAGGGCTCTCACGTAAAGGAAAGAGCGCGGAGAGAATGTGATAACTATGAAGTAAATGCAGGAGGAAAGAAAACAAGAGCAATAGGAATGCAATGCAGATGTCTGAGAAGGTTGTCGGAACCTTAAAGACCATAGGTGTTTTAAATATTGTTATACAAGCCGATAATATAAGCTACATCTCATTGGCTGTGACAATGAAGCACGTGTTGTGTCGACTTAGTACAGCATGCATCATAATTTATTTTTGTTTGCAACGCCTGAAACCGTAAATTAGAGTGGGTATGAAAGGGTTAACCCCTTAACGTACATCATAATTTTTCGTTTTAGGTGTTGCAAAAGAAGAGATCTTTGGTGTGAGATGTACTCACACATCCCTCACAATCCCTGACACTTTGTAACCAATGTAAAAGATTCCAGTTAAATCCAGGGCACAATAAACAACCAATTATAAAATAGCCTGTGTGTCAGCAGCAGCCAATAGCAATGCTTAGGGAAAGATAATGTCCTCATTGGTGCTACATTCTGGGAATGTACAACACCGACCATGACTTAGCCTGTTCTGCAACATGTGAAACGTGAACTTGTGTGTTCTGGATAATGTGTTAAGGGATTAAGATATCACATGCGTGAACTCTTTCTTGTTGCTGGACGTTCTCTGCCACAGGGAAAATCAATGACTGAAGGCTGTTTTCGATAAAGTGAGCACTTCTGAAACCAACCCTAGAAAAAAGTCACTGCCCTAGACTGAATATATTTTAACGGGCGCACTGAGTGACATGCGCCCAGTGAATTTGGCAACGATGGAGGGAAAGTAGTTATTTATCTTAACGTGGAATAAATATTGTTAGTCAACCATTTTTAATAACTTAAATTATTTTTCGCTTCCTTTTTTTTAGAAGCATCTAAGTGTAAAAAATAAGCGGATTTGTAAAATATTTACTCTTCTAATAATCCCACATTTTCATTTGAGCGACTCATGAATAAAGGGATGACACCCACGGCAATGTTAATTTTATATAAGGCGGGAGAATACACAACTTGCATATACGTAGATCTTAAGCAGGGCTTTCAAAAGTGCTCATTTTACCGTGAACGGCCTATACGAGCAGTTCTGCTTTCTAGTTTACTATTTTCCAGTAATGGGAATTGTGATTTTATTTACACTGCAACATGATTGTTTTGGCGGTATTTTCGAAAGCTATGGACATGGAAAAGTGGGCGAAAGAATAGAAGCAGTCGTTTATAGATGCATATAAAAAACACATCTGTATACATATTTGAGGTAATCTGAGTATCCACCCCAATTTTTCGAAAAAAGCATTTGTCATTACACTCCTGTTTTCGTTTCTTGAGGCTAACCAATCTCTCGTTCACAGCCGCTTATTTCGTTAAAATTTTTTTCTTTATTTTCATGATCCAAAACTGAAGAAGCGTGATTAGAGCTGTCGTTCTTCTCTGTACGGAATTCATTATTTATTATTTTTGCCAGGTGTCAACAGTTCACTTGAAATTTTTTTCTGGTAATATTCCTAAACTGTAATGGAAATTTTTAACGTATACAGTATATGGTAATAATCTCACACATCAAGCAGCGCTAGTATGCAAAGTTGAGGATTTCCCTATGCAATCGACTGTTTCCCGAGCAAATGCAGGAACGCCACATTTAATGTTTTAGGGAAAACATTACAATTCTTGCGTTCTCACTAAGCACATACACTGGTATGGTAATTTTCCGAATAATTTCATGGAGCGTTGCTTGCCGGCGTGAGTAGCTGACAGAGCGGAGCTCGCTAAGAAAGCGAGACAGCGTGCAGCAAAACAAATGATGAACCCCGCGAGTAACTATGACCTAGCTCTCGAATAATACCACAGCGGAGATTCCTCCCACAAAGGCGAACCTGGCTCAGTCCCCAACCAGGTAACTCCGAGATTTTCGCATGCGGGAATCATGCCGAGCGATGTGCTGCTGGTCGGCGGGTTTCTATCGCGGATCTCCCGTTTCTCCTGCTCTTTCATTCCGGGGCGCCGCTCCGTACTCACCGACCGTATCGCCCCCATCGGCTCTCGGAAGACAACATCTCTTCACTCGCTCGCTTAGCGAAACCCGCGGGGAGAAATCTTCCCGTGTGCGCCGGACTTCACCTAGTGTTTCGCTTCTGTATGGTTAGTTTCTCTGTTTGCCGTCTCGCTGATATAGCGTGCCCGCCTGAGTTCGCGCGGAATGTCGAGCGAGATGAAAGGAAATCCCGACAAAACAGCAGAAGCTACTCCCAGAATCCAAGACCTCGCTACTCCAGCGGCCGGGTTTCTCCTCGAGCGGTGACTAGGAGCTTTCTAAGAGGATTAGCCGCCCGGGAGTTCTTCGCTATAAAAAAAAAGGACGAGCGCAAAATCGGCCTTTTCGGAGGGGGGTGTGGGGGGAAGCATTGCACCTTTCCCCCCGCCATAGTGGGGTCCCCTCTCCACCCTGGTTAGTCCAGCGCCAGACAAATCAAGGAAAATGAGATTCGCCCCCTCTCTATTAGAAATTCTCTTCCTATAGGTGGTTCATGATAAACTGAGCACTTTTGACACCCCTACTTGAGAGCTACTTACAGGGACATTTTGTATTCTTCCACCTTATAGAAATTAACATTGCCATGTGCTTCATCACTTTATTCATGTGTTGGTCGAGTGTAAATAAAATAATTAGGAAAGTAAATAGTTAACAAATTTGCTTATCATTCAATTTTTGGCATTAAGAAAAACGGGAAATAAAGGGAAAAAAAATTAGTACCATATTCCCAAATGTTCACTTCACACTTTTAATTCAATGTCAAGACATTACTTTCCCTTTGTCGTTGCCAACTTCACGGGCTGTAGGTCACTCAGTGTGCCCGTTAAACTATATGCAGGTAAAGGCAGTGACATTTTTCAGAAGTTGGTTTCAAAAGTGCTCACTTTTCCATGAGTAGCCTATCACAGTAAAGTGAGTACTTTTTAAGGCCCTTTGAAAAATTCGTTAATCTCTAGTAAATATATTTCATTGCAGGTTCAGACGTTAACTTTTGAGAGTGGTGAAATGTATACACTGGTTTTATTTCTCGTATTACAATGTTTATATTAAAAAGTGGCGGAAAGATAGAAATTAGTGGAAAGGTAATTTCAGCAGGGCCTTAAAAAAAGTACTCACTATACCGTGAACAGCCTATACTAACGAAGAATATGGTCCTTACCCAGCTGTTTCCTGTAGCATTTCCTAATAACGCATGTAATAATTTTTATAAATTCTTTCCTGTCGACTGGGTTTTTACGATGCCTGTGCCGGTATTTCACAGTCTCTTCTTAGTTAATAGTTTTAACTATAGGCACACTAAGGGAGGTGGCCATGGCCCAAAAACAGTGGCCATGGCTGCCCAATCTCTCTCTCTGCCGCGATGCATGCCTCCTTGCATGGATTCCCTCCCCTGTAGGCGTAAGGGGCTCAGCCCTGAGACGCAATAGTTCCCGGCCCTTCCTCGGACGTATAACTAAACACTCAGGCAGGATTTACAATAACACGTCGCGTCCGTCCGTCATACGTCCGTCCGTCATAAGTTCGTCCTTCTCTCAACCGAGCGATTTTCAACCAAACCTCGTGCGTCCGTCGTAAGTTCAATGCTGCAAACTAATAAAACAAAGCCGTTTGCAAATAGCAAAAATCCTCCATTAAAAGTGAAAATTTTTGGCGTTATTGTGGTTATAAGTACCCAAAATGCACATGCACGTAAGTAACGGAAATTAATCGATGTAATTTTTTTTAAATAGCATAAAAAAATGATTTTATCACTTTTACTATTGCACAAAATAAGCATTTCATTTTGCACTTTCTTAAACAAACATATGAAACCAAAATACAGTTAAAACAAAACGCTGCACACACTACACAGACTTGTAAATAACTCGGGATGAACGAGCAACAAAACGTGCAAGTTTAGAAGGCTGTATGTAATTTCATCCGTTCGTAAGTCAAAAGTTAAAGCTTGCCAAGGTTTTGACGGACTTACGGACGGACGGATATAATTAATGGCCGCCTCTGATTGGCTGTTGGTCACGTGATTGACGGACAGATGACGGACGGACGGACGTGACGGGTCGTTGTAAATCCTGCCTTAGACTTAGGATGGGTTAGAATAGAAAAGTTTTGACATTCGTGTCCCCGGACTGTGCAGCGTTCTTCATTCAGCGCCCTGGGCTCCTCACTTCCGTGATAAAGGAATCGTTACTAAGGACTGGAGGTAATTGAATCACTCCCTTTCCTTAATGAGTTCTGAAGCAGAATGCAGGAACACAACTGTGCAGATTTTTTGTTGTTTGGCTTATATAAATCTTAAGGTGACGAATATTCGGTGCTAATATTTTCAGAAACCTTTTCGTGAAATCAAACATACGTACAATAATAAAAAAAAAGTTTTATTGGATCAAACAAAGTTTGTTTGGAGCAACCAAACTAATTGCTTCTATAGGGGCAGTGAAATATTTTGTTGTTGTGACCAAATTATTTTGTTGTTCTTATTTAGTTGCCCCCAAAACAAAGACATGGTTGATGCGACAGAAAGTTTTATTTTTAATTCTGCGTACTTTGAACAGTTTCCGTTAATGGGAAAGAATAGGAAGTCTGCGTGAGATTCGAACCCACATCGTTTGCATCCGAGTTTAACTCGGACTACACATTAAGATGGAATGTTTTTAAAGACAAACTATTCAAATACTTGACAACGTGCGCAAATAAATATTTCAAGTTCTACAGCTTGACTTTTCCTGTTGAACTTGTTTTATTTGAATGTTCGTACAATTGCTGAGCATCAATAAATGCACCAACAAACACTATTACTATCCTGATTGTCGCTGGAAAAGCAAACAAACTTCCGAGCTGTATTTTCGAACAAAGGCAATCAAATATTTTGTTTACAATCTTTTTTTTTTTGTAGTCCAATACAGAGGTTTGATTTATAAAAGCGTGTATTTCGTTATATGAACAAAATAGTTTTGTTGCTTTCCAGGTTTTGTCGGGGCAACCAAATATATTTTTGTTTCTATACAATACATATACAATAAAATGGATTGGTACGATTGTAATTGTCATTTTTGTATTGAATTGTAACATTATAAACATTTTTTGGCGAATTTTTGTAATATAAATCTAAAAGAACACTACTGTTTCTTTAAGTTAAAAAATTTAAAATGGCGCCTGAATGATGAATTACTAATTATAATACTTTGATAAATAATTTGCCTTTTCACTCCATAAACGCATTTATTGTAATGGGATGTAACTGAATTCTGTATTTGTACACAGGAACTGGTATTTCGAGGGTTTTTTTTTTTTTTTTGCTGAAAATAGATAAAATAAACCTAATGATAAGTGCAAAGTTTATCGTCGTTTGAAACGTCTACAGTGTAGAACCAGTCGCTGCATATTGATTAGTGTCAAGTGTATCTGGCAGTGTTGCTATCGTTTAAAAAGTCCGAGAGAATCTATCTGTCAGTGCAAAGAGCACGGGCACAGAATTAATTTTCGATGTTTAGATTGTAAACTCTATCTGCCCAAATACGTTGCTGGTGGGGTTTACCGAGGTTGTAAAATGCGCATTAATAAGTAATTTGTATTACGAAGTTGAAAACCACATTATACAATTGTAACCACTGAGTGGTGATTGTTTAGTTATTGATGAGTATCTTGTCGGCTGTTCTCTCAGTGCGTGTGTAAGCCTGTTCAAGGTAGAAAGATAGAGAGAACAGTTTTTGTATTCAGGAGGTGTACAAGGGTGGGTTGGGAATGTCCGGTCGATGTGGCGGAACTACCCTCTGGATTCCAGGGGCAGAGGAGCTCTGAGTGAAGAGGCCGGCGACTATCAGCTGATGTCCGGGGAAGAGCGGCCTCTCGTTAAAAGGGGGTGGGTGGTAGGGGTTGTTTTGTAGGTCGGCGAGGAGGGAGGGGGGAATGGGGTTACACTCGCCTACGCTCCCAGGGACACTCTCTTTGTTCCCGGTCCACGTCCTGGCGAAATGCGACAGCCCGCGGGGTTGTCAGTTCAGGCACAGGCCAGCGGCAGTGATTGTCGACACCTCGACGTCAGCGTATAGGGTTGGTTCACGCTATCAAACACTCGAGGCTCGCGTGTCTTCCTGAAGCCTTTTTTTTTTTTTTTCGCTCGTGCAACGCCCGGAAGCGAGCTGGCGATACGGGCGACGCTAAAAGCCGTGTCTAAAATCGGCCGTCCCTGTGGGCGTGGGCGTGTCCGAAACTCGGCGCCAAGTGACGTCACATTGAGCCAGTCCGAATATGTTCCTTGGGTCCTGGCACTTGGTGTGGTGGACTGCTGATGTCTGGATTACAGATAGATGTCAGGAAGCCATACGGAGTGCTGGGAATAGCTCACCTTTCTCTCTATAGGTTGTTCACGTTAAAATGAGCACTTTTGAAAGCCCTGCTTAAGATCTACTTGTATGCACGTTGTATATTACTTCGCCTTATGTAAAATTAACATTGCGATAGGCCTCATCACTTTATTCGTTCATTGATCAACTGAAAATTCGAAATTATTACAAAAATAAATATTTAACAAATCTTCTCATCTTATATTTCGATATATTAAAATTAAAAATAAGTGAAAGGAATAATTTAATTTATCACAAATGGTTACGTGACGCTTTTTATTCGACGTTATGATATATAACTACTTTCCATTCTTCTTTACCAAATTTACGGGGCGGATGAGACTCAGTTCGCCCGTTAAAATATTTGCAGGTAGGAGCAACAACTGTTTTTTAAGGTTGATTTCAAAAGTGCTCACTTTATCGTGAATAGCCTTTTAAGAGAGAAACGGTGGAGGTATAACTGAGTAGATATCGTATGAGATATAAAAATACGGGGTCCAGACAAACAGCCGCCTTCCCACACTCATAACATCCTAGTGTGGGACCCCTTAGAATCCTCCAGGCCCAAAAGAAACGATAGATCATTCTCATCAAAATTTAAAAATCCATTTCATCAATTTCATTATGTATTAAAGTTAATTTTATATTCATTTATTTAAATATACATAATTAAGATCAGTAATGGCCAATAGCCGGGTACTGATGCAATTTAATTTTGTTCTGGTCTGTTCTGTTTTGTCCGAATATGGTCTACAAACGCGATGTCCGAAGTAAGCTTTCAGAATCTGACACTAGGTTCGCCACATTACTTGTTGTTACATAGTAATTTTTAAATTTGCTCAAGTATTGATTATTTAATGTTTACGAGATGGGTGGTTCGAATATTTATTTATAATATACGCATTAAATGATCTATTTGAAATAAGTTCGCCAACTGAAATTCCAAATTTTCATTTTTAAACTTTATATTTTAAAAGTTTTAACCTTCATAATAAATAGACCGAACGAAGATATCACTAATTATTTGTTAGCTTTTCATCACGTTTGTTTTGAGAAATTCTATTTTACACGCTCATTGCTGACTTATCTAATGTAAACATTCCTCGAAGGCGCGCTAAAGTATTGTAAGTTTTCTTCTTTTTCTATTTACATAACTTGGGACACAAGTTGACTTGGGACATGGCAGTTTGGGACAGCGCCCTGACGTCAGAGGGTCACGTGAACCAATCAGCGTACCCTTGTCCTAAAACACAGGTTGGGATAGCGCAACCCCATCGCCTCTGCGCGAATGAAATTGAGAGATTCAATCGGCCCTTGTCATGGAGGTCTTGAGAGCCGATGAGGCTGAAGTGCGGTGACTATGGAGCAGCGCCGGAATGCGAGGGCGGGCTAAACGAGGGAGATCCCCGAGAAAACCCGCCGGCCGGCGGCATTGTCCGACACGATTTCCACACGCGAGAATCCGGGAGCGACCCCGCCGAGAATCGAACCCAGTTCGCCCAGGTGGAAGGCGAGTAGCCTAACCATCAATGTGCGGAAGAAGCTGAACCGAATTGCAGAGTTTCCGTGGTAGGGTTGTACTTTGCAAAATTTATCTATGAAAGTGGGACATCATTACACGCAATGAAAAACCACAGAATTAAGTACATATAGTTTGAAATAAAAACTATTTATGTTCTCTTAGTCGTGTTTTTACCTTAAACAAATACGTCATAAAAGGGCGTGGTTTTAAATAGAAATGGATGTCTTTAGTGGAGAAATATATACGGCGAGTCGAGTTGTATAGAAACAGTAGATGTGGAATTGGTAAAAATATACGTTCTTCAGAACTTTTTTTTTATACGAAGCTTACATTTATTTGTAAACATAGACTTATTTTTAGTGTTCATTAAATTATTGACTCAAAAGTCGGAGTTATAATATGTAATTAAAATTTTTTTACTGCAAGTCTGTATAAGAAGTTCTTGTTATTAGGCACGACAAACAAATATTGTTTATTCCCATACTAGATTTACAAGTTATATCTCCAGGTTTTATTTGGGGCATTTTAGCCTTCAAATTGTGCGACTTTAGACAAGAATGTTATAAATAGGAAATATTAGGCTCGGAAAATAAGCCTACGTGAAATTTAAGTCATTTAATGTAGTGCACGTAACCTGTCTGCTACCAAAGGAGCTTTGTTTACCCTGTGCCAAGGAGCACGTGTTCAACAATAACTACGTTTACACTAACACGAATGGGTATGTATATGACTGATGACAAGAGAAATGTTAGTCTAAAGAAACGGAATTGATGTTGCTACCGTTTTTTCACTCTATCAATAGTCATCAACTTATTGAGGTAAAATTGTAGATAAACTTTCTGAAATACAATTACTTGCCTAATTTCTGGGGGCTAAAAAAGTGTGTAAACAGGTACATAAAGGTGTTTCAAAATACTTATCTACATTATCCATGTTATATACTTTTGAAAACATATAACTGTTGGAAATACAATTTTTTTTTTTAAATATATTTAGGTCTGGAAAAGTTCTGTGTATTAAGTGATGTACTGAATTATACAGTCTTGTGCTTTATATATATATATATATATATATATATATATATATATATATATATATATCAAACGCTCATGCTTAAAGTGTAATGGGATTGTCAATGACCCCCTTGGCTTTCAAACCATGTATTATATATTACAAAAAATATTTCACTTACAAGGCATGCTTAAGAATAAATGTTTAACCCAGCTGGGTTTATTTTTTATTATAATTCATAAGGAATCATGCTCAGCACTTAATTTTATTTGTAACAATTCCCAACAGTTAAAAGTTGCCTAGGTAACAGAAAGAAATATGTTTCAGTGAATAGTACTATTAGTATAGAGCTGGAAGTATCATATGGTATACCACAAGGTTCAGTATTGGGCTCAATTTGATTCTTAATCTACATAAATGACCTCGGAGAAGTGCTACTAAAGGGCTTAATGTCCCTATTTGCAGAATATGCAGTTCATTTTATAGAGCAAACATGACAGTCCAACTATCGTATTATATGCAAAAAGTTCTGAAGAAAGTTTATGAATGGCTTGTAAAGAATAAACAAACAATAAATATCGATGAAACAAACTATATGATAGTTACAAAAATGTCACTGAAATCTAAACTTTTGACGTAAATATTAATAACGGTCCTATTTCACAAGTGAATGTTGCCAAGTACTCAGGCCTTAAAATATACCATAAAATATGCTCGGTTTAACATGTGGCGTACATCAAATAAAAAACTGTGCTTGTAAATATCATACTCAACCATTTGAAAATGGTGCCAATAACCACAAGGAGAAATATGTGTTATGTATTAATACACTTACATTTTCCATATACGAATGTAATATGGAGTCAAGAAACAAAAAATTTTACAGAAAAACTCGAAGTAGGCCTATTCCAAAAATACTTTAAGGCCTTTCTCTTTTTGACCCCAACAAATAAACTATATAAAATAAGTAATATCAAACCAATAAAAATGCAAGTTCAAAATTGTATCCAGTTTAACATATAAACTAATTACAAAATTAATTTAAACCTGTCTGTTACTACCGATAAAAAACATGTACATGAGCACAACACAAGACAAGCAAGCAATTTTCACAGGGAGTTAGTAAAAACAGATAAATGTGGACGTAATAGTGTTAAAGTTGGACTTAGTAGACCTTATAATAATTTACCTAACAAAATGAAAGTAGCCAAACCAAATATAGAGAGTTGTAAAAATGGTTAAAGAGTATTTGCGATGCATGAACAATTAATATGTTTTAATGTGAAGACTTAACTGTAACCTAGGGAAATCTGAAAAAAATTCTCTAACGTTTTGAAATAAATTTGCGTGTTAAATAATTTTCTGCTAAAAACATGTCTTAACTTGTAACATTACGGTATATGTATATGTAAAATATCTATTTGCTGTTATTTGTATGTATAGTCCTCCAATAGCGCTCTGCTCTCCGAGATATTAAAATAATAAATTAAAAATACAGTCGATATAAAAATCCATACATTGGCAGCATTATTCTTCCTGCGCATCGAATCTGGCGTAACAATCAACGCTGTAGTTACAGGCCAACAATGAAGCTAGTAAGCACCAATGGCAAGTTGTACACATTTCAATAAGTTAAAGGGCACCATGGGTGAGTGACATTCACAGCATTTTCTGAATCAGGGCACTGGATTTTCTTTGTGTTCTTGTAACTACCACGTCTGGTGTTTCCATGTTTACTATGAAAATGTGATATACAAACAACTTACATGTTTCTGTAATTACACCAAAATAAATACACACTTAAAAAATATTTCTGTATAATTACTGGGGAATATCAGCCATTCAGGATTTGGGTGTACAGTATTGCAATATATCAACTATTCCTAAATAAACCTACGAATTTGATTGAATTAGAGGTTTTAAGCCTCCCCCTAAGTTGGGTCAATTACGGGGTACAAGAATTAATGTGTGGTTGAAGAGCGTGTCACAGAAGACTAATTTTTTTAAAAATAAGCGTTTTCAAAGATTTTTGAGAAGTATATTTCGTTGGGTTTTTTCACAAAACATTAGCTAGGTCACCTGATTGTACCTTACGACTGTATTTAGAAATATTGTAGATAGACTCACTGTTATCCTGTTTTTGTTTGCCACACTGTAATTTTACTGACTCTCACTCTGCACGCATTTAGAATAATCACAGGAGCAAGCAAGTATTAAATGGCAGGTTTTTGTCCGTACTAGGACGTGGATTCCAGTGTGTTACAAATTGCTATAGGCTGTTCACGGTAAAGTAAGCACTTTTGAGGCCCTAGTTACTTTTTTCTCTCAGCCATATTTTATCCCTTAACCAGATTTCAAATAAATATTGCATTGTAAGCAATAAACACTGTGTGTATATTCCACTCCACTCGAAAAATTACGTCCAAGGGTAAAATAAAAAACATTTTTTGACCATTATTTGAAATGAAAAGGCTTTCAAAAGTGCTCACTTTACCGTGAACAGCTTATATATGACGATGCTTTAGCCAAATACACCTAATTAAATACACATGCTGACAGTGAAGTGGTATTCCTAGATAAATTATAGGCACTACATCACTGTAAAATTGTGAGAATTACGACGCAGTAACTCTTTCAGGATGGACATACTATTATTATTCCTCTCATAAAAATACATTTATAAAAAGAATATAACTAATCGCATATAATCTAACAGTGAGTACTATATTTCTGAATATTAATGCCAAAATCGTTATGCATGAATATCATGTTAACGTTGCATCGTACGTGGAAATGCTTCCACATCGTAGTTTAAAATACACCTCGCCATGGGTTTATATGCTAGTAGCTTACGTTTAGTATGGTTATGCAATATATTTTGACACGACTACCTTAAGTCAAACCTGCCGCCTTTACATTTGCAGGTCCAATATAGTTCTTTTAAAGTTTGCATGTTATGATCAGAGCAAAAGTCATACTCGAGTGTTTTGCGTAATTAGGGCCAAGTTACGCAAATGAAGTAGTTCACATGGACACATCCATTCGATAAAGTATAAATCACTCACATGGCAATTGCCACACGTGCTTCGCCTATCATGTTTGTTGCTCATAACATCACTGAGATGTAGGTATGTATTACATTTTGTACTTGTGTACATACGCACATTAATGAATAATTTTACCAACCGAAAGTATTTACTATGAGTTAAGGACAAGATTTCGGGAAGATTTCTTTCTCATTGTTTAAGTAACTTGTGTGTCCGGCCGAGCAGATAATTTGTCATTGGACTTGCTTAAGTTTGTTGGTTCGACGATACATTTATTCATAATAGCTGGAGGCAAGACACATTTTAGTTAATGCAGCTTTTATGTACGTCCGTAACAGGAAGAAATCTCTGACGAATTTATAGTTCCCTCCGGCATGTATAAATAAATAAGTTTTCTGAAAGAGCAAAATATAAAAAATGGAAGAATAATATTTTACGTCGAAATATTCTTGCAGTGCTTATTTGAAGGTAAGCCGTAGTAATAATAATATATAAAATAAGTTTCATTTTCTGCAAATGTTTATTTGCTTAACCTTCATATTTAATGAATATAAAAGTATTGGTCGTATTAGAGGGTTTGCCTACTTAAATAAGAGAAACCACACTAGACACAATTTGTTATTATAATAACTTTAAACTGTTTTAATTATTCGGCCATGATCATCACGTAAAATCCGTTCACAGTTTCTTCACATTTTTCGAATGAAACATTTATAAAATCACTTCAAGTATTTACGTTGTTGCTTTGTAAATAAAGTCCTTCATAACACCATTTCCAATAAAAACTTATGTTTTGTTTCAATTAAATTTTTTTACTTTTTATTGTGCATACATATTATATTATTTGTTTCGCAGTCTTGATGTGTTAAAAACTGGGTTATTATAAGTATGTTAAAGGCTACTAAGAAATACCTAGCTGAAATGAGTTTTTAATGTTATTTGTGGAGTAAACGATTTCTACAGACGTATTTACGTTTTCAGGCAGCACTGTTGGAGACGTATTTCGTTGTTATGCATAAAAAAATATTTATGGTTGGCTGCGTGTGCAGCGAACTAATAAGTTTAATTCTTCTCCTTTAAATGATATATTTCATTGTTATTTACATTATATTTACATGTTGTTTCTCACTAGGTCTTCCGAGTCGCACGTACTCTGGCCTCGTACGCACGGCAGAGGTTCCTTAAGGCCCCTGCCTGTAATCCATTCACGGTTATTTCACACTTTTCTGAAGCCCTGCTAAAGTTCTACTTCCAGGATATTCCTACGCGTCACGCGAAACAAAGTTTAACCAAGTCTGTAGAATCACACCAAACACAACGCACCGCGTTCGCGCGCACTCAGTTGTCAAAATATTTTTTTTTGAGAACTATTTTTTTTGACCAGGCGCTACCAACACACATGTTTACTCGCTGTATTTATTCATATTTACTAGAAATGAAATAATATAATTTATAAATGAAATACAGGTGAAACCTCAATGGAACGAAAATTGAGATACTTTTATGTTAACAGAGGAATAAAACGCTTGTGATACATGACATATTTTACAAATAACTAAACGTGACGTATCTGGAGTGATTTTTCAAAGGTTTCATTGAAAATGTGTGAAGAAACCGTGAATAGACTATATCTGGATTTATTTTATTTATTTTACGTTTGTGACCGAGAAGTGCTGTAGCGACAAGGGCGACATTGCCAAGTGCGTAAAGTGCGCCATCGCCGCTAAGCGCAATGCTCTCAACTGATGCGCAGTGTTCTCGTGGTGCTCCATGTTCCTATGGGACTTTCAGCGGTGGCCATATTATTTCATTGCTGGAAAACCTGTAGGAAGGTTCAATTCAGCGTCCTCGAGTACCTTTGCATGAATATGAAGTGTACGTTTTAAGATGTAACGCTTTGAATAAGCCTTTTTAAGCCATGTTGGAATACTCTGAAAAGGTGACGTATTGAGAACATTGAACTGGTCACGTCTGGAGTTTATGTTTTTTTTTCGTGTGTGTATATATATATATATATATATATATATATATATATATATATATATATATATATATATATATATATATATATAACGAGAAAATACGTTTCCAGACTTTTTAGCCTCGATGTATAACTGTGTGACGTAAATCCGGATAAGGGTCTACACGATATTATCTTGACTTGAGTGTCTTATAGCTTACTAACTCTATTGCTTAATTCCGACAGGTTAATCGCAATGCGGCATACGTATCGAACGAACCAACGCTTTTTGAAATGTGGTGGCAGTGGCGTGATTGAATTGTATCAGAGTTTAATTTGACGCCATTAATTGCTGTTAGTTTCTACAAAGAAAACTATTGACTGTAGATCTTGGAACCTCGAGCCATGTTCATATTTGCTCTTGATTTTTTCTCAATTTTTTTTGTTAATTGGTGCGTAGAATCGAAATATACCCTATGTCCATCTGCAATTTCGCTGAATATTGATTCTCTGTTGAATATTTCTTTTAATCCCGTATTTTTGTCAATAATTTTTCATTTTATCAAGCACAACTGGCAATTTTCGGCCTCTATGTAACTCATGCCAACTCTTCTTATACTTGTGAAAGAATGATCTTTTTAACCTTTTTGGTTGGCTGTTTTGGATTGTTACAATCTTCTTCTTACTTTGTTTTAATTCATATGACCTATTGTTATTCCGTACAAGCACTGTATGAATCTGAGCTTAACTTTAAATGCAATTACAAAAATACGCACATATATGACTTATATTCGAATCCGAGCATTAATGGTCCAGGATGAAATCATTGGTAATATAAGAGATTATAACCATTCGTTTAAGAAATACCTTAGGGCTCATTATATTTCATTCACATCGTGTACACTGGAATACGGAATTTACTGTACTGTTAAACAAATGTATTTAGCTTTGTAAGATACGTATCTCTTGGGAGTACTTTTCTAGAAATTTTATTTATCTCACGCAACAATGAAAAATGTTTAACACTTCCTAAGTTTGTACAAATATTTCAATCTCAACTTTTCCGCTGCTAGTTATTTCTGGTGCTTCTAATCCGCTGGTTTAATGCGCCCCTAAATTGGGTTTTTAACGTAAGTATCCAAATTTATTCATTAAACCTCCCGTGAATTTTTGTTTCATTCTAACTCCGCGTTAATTCCAGTTAGATTAATTACAGTCCTGACCACGAAATGAGCACCCACTAAATAAAATTGCTTGCAAAGGGAAATCATCCCAAATTCGCCAGATATATAACTGCACTTATCATGTAATGTTTATATCAAAAGTAGGAAAATATAATTATAAAACCAACTTTTTATACATATTAATATAAACCATATATAGTTGGAAAACATATGTTAGTTTGCATGCTTTAGCACACGATCTTATTAAATAACAACTTCGCATATATTCCATCCATTACTACAGAACAGCCACGACATAAGACTTAGGGACACACAGGAAAAAGGACGGATAAAAATACAACTTTTGCTTAACTTGTCATTGAATTTAAAACGTTGAAAATAATTCTCCTTGCCAAAAATAAAAATTTAAGTACGGTTTACGAAAATGCTGGGAACTGAATACATTTACGTAGTACAATTAATCGTCACAAATCGCTGTTATCTCTGACATAATGGCCTTTGACATATTGTCTTTTTACGTCGAAATAACATTTCGTGTTCCTATAATTTACTACGGATTTAACATCGTGATATATATATATATATGCAAATTATGTAAATTGATGTAAACGAACACAAAAACACGTATCACACATTAAACGAAATGTCTATGGGTGGCTTTTTCCTCCTGTTTTCGAATCGTAAATTTTTATGTTACCTACAACGGGAAATAATATTTTAGAGATAAATCAGTTGGTCGTAGCCATATTTTGCACACGTATTTATCATTACACCTGCCACCTGCCCGCCACTACTTTCACACTTCATGGCATTTTTAACCAGTGAATATTTCTTTTTGGAATATCTGAAAGAGTAATTATCATAGTGAGCAAACTTTGCAGTGCCCGTGAGTACGGTGCGCTGGAACGGGCAAACATTAAATTATGCAGAAATGAATTACCTGTGCGGGGCGGGAATCGTTTTATCATCGACCTCATCGGAACGTTCTTTGTCGCTGTAACCAAACGTTATCGCTCCTGAAGCACAAAGAAAGCACACATCGTATACACTTGCTCGTTTAACCTTTTCGGTTGCAGATAAAAAATATATAAATCTATAATTGAACGAACAAAAATAAATTTTACTGGAACTTTAATAGTATCGGTATTACGTTCTGCCGAACGTCGGGTCCAAAAATGAAAAGGGATTATGTTTGTTGTTTCTGACAGGTGCTGTGTATGAAATTACGGAATATAGTCTCAACGATGAATTAAGTATTTCATTACGTGAGGGTCTTTCCTTTCTATTGGCGTATTGTTTGGGAAATTCATCGAGTATTTAATTTAAATTGATGTTATTGAAACAGCTCCCGGTGTCTGCAACTTCGCGAACCTGCGTGCCCAAGAAGTTGCATATCACGAATGTGAAAGGAACTGGTGCGATATGTGGAGAGAACCTGCACATATAGCACCATAAACGCGGTGTACTTGGGCGTCGCTAGTGGCTGCTTGTTAGTACGTGTGTGCCAAACTGCTCGGATATTGGGAGATTTGCAACTGAGTAGTAAAGGTACTTGTGCGTCGCTAATGGCTGCTTGTTAGTACGTGCGTGCCAAACTGCTCGGATATTGGGAGATTTGCAACTGAGTAGTAAAGGTTGCCAGAAGTGATTGCATTTCATTTCCAACAGCACGCAAACTGCATGTATTGTCATGGCGACTTATTTACACGCAGTCGCCATATGACACGTCAGTTCTGTTCGCCTACGTGATATGCAACTTGCTATGCACGCAGTTACGTTAAGTTGCGGACTCCCGCGTTCTTTTGCTGGTTTCCTAACATATTGCTACAAGTATTTATTGTTTCTATACGCCAATAGGTGCCGTGGCTTGAATTTGACGTATAATTTAAAAACACCTCGTATATACTGTCTCCCAAATAAGCTTGAATTGTGACACTTTTATCTCCCATTATACGAACGACATTTCTGTTCGTCTCCTATTTCCCACTTGCCACAGTCATATTGGTTCAAATCACATTTTGCCCCTTATTACACTGAAAACGTTTTACTTATAGCTGGCTGTCAGCTAATGGGATGCCGATTTGATTGTACCCCAATCAAATATATTTTCACATATAACATGTAATGCAATACATATTGTTTACTTCTATTTCTATAAAAACATTATTTTCATTCAGAAACATTTGTGTTGACGTGCTACAAAGTTCTTTAAGATCCTGACAAGCATTAACGAAACAATAAAACGTCCATGAACATGTTTTCAGTGGTAAACAAATTTTTTATAGAGTAGCCAGAGTTACGCTCGGGATAAGACCACCTGTTTTTCGCGAAAAGATCCCCCGACTAGTTGTAAGGCAAAACATGTTAGTTTACAGGCAATATCGTGGTTGGAATATTTCACATCTCACTCTTCTTAGGTGTCTGCCAACCAATCACCGACGTTCAGCGTCGGGGTATCTTAATTCCGATTGGCCCAGTCGAGTATGACATGTCTTCTGGCGCAGACACGTGGCCAATAGCAGAAGATAATTTGCAAGTGTGCTTTTACGAAGTTTAAGTACAGCATGTGCGTAAATCTTATTGCGGGGGAAACCGGTGGCCCGAGCTCTGACATAGTTTCCTGGCGGTTAAACATCACAAGTCCACACAGGATCCTATTAACAGATATTTCAAACACACGAACATAAACATAAATACAGGCTTACGTCACTGTAACCATGTGCCACAAACGCATCAATAAATTATCTCATATTTCGCCATGTGAATATGTATCTATGTCCCGGTTGGCTCACTCACTCGCTCATCAACGAACAGCCTAAAACACTGTACGTAAACGCATGACAATTTATAGATGGCCCTCTCTCTCTCTCTCTCTCTCTCTCTCTCTCTCTCTCTCTCTCTCTCTCTCTCTCTCTCTCTCTCTCTCTCTCTCTCTCTCTCTTAGGGAGCAAGTACCCACAAATAACGATTTTTTTTAAGACTCTACTCCTAACTGGATGAAAAGTGGTAAAAGGTGTTTTCGAAAACTTCTTAACAGCATATTAACCCTATATGATATCGTTATTCACTTTGCTTTTAAAGTCCACGTATATAAATTTCTATAAATTGGTTCCAGGACTTTTCGATATTCGACCCCGAAGATGATAAAAAGGAGGTTGAGTTGAGTTGAGAGATTTGGGCGGCTCTTATAAACGGGGTCATTAGAGCCGATGAGGGTGAAATGTGGCGAGAATGGAGTAGCACCGGAATGCAAGGGTAGGGGAAACGGGATTTCGCCGAGAAAACCCGTCGACCAGAGACATCGCCCGGCATGATTCAAGAGGCCCTTCAAGTAAAAGTTGGTATTTTCCATGCGAGACAGATGTCGTCCCGTTAACAAAGAAAGTTTGAGACGTTCATCGACAACCCTCTGGGGAAAAGGGGAAATGTGGGATGGGGGAAGTATCGAAAATGTGATCTTGCGGCTAGAGAAGAGGAGGTATATTTCACGTGTCACAACAAGGGAGGGTTTTGATGTACGAGTGCCCAAGGTTGCCTGTTAGGGGCAAAGGCGCGAAAAGGGGTGAAGTAATTGATATTTTCCTGCCTGGCGTCTGTTTGCAAACGTGCATCACACACACACACACACACACTTTCTCTCTCGCTTTCTCTTTCTCTCTCTCTCTCTCTTTGTCTGTCTTTCTCTTCTTGAAAACATTGTCCCAGGTGGTTCGCTGGATAATCGGCCGATATTGATGGCCCCAACATTTTTCAAACTTTTTTTCTGCCGCGGATGGAAAAACCGATACACAGATAAGCCACAAATGCCCGTCGTATATCTTTACAGAATAAAAAGAGAAATTCAGAGGAACGAATGCATCAGATAGTTGAAGACCTTGGTGGCTGTAGTGGGATGAGTGGGTGATGTTCCCAGAAACTTGAGAAATTAAAAAAATAATGTCTCATATTAACTTGATCAGGGTTTACGATTCAAGAGGTAGCGGACCAGAACAAACTTGCATCACGCGTTATTTTTCATGGCCAGAGTTTTAGAATAGGTTGAGGAGAAAACTTTATCCAGTGTACACAATTTATGACTTTCTGCTGTTCAACTCAATGTGGGATATTAATGTCATAAACTCGACGAAGCAAAGGAAACTTCACTGCTACGAGAAAAAATTTGTCGAAGCCAACCTATTCGATTTGTTTATTATCTGGCGCTTGAACAAGTGATTTTACAAGCCAGTGCACTTGTCGATTCTGAAATATTTGATGGAAGAATGCATCAAGTTTGTTGAACGTCAGAATTACAAATCAGCTCTCTTCGAAGTGAGCAAGTCTGTTTGCATTAGGATGATTTTTACCATGAGTAGATGTCAAATGGAATTGCACACATTTGTATTTAGCCCACTTTAGAAAGGTAGGTTTATGTGAGATTACGTTCTTGTATGTATGTGTGGGTGTGCGTCTCCCACCAGAAACTTTTGAACCAGCGCATCAATTTTTCTCCAAACCAGATAAACTTAATATACTTATAAAATACACCCGACCTGTTTACTATTTGGTCATGCTGGATGTGTATTGAATTTTCGGTTGATGTAATATTTCTCACAAACCTTTTAACCGATTTAAACCGAATTCACTACGTCGACAGAGTCAGCATCAAATATCCTCATTGTTCAGGTATTTTTAACCTAGCTTCATAAAAAAAAGGTTGTTAGGTCACATCTAGCGAACCTTTCAACAGATTCCCGTCAAATTTGGAAATCAAGTAGACACACAATGATCCAGCCTAAAATATCTCCTATTCTCAATCGCAGCCCTAAGTTTCGGGAAGTAGCTTTGCATTGGAATTTGCAGGTCTTATATATGTCAGAGCGATGCTATCACAATATATAAGGCACTTACTTTTAAAAATGGCTGTCATATAAATAATATTATACATATCAAACCTTAACACCAACCCGGAGCAAAATTAGCATACTTATTAAAAATATTGCGTGAATTATAAACGCTAATCTACAACATCTTTTTGCCATTTTGGATAACAACTTGAATAAAGTTTGTTGGCCATATTAAAAAAATAACTCAAACGTTTTCCTTCAAATCTGCTGTACACAAATTGCTCAATCAACCCATTAAAAATTTTATAATTTATATAGCTACTAGACTCATTTTTTCAAAATGGCGAATGTTTTAATGTTTTAGGCTTAGAATACAATACTTATCGAACCGTCTGACTTATTTCAAATATACGTGGGACCCTAACTGTACCTGTTGCGAGAAATAATTCGTTAACTGGCAATTAATTGATTAAAAAATTATGGAAAACAGCGCTATTCTGAAAAATGAAATTCATGCTTAATATCTGGGGAACCTTTCAGTCTATTCTCACTGTGGTTTGCTAGCAGTGTCTATTAGAAGATATTTTGGTAAATACGTATTTAGGTGATCATTAATTACGTTTATTCGTAGTCATTCGTAACCATTTTGTAAACAGAGTAGCCAATGGGTAGAGACCTGCAAAATTCGCGTTATTATTAGGGGGCACGTTAAACTTCGGACACATGTAGCTTTGCTATAGGTTTATCATTGGACAGTTCTTTATTTGACACGCCCTGGGTAAATCTGGGCCAATAACTGAACACTTCGCAATTATGTGGTCCAATCACGTGCAGTCCAGCCAGAAAGGAAGTGATTTCACGTCCACGCAGCAGCCAATGGAGAAACGACGCAGGCTTGAATATATGCAGCACTCTGAATTTTAGCTTGATTCTAAATAATAACACTAGTTTTGCAGGTCTCCACCAATCAGACACAAGGCCTGAAACCTACGCAAGCAATAAGCGAAGGGTAGGCCCATATAAAAAAAAAACCGGAATGCCATTTAATTTCTGCATATTCTCGGTATCTTCACACTTCTAGAATCAGACCTTTGAAAAATTACCCCATGTGTCACATGTTTGGTTCTTCCCTAAATATGCCATGCATCAAAACTGTTTTATAGTTCGCTAAATTGAACTTTACTTATATTTAGTCTATAAATCATATCTCATCTGTAATTAATAAGAATAAAACTAGAGAGAACATAGGTGTTCAGGTAATGACTAGTCAGAAATAGTTCTTATGCAAAATATTATTGAAGTGAGTGCGCCTAAATGCGGTGCGTCGCCATTTTGGTATAATTTTCTCGACTTGATTAACCTTCGTTAGCACGAGCCAAAGGAATATCCTGTAATTAGAACTTTAGCAGGGCTTCACAAAAGTCGGAAGTAACCGTGATATTGTGTCGGATCGTCTCGAGTGCAGGAAAGGGCAGACATACAAGTGTTGCAGTCTAATTCGTCGTGTCCTCGTGTAATGGAGATATCGCAAATTCCTCGAAACATAGGGACCGTGGTGATTCAGTGGACAGACTACTCGTCTGCTACTTCGGCGAACCGGGTTCAATTACCGGTGGTGTCACTCCTGGATTTTCACACGTGGGAATCGTGCCGGACGATGCCGCTGGTCGGCGGGTTTTCTCGGGGATCTCCCGTTTTCACCCGCCCTTACATTCCGGCACTGCTCCGTATCCGTCTCACTTGGCTCTCGTCGGCTCTTCAAGACCTCGATGTTAAGAGCGGCCGAAAATTTCTTCACTCTGCTCTCCACGAAACATGGGGGGGGGGGGGGGGGGGGGGAATCACTGGCTTTTCGGCGTAATGTTTCGTAGGATAGTAATTGTCATGACCTACTCTGTTTTGAAATTCTTTTGCTGTTCCGAAACCGACTTCCTAGCTACGGTGTGGTTAGCTAGTCAGCGTTTCGCACACCTGCCCACGCGATATAAAAATCTTCAACTTTACTCACATTTCCTTCAGTCGATCACTGTTTTATGCCACGAGAACAAGAGTGCTTTTAACAGAACTTCCCCCCCCCCCCCCCGCAGACAATAGAGTATGTTTGAAAGGCTATTTCGAAACTGTTGTATGGTCACTTTTCTGAAGATTTTTTCAGAATAGTAACAAAATATCAGATGGTATTTAAAATTTGCCTGATAAGTGATAACGTATATCTCTCCCCCCCCAAAGAAGATATGCTTTTCAGTCCCGCAGTTTGTATTGTATGCATAAACACTTTTTTTCTGGAACAGAATTTGATGTAAAATATGTATGATCTCCACTGAGCAGGAAATCGCCGTATCCCCTACGTCAACGTATCGGGTGGTTTTTAATATAATTACGTAAATTATTATGCTTTTCAGTCGCTGATGTTACAGTAATAGCTCCCTACCCGAATATAGCTGGAGTTCACTGGATCCAGAGGCGATTTATGACAGTAACTAATAGCAGCAAATGTGACGCTTGGCGTTGCACCGCAGCAAAATAAATGCAGTTTGCATTGTGTTGGAATTTATTACCTGTGATTTTGAAAGCCCGGCATTTGGCTCGGTGTTAGAGCAATCGCCGTTTTGCATAAGAACGATAAATTGGCAAAGGTACCGCAATTAATCTTGCAGCGCGTATTAGCAACATAATATGAACCGAAATGAACTATATAGATTCTCTTTCTGCTAAATAACCTTCATTTCGTTAATCCAATTTTTTTTTGTATCACATACAATTCACTGCAGGTTATTTGAACACATACCCATCAAGACGACTTCTAGTTACTTTTGAGAATATTTTCTCTCCGTTTTAATTACCGTAGCTTTTATTTTTTGTAAATTATTTTGTTCGTCAGTCTCCAATTTGTTAAGTGTTTTTATCCATTCATGTAACTTTTCCAATGTTCTCTACGAGCGAATACGCAACAAATCGTTAGGTTGGATTTTTATGTTTACAAAGTCTACTCATCGGTCGTACGCAGTAAATCATACGAAAGGGCGCTAGTCAACGAAAAAATCACTATTAAATATTTGCACAAAATTTTGTCCCGGCATGTGAACATTATTTACGAGTACTATTTCCTAGGAAAAAAAAAACATTTTGGATGGCGTATTTTTCACACAATGGCCCGTCAAAATCGCATTTTTAGTGTCTTCCGGGACATACAAATTCACCGAAATTATATAATACACATTGAAATGATATATCATGAGTCACCCGGTACTTCACCAACTTCTTAAAATCTCACTCTGAAATATTTTTGCAATATTTAAAAATCGCTAGAGATAGAACATTTTAAAAATAATTTTATTTGCAGCAGTTTAAATTTTTGTAAAATAAGATTTGCTGGGTATACCTTAAAATAAATTAAGACGTGACCTTTCAGTCTTCCTAGTTAAATGTTTTTATTGTAATTGGTTTCGTTTATGTTATTTCTATGTTCTCAAAAAACTGAACTAATGATTTTGATATAACATTATGTAAAAACTACGTAATTTAATTTTTTTTTAGGAAAGAATACTTATATGTAATGTATATGAGTTGAACGGGGTTTCGCATGAGTATAAAATAATGAATACTTGGTGATGAGGACCCTTAGACAATTGTCGTTCGCATTTCATGTCCGTGAACTGAAGTGAAACTTGTTGGCTCATTGATTCCTAACAAAGTAATGGAACTTGAAAGACGTCACTAGAAATGTTTTTGAGTGTTTGAGTGTTTGAAAAATGCAATCTGTTACAGGCGGTTTCTTGTACATTTGATTTATGAAGGAGTATGGCGTCGTAACGTGAATATCCTAACTGCCCCATGGACAATCATTTTATGGTTACAGAGTCGAAGAACTCATCGTACATCGTTGGCATTGCTCGTTCCCTAAACCTATAACTGGAAGGTTTGTGGAGACTTTCCGTGTATTGTACGTACGGAGATCAGATCGATGTTCGGGTCATCATGGACCACGTTTATTACGTACGTTGACTAGTTATTTCTCCAAACGCTTATTTTTATTTACGGAAATTTGTGTGTGTTTTCTGAAGGTACTGCCTCACTCAGTGCTTCTCAATGCATCTCATCGCCTTTCCATGTCTCCATCGCATCAATACGTTATTTCTCCGGGCTGCCTGAAAAGTTTCGTGCATGTCCCAGACCTAATACTCAGCACCCTTGTACCAGAGGCCATCTCCTATGTGTCGCACTCATAAACCCTGCATATACGTGTACTCTGACATACCCAAAGTCCTGGGACGCGTGTCTAGTATGACGTAGGCCCTCCTTTAGCCCGGCGAAGAGCAGCAACTCGTAGGGTGTCAGTTCCACAAGTGGACGAACCACCTGAGGAGAGATGTTCACCCAGCCCGTCTGGACAGCTACCCACAGCTCCCTGATGTATTTGGGTGCAGGATCCTGGGCGCGAATGCAGCCTCCTCCCCATACGTCCCACAAACGCTCGATGGGGTTCATATTGGGTAAATGATGTGGCAACAGCAGTCGTGGTTACTCTCTGGAATGTTCCTTTAACCAGTCCCAAACTACTTGCTACTTTACACTTAGTGTTTCCAGCAGGACGGCGTTACGTGATATTTCATAATTACTGCCCTGCATGTAAGATAGCTGAACTTGGCTGTACTCCTAAAAACATTGCATTATTTGATATGGAACATCCCAGTGTTGTCGGGGTACGTGAAGTACACGAAGGGCTGCAGTGCGATGTCATGACCAGCACACAGGTAAGGCGTAATGTTACAGTGGCACCCCCGACTAGTTACCTTTACATACTGATATTCCACGACTTTACGTACTGATATGCCATGACTTTATTTACTGATATCCATGACTTTATATAGTGATATACCACAACTTTACTTACATATATGCCATAACTATACTTACTGATATGCTATAATTTACGTACTTATATGCTATGACTTTCTGAATGTCTGTGGATACGTATACACATGAACACCTGATTTTCGCTAAAATCGTTTTACGCATGATAAACTTTAATATCGCAGGTGGTAACCTTCAGTTTTCCTGTGGATATTCACTGTATGTCTTAGTGGGAAGTGTCTATGGTATTTGTGACACTTATGGTCAGGTTATCCCGATACTGAACGTCCTCGATTCGAAGAAGACAGGCTCCTAGCACAGTAGCAGTTGAAAACATCCAATCGTCAGAGTGGATTTAAGTTTACGTGTTTTTTTTTTTAATACAACCATAGATGGAATATTTTCTTGTAAATCGGGTGTCCTTGCGTATACATTTATTAATAAGTATGTAAATATATAATGTGAAAGAATGTTACTAATAAACGTCTTCTCTTGTTGTTTCAGTTCAACTTCGTCGGGAAACTATTGGGACCTAAAGGAAACTCTCTCAAGAGGCTGCAAGAGGACACGATGACCAAGATGGCGATTCTGGGCAAAGGATCCATGAGGGACAAGCACAAGGTGAGCAACACATACTTTATTAAACTATACATCGCTTTGAACTGCGAGCGAATCAAATAAAAAGAAGTTTCGATGTCTTGAAGATTTCTCTATGCTGTATCGGTTTGGGGAAAAGTCGAATATTTAAGAGTTTTTTGTTTCATCTTGCTTATTCGCTGTAGGGTGTTGTCGCTTTAATAAGAACGTTTGGTACCTCTGGCATCATCAGTGACACTGTTATGATTGATTCGCATTTGTAAGCAGATTTTTAGATAAACGGTTTTTAAATGATGCTTTTAGTTTTGTATGTTTCAAAATATATTAAATTTTGGCGACAGGAAAATTAATACGTGGCTTAAGTAATTTTTATCGATTTTCCGTGGTTTGCCTTAGTACATCGCCCCGTGTCATTATCCAAGGATGTATTTAAATTCTGTAACATCTTTATACCACATGGTCCAAAGCCTCAGGAGAATATAGACCTATAAGAGTGAGTGTTTGGGCTAAAACAACATTTATAGTGCGATGAATCAAATTTTTACAAAATGTAGACCGGACATCTGAGTTCATGAATTTAAGAAATCTTCCTCAAAACCAAATTGTTCTTTCGATCAGCTTTAAACATTTCTTTCTTCGTACAGTATTTCTTCTGACAGGCCTCCGTGTTTTCAGTCAAGGCCGGATACATTTAAGATGGTTTTTCTCACATGATTTTTGCCTTGCGAAATTCCTAAAGTTTAACTTTTCATTTCATATGAGTCCATTTGTCGCAAACATTTATGGCTGAAACTGACGTAAATAAAGTTGTTTATAAAATTGATACAATTCCCTTACATGCATTCATAGTAAATATTATGATGATCTTTCTCGAAGAAAACTATATTGTAAACTCTGCTTTCTGAAGTACCCAGAATGGAAATGCGCTGAAATTTTGTTAAAAATGCGGACTCTATCGATCGATTAACTTCTTACATTTAAAAAGCACATTTTAGTAAGATATTTTATAATGTTGCAAAATATATACATTTTTCTTTCACATACAGCATAAATCGCACTTTTCTGACAATTTTCACTGTGTCTGTACTACTTTTTTTTTATTAGTTCTTCACGTTGTATAGTCTGGTGTAGTGCTCCATAGGTAGTCGCTTTACTTCAACTTTAAAATCCTAATCAACGAGCTGTGACATTGACGTCTCTTGACAGCTAAGGTATTCGACCCCGACGAGGGTGAAGTAATATGGGGATGGATCATATACAGAATGAAACTATGTGGAAAAAACGAAAACACCCCGAGGAATCCCTCCGACCAACTACGACGTCCGCCATATTTCTCAAATGCGAAAAATTCATCGCGACCTCGCCGGGAATCGAATACCGTGCTGAAAGGCGATTTGTTTCTGACACTTCTATCGCTTCAGCTTCAAGATTCTGTTACACATGGACACGTTCAAGAAAATGAATATTCTTACTTTTGTTGCTTGTTTTATTGGCCACGGACATGCAAACAGTTTGTTTGAATCTATCACTTTTTTTTTTTGTAATATTTATTTATTCAAGTCTTCCAGCCTCTGTGTTAAACGAAAAAAAAAAGGCAATTATTTTGTGCTTCGCGCAATGCGATCTGGGGGAAATTAATATCCACGATCGCCAGAAGTGGACTTCAAGATGCGAAGAGGTCACAGCGCGCTGTCCCAATTTTCGCGCTCGTTTGCCGATAGCTGTAAGCCGGCCTTCCCCTAACTTTCCCTTCTCCTCCGATTCCTCGCTTTGTTTCCTCGAGTCTTGCCTATTGCACTCTTCCGCTGTCGCTTGCCTTACTTCCTTTCCCGGTCCTCGCATTCCGCCCGTTGACTTGTTGCTTTTGTCGTCATTTGTCGTTTCTATGTAACGCCGAGGATATATAAGCAGGAAGAGTTCGCGGATTCATCATGGGTCAAGCTGGAATCCAAAAACTCTTTTGTTCAGGTTACTATTACAATATTTCCTCGCGTTATTAACACCTCCTGAAGAACCCTGAGCCAATAAAAACCACGCAACAAAATGAAGGTCCCACCACCGCCTTCCGCTGTGACAGCAAGCAACCAATGAGTATTTTTATCTGCGTTATTGCACACAGGACTGTGCAGTCTAGCGAATTTTTCCCGTCTCTATATGTAAGCTATTCACGGTAAACTGAGCACTTCTAAAATCAACCCTTGAAAAATGTAACTGCCCTTTCCTGGATATATTTTAACGGGCATATTGGGCAGCATGCGCCCCAGTGAAGTTGGTGACAATGGAGGGAGAGTATTACCATATATTAACTTTGAATTTTAAAAGTGTTAGGTAAACATTTGTGAGTACTGAAATTATTTATCTTGCTTTTTTTTTAATGCATACAAGTGTAAGAATTAGCTAATTTATAAGCTATTTACTTTTCAAATAATTTCACATTTTTACTTGACCTACGCACGCAGAAAGTAAGCGTGCCCATGACAATGTTAATTTCGCATGAGTTGTAAGAATACATCATGTGCATAGAAGTAGATATTAAGTAGGACTTTCGAAAGTGCTCAGTTTACCATGAACAGCGTATAACAAGCGTGGTTTCTGCCCTAATTATTTACAGTTAACTAAATACTTTTGATATCAACTTATGAATATATTCTTTGCCCCCATTTCATGGAATTAAATGTACGTAAGCCAGTTGTATGGCATATTCGCGACATTTTTGGAAGAGTATTACGAAAATTAGTTGTATGCCTTTATGTCTAATTAAAAGCACAGAGCTTGTATTACGTTCAGTTAATAATTGGCGTATTTGGAACATTTTTATGTGTGTAAATACGTATTATTTAGATTATCGACGGATCGATACACGTAATTTAAATTCGAGGCAATGATACACGAAGAGGAACATGTAGGTTTTCAGAAACGTGGAATACAATTTACAATGATCAGGCTATGATTATATTAAACTTGTCGATTACACTCGGCGATGTTTTCATCTCTACTCAACAGGAATAGTTATTGCTAAAATTACTGCTTTTCAGCATCTCCATTCATTTTCCAGGAGCCTGTTCACTTAACAGCACGCCATCTGCTCCACTATTATGTCTAAAATATAATATAAACAACGACACAACAATTCGATGATTTACTGAGCTACAGGGAGCGCTGTTTTCGACATTTTCAGAAGTTTTTTCTTCGGATGCTTTTACTTAACAGGGTAAAAAGAAAAAGTGGTTTGTAATACATAATATATTTTTTTATCTTTCCTGTAAAATAATTGTATTCCCAGAGCATCTGTTTATTGTGATACTCATAAATACGTACACACTGATTTACCAGACCATATTTACCAGAAAGGACCATTAACGGTATATGACTATTACATGCACATTTGTAATGTGTACGTACTGTCCATTTTAAGTCGAAATATTTAATCATTTGTCAAATACTCGAATGCATATTGCTAGGTTTGTACTATTTCCATAATAAAGATAACGTTTTATACTTAGCTATTCTCGTTTCCCCCTGCCCTTTCATTCCGGCGCTGTTCCATTCACACCTCATTTCACCCTCATCGGCTCTCAAGACCTCGCTGTTAAAAAGCCGTCCAAACATCTCAGCTCAGCCCAACTTACGGAGCTACATTTCTTCTTTTTTTTTTATCCTTCTGTCATATGAGGAATTCGCTTCGCCACGGGTATGATCACTATCCATGCGTCGGTCAGTAAGCTAAAAACCCTGGTCCTTCTAATCAAATGAGGAGGTTGATAATTAAAGTTCAAATCTGAAACACTTACATTATGAAGGGCTTCGTAGTTCTCTATGGTGATATAGCGGAGGGTATCTTTCCGGTCTGATGAGCTTGAGGTTATAAGTATTTCGTCAAATAGTTCAGATTCTTCTATCAGTTTATCTAAATAGAGGAGTTGGCACCCAAAGATTTCTCCTACAGTGCTTTTAGAGTACAATTTCAGACTGGACCGAACTCAGATTGGAATCAACTCGTAACGAACTCGGAGTGAACTCGTATCGAAACTAAGCGGTTACAAATATTCGAACGTGGACTAAAACAAGCCTGAATGCGGATTGAAAAGCGATTGAAGCACTCCATTGGCGACTGGCAGAAATATAAAACAAATGAATTACGAAAGTAACATATTTTTCAAACATAATATAAAATAAGAACCTCACATATTTTTCCTACCAAATATTTCTCAGTTCCTTCATAGCCATTTATTTCTCGCTTCACTTCCTAAAAACACTTATTTTGCTAGTCTCAGAATGATTCTAACCTCTTGCATGACCAAACTAACGAGTCAATATGGCGGCCACTTATTCTTTGTTCTAATTACAGTCCGATGAGCGTTTAAAGTAAACTTTTCAATCCGGATTCTACATTCCAGTTCACCTTCACAATTGGACTGGGTTATCTCACTCCGCTCGTACTTTAGTCCATGTTTATACTAACATTTCAATATGGGTTCTTCGTTCCACTCCAGGTTCAATCTGGATCGAAATGTTACTGTAAACGCACTATTAGATGAGACTGGATCTTCTGGGGTGCCATGCCATTTGGCCTCCACTATTGCTGCAGCCAGTCCCCGTGATGAATATTCCGAAAGACCATTAGACAGGAGTAGCTATTCAGACTTTGAGGACTAGCCATCCAGCAGATTGTCTCGTGTCAGTGGCAGGCGCAAGTGTGCTGTGGAGGTGGCTGAATGGAAGCGGAAAAAGATGTTAACAATATAGTTAGGTTAGTTTAATAAGCAATGAAAAAAAAAGTGAAACTGATAGAAACCTAAATCTGCGTGTCAAGAGAAACTACAACTTGATTTTTAATAGATGTGAACAAATCACTCGCAACACAATGGCGAGACTTAGAATTAATTTGCATAATTCGCTGACATAACAGGGAGCCTGTGCATGCCAGGGTTGTACGGTAACATATATGTATAGTGTATTCGCAGTTTATTCTTTTTTTTTTTAATCAAACCTTTGAAAAATCACCCCATGCATGACGTGTTTAGTTATTTCCTAAATATGTTACTTGTCACAAGTGTTTTATACTTCCGTTGACAATAAAGTGTCTCATTTTTCATTGAATTGGAGTTTTAGCTACATTTTATTTATAAATCATAATATTAAATTTATAATGAATATTAACAAAAACAGCGAGAGAACATATGTGTTGGTAGCGCCTAGTAAGAAATAGTTTTAATGCAAAATATTGTTACAACTGAGTGCGTGTGAGTTCCGTACGTCCTCCTTAGGTGCAATTTTCTAGACTTAGTTTTCTAGCTTAGTTTACGGCCAGTGATATTTTTCAAACGTTGGTTTAGTAAAAAGTGCTTACTTCACAGTGAACAGCTTGTACGATCTTTGTAAACTTAGCCATGCAGAGAGAGAGAGAGAGAGAGAGATAGCGAGAGAGTGTGTGTGTGTGTGTGTGTGAACTGCCAAATGCAATCACTTCTTCCTTCCGTGGGTGACAGATTCAGTGGTTTGAGATTCATTCGTCCCAGTGTTTTATGAGCACCAACAAGCACTTATTTCGTTGGTTGCAATGATGAAGCATTTGTTTGGTCTATTTATACGCAGATAGTATAGTTTGTTAGAAGTACCTTAACACTTTTTGAATCACCTCGGGTCTGACGTATTTTGTTATTTCCTAAATATGAAATGTTTCACATGCAGTTTGTACTGGAGTTAACATAAAAGTATCTTACTTCGGATAAATTTAACCTTTTCGTATATTTTGTCTATAAATTATAATATTTTGCTTATAATATATACTAATATTATGAAGAGGTAATGTGAGTTGATTTATTTGTTTATGTGTAACGACTAATCTCGGAAACTACAGGTCCGATTCTTATAATTCTTTCACTGTTAGGAAGTACATTCTTCCATATGGACATAGGCTATGTTAAGTTTAAAAAAATCCTTGAGAAATTTCAAAATTTGTAAACAGAGTCGTAGAAAAATGAGCTACTTAGCTGCTCTCTAAGCATGCGCTAACAAAACCATTATTAAAGATAAATTGAAACAATGTTAGAAGAAATCGTGTATATTAATATTAAAAAAATCACAGGTTGTCACGGGTAGTCACGGTTAGTCGCAGGTAGTCACGGGTAATCGCAGGTAGTCACGGGTAGTCACAAATAGTCGCAGGTAGTCACGGGTAATCGCAGGTAGTCACGGGTAGTCACAAATAGTCACAGGTAGTCACGGGTAATCGCATATATAGGTATGTATTTTAATTACTCCATTAAACCTAATTGAAGCGATGGCGGGCTCCTAGTTAATATGAATAAAAGTAGTGATAAAATAAGTGTGTTGTTAATACCTAGTGAGAAGTAGTTCTCATGCTAAATATAATTAAACTAAGTGCGCACGAATGCGGTCCGTTGGGTGTAATTTGTCGAGAATTAGTTAAGCTTTGTTTGCAAGAGGTGCAGGAATATCCTGAAAGTAGAACCTAAGCAGGGTCTCAGAAAAGTAGCATGTTAATGTCAGTGGATTATACATAAATATTTATTGCTTACATCATCTGAAATATGTATTTTTGGAGAACTCGAATTACAACAAAAAGGAAAAAAAAATGTAGTGATAATAAATTAAAATTTATATATATATATATTTTGTTAAAAACTAAAGTTAGCAGTAAATTCACCAGTATCGAAGTTTGGGTGCAAGAGAAAATTTTCCTTATTCTTGTGAATGAAACTAAATATTGTCAAACGAAAATCTACTTTCACAAATGCTAGATACTAGCTTCCAGCTGTCAGTTCGTATAGCAATGAACAGGCCAAACAGGACCACCAGCCAAAGCCGGAGATAATAAATCAGATTGTCATGAGTTCAGTGAACCTGGAAAACATAAAGCACAAATCGAAGATACACTGTTTTATCGGTCAAGCATTTTTAGCAACCTTTTTCTTTTCTTCAAATATCACGATCTCAACAACTGCCAGAAGTTTCATAGACTATAGCACTGAATACTTCACTTGCAAATAAAATAAAAATATTACGTATTTCAAGTGGCAAAAATAACAATTAATAAGAACGTGTCTAGAAAGGCACGACCTCTAACGACCAAATTAAATAATAGATAAAATCTATAACACGGAAGAAATCAGAGAGAAATTGTCTTTCCGGTGTCCTTTGATGGCGTCCGAATAATTTAAAACTGAAACTGATAAGTATAACTGGAACGAAAAACAATTAATATTCCCAACTTGAGCAACATACCTCTTGTTAGGTGATTCCCCGCATTAAAATTAGGCTACGTGTTCAGAACACAATTAAAATGTTTCTAAATATAAAAATAAACCAAACCATTTACATAAATTCAAAACCGTTGCATTATATTACGTCATTTTACTATGTAGTTAGCGAAATTTATATTAGAAAACATTAGGAATAACCACTGAATAACAATCTGCAAAAATCAGCTAATAGCAAAAAATTCCAAATAATTTTTTCTTTTGTGAATACGCAGGTATCTTTGCGTAGCAGACATTTTTATTATAGGTTTCAATTATCGCAATGCAATTTTTGTGTAAATTTTCATTAGAACATTTTGTATTAGAAAAACGTGGGAAATAAAAATTTTGCAGGTGATTATGCAAAGTTATTGAAACCAAAATTTCTTAATTTTAGTGGCCATCAAATTGCATATAATGTTTGTAGCTTGATTAGCGTCTGGGACGAATATATAACTTTTATGCTGTCAAAAACCTTTAGCCCATTCCTGTCCAGTGTAAATTTTTGTGTGCAGTACGCTTTTGTAAGTAATTTTTGGTCTATACTGCACACTGCGAAGCTCAGTGACCAATGATGATACCTGTGGGTAAATTACTCGCAAACCGTCTTGATGGTATGTCATAATTTGTTCACATTGCTGTAGCTGAACATATTACCTACAACTCATTGGCCTGTGACAACGAAACAAGTGTTGTGTCGGCTTAAGTATAGTAGGCATCTGAAAACATAAATAAAAATGGGTCTGAAAGGGTTAGTATGAATCTTCCCGAACACACACCAGCTGAACTAACATTCTAGTTAATAACTTTGCTTAGAAAGATCTAAAGTTATATTTCCCAATCTTCTCTCTCCTTCGACCTCTTTAAGAAGTTTTTGGGGTCAACAATTCATTGTCCTTCATCACGCCAGCCGTGGCCCGAAATCTTTCGGTCATCAACTTTTAACGACTTGCGATCAAGCAATTTCAGCTTGCAGGATGTCATTACCTCCTCTGACATTGTATTTACGTGATTACTACCTCTGACACATTTTCTTCCGACATCTAGTGGTACCGCGCTCGTCGGTTCGTTTCCGCGTAAATACAATTTCAGTTTCGCGATGACTTCGTCTGGTTTATTCCCATGTCAGTGGCATTTCATTCAAACTCCTTTTGTGCGAAGGTCAGCATAATTTGTTTGAACAACCTTTCGTCGTTTTACTTTTGTTTCAGAATTTGTTGTAAAAATGCTGACATCTGGTTTTATTTTAACAGCGTGAAAATGTACAGAAAAATTTTTTTTCGCCCATCACTCGCTGGTATAAAACTTGGTAGCCAAATGTCTTGTTCTATACTTGGATTCGAATTCCTTCCATGACCTCTCACTTGTGTGACAACATTTTCGCGAAAGTATAAGCCTTATTTTCTTCAGAGATTATTAAATTTCACAAAAAACAGTGTAGACTAGAAATAAATAAGTATTTCCATAAAATTTTCACGTTCTCAAAACAGCGAATCAATATAAAAAAACGTTCAATTGGGCATTACAAATTTTTTTAACTATAAATTTTATACAGTATGAAACATGATAAAATATTTTCTTATCACTAAATTATTGGAAAAATAAAATTACGTTATGTCTCACTCGTGACAAATCCGAGACATCATATTTTCCGGTAACATTGTTTATTTGTTCATCTAAAAAGTAACAATTATTTAACGAAACCAAAATATAAAAGTAAAAATTATTCTTAAAATAAAATTCATTTCCTAACATACTTTGAAAAGCGAATTTCAATGCAAAGAAATGTAGCTGGTTTAATAGTATGATACGTAAAAAAAAAAAGGCTCTAAACAGAGGTTAAATATAAGGGTATATTGTGGTGTTTATTTAGGCCACAACAGCAATCGCTTTTGGTTTATTGTGAACATTTCCGGAAAATAATGAAAGTGCTGATAACTTTGGGAAGGGCGGTTTCAAGAAATATATTTTTACCTGTCTCTGCTTAGGCGAGCTGTTTACGCAGCGAGAGAGAGAGAGAGAGAGATAGAGAGAGAGAGAGATAGAGAGAGAGAGATAGATAGATAGAGAGAGAGAGAGGGGAATCTGAATGATATTACTATACATTACATATTCATAATTCTACGTATGGATCCTACTGAAACACACAAATCTGCGTCAGGGCAAAACCATATTTACCTATAATCGAATATAAGGTTTTTAAAATTATTTTACTACCTTTGGTTTTAACCCTGTATGTATTGAACAACATTAGTTAGAGAGAGACGGCAATGAAAATGACGAAAGGAAAATCACACATCATTACCAACGTTGCCAAAAAGTATGACAAAATTGTTGTTCAGGAATAACATGTATTGCAAACTAACTGCATATACAAACAGAAAAACACTATAGAATTCCAAAATTATATAGGCTAAAAAAATTGTCGTATGAAGTTCGTGTAAACAGAATGTTATATTTTCTAAGTTGGTTTTAGTTTGGGTTATCTGTTGCAGTGGTTTATTGATCAGTTATTTTATCTCTTTAATTTGTGGACGATTTAATGTCAGCTAGAAGATTCATTGCTTCCCTTTCTTCGTTGCACGTTTCTGCGGGTGTTAATTTTTCGTACACTATAATAAATTTATAGCAGACTTATAATCACACTGTACAGCAAGAATGGCAAAACTTGTATCTATATATCCATGGTAGGTTTCCTATATTTGTTAAGAAAATATTAATCAAAACCATAGCGAATCTCCTGACTTAGCTTTGTGTTGCTCTATTTCTACATTTACAGCTCTGGATGTATGGGAAATTTCCCATACTGTGTCTAGGTTAAGAACTACAATTTGGGTTCACGAAGTTTACTAAAATATTCTTACAGAGTGGTGTGCCATTTTCTTGTTGATTTCATACTTACGTTTGGTAACAGGCACGTGGTGATAAAAGCAAAACGTAATTTGCCGCCAAGTCTTAACTTACGACGTTGAACATTAAGGTCTTAAATACTAATGTCTCGAAGGTCATTGTGATGATTGTTTTTGTAGTACCCAAGCAGAACTGTACTACCACTTACATTCACGTCAGGCAACACTTTATCATCAACAGTGTAAGCAACACTTCTTACATCGCCATTCGTTAATGGAGGAATATTGTGAGCGCGAGGGGACTTAGCCTTCGGTTTTTCTCTAACCATAGGACGACCATGTTTTTCACTTTTTTTATTAGCACCCACAAGTTTTTTCAAATAAATATAATACTATCTTATGCCACTGATGTGAACTCTAACTCTACTAAGCATACCTTGTCTAAAAGTACCAATAAATGCTTCTTCTCTAGAAAATACACTAGTATCTCCAAAGTATTCTGATATAGTTGATACAATTGTGTATCAAATTACCCAGCAGTGTGTTGGCCAAGAAAAAAATTGTTTTTTCTTTTTTCTACCACATAACTGTTCAAATTGTTGATATTACTTGTAAATACTTTTTCTCCAGATAAAACTATTTTTATGGTTTCCTTTTTTCAAAATGTGCTATTTTATATAATAACAGTAAACTACAGAACGCCCATATCAAACGGACAGGCCACTCAATTTGTCTTTCTATGCGAGGCCACTCATTTTTTTTTTTTTTTTTTTTGTGAAATTTAGTTACCCACTGCATTTGGTACATCTTAAACAAGGCTAACTAATGAAGTTAAAATACTGTCCCATAAGTTGTGAATACCTATTGAAATAGTGGTTCGAAATTCGGCCATCGTTACAGAACTCACTTACTCCATCACCGATATCGTTACAAAACCTGCCTTATCCGACTAGCCAATGAATGTAATGCATCGCAGTCACGTGATGCGATCTTCTACGGCCTGCCTCGCAAAGTGAGTTACTGTTGTCGGGGTGAATGTTTCGTGTTGTTATTGCTGTTAACAACGTGATTACATCGACACGAGGGAAATGAACAGCGACAGAATTGTAACACCATCCCGTGAAGGGGGAGGACGTAAAAGAACGAGCGATGCGAGTAAATGGGATGAAACACTTCAGAAAATTAAAAGGTATGCATGCGTGTTGCTACCGCGAGTGTGCTGGAGATGAACGTTGTCCATTTTTGAAAAAAGAACCTTTCCAATCACATTGAAGATTCAGCACAAAGTGACCTGTGTCGGCGAAGATAGTTTCTATTGCGGACTCGCTGAGGTTACTCAAGATCAGGAGTTACCCATCTAAGGTGTTTGTTATTTTTTCACCATTCGATGCGTTTCTCTCTTTCCAGCAAATTGAAGTAGCGGTCTATAAGCAGGAACCTGCAGAATCCTCATTATTATTTGCGAACATGTTAAACTTCAAACACGCGTACCTTTGCAGCACGTTTGTCATTGGAGCATGATGTATCTGTCACGTCCTGGGTAACTCTGCACCAATAGTTGACCACTTCACAATCGTGTGCCCCAATCACGTGCAATTCAGTCAGAAAGGGCGTGGCTTCATATCTATGCAGCAGCCAATGGAGAAACAATGTTGGCTCCAGTACACACAGTACTGTGAAGTTTAGCCTGATGCCGAATAATAACGCGAATTTTGCATGTCTCTAACAATAAGTGTTTTGATCTTGCAGACCAATTGGTGTGAACATTCTATAATACAATTTCATGCGTTTTTCTGTAGATTAAATTCTGTATAACGCATTAAATATATTTTGTAATTTTCATAATTATTTCCTTTTCATACTGATTATTCTTTTAGCATATGTTTTACTATTTGTTTGCAATTGGAGAGAAATGACGTTTCAGTTTACTTGAGTGGTCATTCCTAAACTGCCCTTCTCCACATGCTGTCATTCCATAACTTTCCTTCTCTATTCATTCATTCCAAAACTCGTTAACTCCATAAAATTTTTTTTACATTTCACAGAATTCCTTAGATGTATTTACGTAAGATTAAAACAGACTCACCAATTATGCCATCTTAATAGGCCCGAGCGATTCGTGATGCTGGTATACGCCACAGTTAGAGACCTGAATAAATTGCGGATTCATTTCAGTGCAAGCTAGGATTCAAAACACGTGTGTTATTATTACTTTAGTCATTGGTCCACACGGTGTTTGACACCTCCTGGAGAACGCTGGCCCACTGGTCGCCTTCCACTGTGACATCAGACAACTAAAGGCATGTTTGTGCATACGACTGTAGAGTCTAGCCTGCAGGTCATTGAACTCGCAAATTTTTCAGGTACCCCGAAAACAGTTTTTTGGTGTTTCCTGTACACTTTCCCCCAGGGGAGTTAGCGTGTTTTGGTATGGGAGTCCTCGTGTATTTACCTAGCCTGTGGGACGGCGTACCAGTTTTTTTGGGAAACCGGACAAGCTACCTTTTTTCAAGCTGCTCGTTTTGTTGCTCTAAACGCAACACATGTTTGTGAGCAAGGATGAGCTCGGGTACAGGTCGTTGGTGTGATGTTGCTTGCGTCCAGGATGTTACGGTGTTCTTATGCACTTAGATAGTTATTTTATCGTGTTTCGTGTGACGTCATAAAAATACCAATGTTCAGTTTGTAATCTTCGTGGAGTACTGTTATGGAAAAAAAAAACTTTAATAAATATTACTAAAAACTGTTCTTAGAGTCTTCGGTGTCCTTGACGAAAAGAAACAGAGCACTGAAATGTTAACATTTCATATTATTGTATGGATTATAATATAGTATAACGTTTGCTCATATGCCAGTAATTCTCATTTTCGTTTAAGAGGCTGTGTCACCCCTGTAAGTAAATGATTCATTTTAGTGTCATAACAGACGAATCGAGTCATTACTGAAAATATTTCATCATAGAAGCATTACATTTTATGGTTATGTGTACATCTTAGCACCTGATTGTTAATAGATGTTCTTGATTTTCATTAAAAGGTGAGAGTGAATTAATATATAAATTTTTGTATTAAGTTGATTGTTGCGTAAATATTAATTAATAATTCATATGCTATGCCCATAATGATGGGCAAGCTAAGCTTCTATTGTAACATTTAAAAATAAATACTCCTAAATTTGAATCAAGAAGAAATAAATTTAAAAAAAAATCAATATATTGGGTGACGCGAACTCTTAATCTCATTTAAACTTGACAACATATATAGTCCTTACGACTATATCCTAGGGGAAGACACGTACATTATTTAACGCATAAAATAAAATCAAACATAAATATGCTTACTCCACCCTTAAGTGATTTGAATGAACATTTCGCGAGGGCAAACATGTTATTTTATTTGTTCATTTTTCGATTTATTTTGCTTTTAATTTCACTTTGCATTTTGTGTGGTGACGAGCGAGATTTGGGTAACACTAAAGGATCCTAGGAACTCGGAAATAATTTCCTGAACTTTTACTTTTCTTTGTCATATGAAATGTAGTTTGAAAAAAGTATGGCAAGAGCAGAACATTACTTTTCAATCTCGAGCGAAACTGCAGGAATTTGAAAGCACAATTTAATCCTTGTAGATCTCAAAATTGGACAAAATTAATGTGTTGTGTTATAGTTAAAAATAGTCGTTTCATCAGAATTCCACGAAAATTATTTTCTTGAAAGTTTGATATGTTGTTCGCCCTTATTTCAATGTTACCTTATGAGAAGGTAAATTAAATCCAAATTATCGAGAACTGCACCAAGTGATGAGTTTCAAATAAGTTGCAACACGAAAGTAATGTGATTTGACTAAAAAGATTTTAGGTAAAGAAATTTCGTCTTATAAATTTTTTTATATATAATTTACGAATCAAGATTTCGAGTTCGAATTTCCGTATTCGCGCTAATATATATATATATATATATATATATATATTAATATATATATAATATATATATATATTATATATATATATTAATATATATATATAATATATATATATATATATATATATGATGAATGTAACTATCCAAATGATAGTGATCTTTGACATGTCACGAAACTGTGAAATACCCTCAAAATATAGAAAGAAGATTTGCTGTTGAGCAGTTTGAACATCTGAGATCTCTAGCGTCGATGGGACGGTGACTGTAGAGTGTGTAACAGCGTCGGAATGCAAGGGCGGGGGGAAACGGGAGATCCCCGAGAAAACTCGCCAACCAGAGGCATCGATGGCACTATTCCCACGAGCGAAAATCCTGGACGAACGTCGCCGAGAATCAAACCCTGTTCGCCTAGGTGGGAGGTAAATAGTCTGACCACTGCGCCACCGTGGCCCCAGGGGGGGGGAGGGGAGATCAAAATACGTCAAGATGGAACAGCGATTGAATACAATCGCAAGGGAAACAAGAGTGCGCCCCAGATAGCCCATTAACGACTCGTCAAATCAGCCACATTGCAGGGAAAATGAAACAGCTTAAAGGCTGTTCACGATCAAATGAGCACTTCAGAAATGAACCCTAGAAAAAATTCACTGCCTCTACATGCATATATTTTTCAATGGGCGCACCGAGTGACATTCGTCCAGCAAAGTTGGTAACGATGGAGGGGAAATTAGTTCCATATCTTAACGTCGAAAAGAAAGTGTTAGATAACCATTTTTGACAACTTAAAATTATTTCTTTCGCTTTCTTTTCTTTAATGCACCGAAGTGTAAAAATGAGCAGATTTGTAAAATATTTATTTTCTTAATAATTTCACAGTTTCAATTCACCAACGTATGAATAAAATGATGAGGCCCATGGCAATGTTAATTTTACATAAGGCGGAAGAATACACAACGTGTGCATGCAAGTATATCTTAAGCAGCGCTTTTAAAAGTGCACATTTTACCGTGAACATCCTATATTAGAGATTAAAAGATAATCTTTCATTCATCAGTCATTGACTGAAAGGACTTGGTAATCTCCGAACAACTTACACTGACTCCAAAATTTAGTCCTGAAAAGTAAACTTTATGTACTGAAAATATTACTATAATCTATTCAAGGTTGCTTCCAACTTTTCTGAAGCTCTGCTTAAGATCTACTTCAATCATATTCCTCCACTTCATTCCAGCAAAGCTTAACCAAATCTAAAATAATCACATTAAAGGGACAAATCACCGTATTCGTGCGCACTCAGTGTAATAATAGTTTATATAAGATCTATTCCTTACTAGGCATCACCAACACACCTATTTTGTCCCTGTTTTATTCACATTAATTATAAATGAAATATTATAATTTAATAAATAGAATATAAGTAAAAGTTAAAATTTAATCAAAACTAGGGACTTCTATGTTAACACGAGTAGGTATAAAACGCTTGTGATATGTTGCACATATGATACTCTTATAGTCTATTTGAGATCTCTTCACGCTTTTTGAAACAAACATTTGAAAAATTACCCCACGTGTGATGTGTTTGGTCGTTTCCTTGATAACAATTAACTATTATTTACCATCCCAGTACACTTGAGCTTTCGCATGCAACGTGTGCGAACCGAGACCCCGAGCTCGTCTCACCAGGCACTGTGGCTCAGTCCAGCGTTGGTATGTGTGTGGCAGAACAAAGTGGAACAATGCGGAACAAAGTCGTTCCCGCGTCAACCTGCTCGACGTCACGTTCGGCGCGCAAATCTTACCACTCGAAAGTCTATTCGCGGCACGCAACTGCTTCGTTGAAACTCTCCGAAATATCGCTTCATCTAGCCGTGCTTCGCGAACACGTTTCGGAAAATAGCGGAAGGCCAGGCTGGTCCGCAGATCCGAAATAAAGATGGATTAAATGTTTATTTTGATTTGCCGACGCAGAAGAATGTGATCATGTTTGCAACTGAACTGTGCTGTATGCGTATCGCATTTTACACCGCCCCTAGATTTCTTTGCCGTAGTTTTCCCTTATTTGCATATTCTTGTATATACTGCCCTCTTCCATTCGATTGCCCATTCTGTTTTTTTTTTTCTCGTATGGTTTGTAATTTATTTGTGCGCAATTCTCTTCGAGAAATCTGCACAAAATTTTATTTTCTTGAAATTACACCTGTAGGCCTATGTCTATAAGTTGAATAACCGCATGTAATTATCTTGGCCGTTACAGAAGTGGCTAAGGAACTTGGCTGAAAACTTACTTTCAATATAAGTAATTTTAAGTTGAAGGCTTTTCGCTTCAAAGCCACTAGGTATAAAAGTAATTTTGCTTCAAACGTCAGTACAAAATGACCTCATCCTGACAGTCGTTTCTCACTTGAAAACAAGTAATTTGGCTCCAAAGACCTTTGCACTAAAAGTAAATTATCATTATATTTATTTGGCCTAAAGTTGAAGCAAACGACTTGGTGTGCACCAAATTTATATAAAAGAACTGTGAAAGCAGGCACGAAATCCCATCCGCCCGCAGTTTTATTAATGTTATTGTATCTTAATTCCACTGGCAATTTCAGGCTGCAGGTTAATCATGGGAAAAAAATTTGAAAACATGTGACTTGTAAAAAGAAATTGTTTGAAATTGGACCTCGAGCATTAGCTTAATACAGTGCCGCTGTTATGTGCTTTATTTTCTCTGGAATCTTCTTCTGCCTTTGAGAGACACAACAGTGTGTTATTGGGTGTAGCTTGTTGCCAACCTGCCAAGTAATAATTTGTAATTATAACACAAATTACTCTAGAATGGCGAGGCTTAGGGTATTTACACAAGAGAACCTTTTAAGATTATTGTGACATGCAGATTAGTAATCCATCATTTAAATCTCAAATATGCTACCGCGTCATTAAGGTCAGTTCGAAATAAGGGTAAAAACCGTGATAATTTGCATGACAACCGCGACTGGTGTTATGTTTGGAGACCTTAGTTCAGTTATCCATTATCAAGCGCTCAGTGTTCCGTATTAAATATTTTCTGCTATATCTACAATAAACCAGTGTTTCAGATCCAAATTTAAAAATGCGTGCCGCCTTTACGATTCGCTTTAGACCAACTTAAACTTTCGTGATTAACATGCAGTCGACGTTTGTCGGTTGAATTCAGATACGCCTACACCCTGTATACACACACGTGTACGGACATGAAATGCATTCGTGTCAGGTGGCACGTTTGATTACCACATCAGCAAATATTGTCACTCGGTAGTTGTTTAGTTTCGGTGGGTGTGTCAAATGCAAATGTTTCACTTTGTTTGCTCTAATTATGAAATTGTGTACGTCGATAATTAAGCTCAGGAACTCAAGCTAATTATCGTCCGCTGTATACGCTCCATTATGGTGACATGTGTTGTAACAATATGTTTATATTGTGTGCAATTTATTAGAGCAAGTATGTCTTCAATAATACTGAGTCGCTAAACCTCTTTGTCCGTTTATTCTCTCGTTAGATTAGAAATGTAGATCCGTAATAAAAATTTGTCTTCACGTTTCACAACCATTACTACTGCAAACCTATAAAAAAAATATTAAATGCAGTATGTATATCACTTCATGAAATACTCTCACCCGTATTCTCTGACCTTACATTTTCCCTATTTGGCAAATGTTCATAAAGGTGAACATCTGAAATGACTCTTTTTTGTTTGTCACTTAAAGATTTTTTAAGGGGTGTCACAGTTATTTTATATTAATCTCGTGTGCGAAAGTGTCTACAGGTAAACCAAACAAGAAGGAACTACACACCCGGATTATGAAGAAAACAAACATATTCGAACCATTCGAGAATGTGTATAAGAGAAATGTATTGAGGGACGACACAGTCTGTCGACATCTGTCTTGCCTCGTAATGAGGACTAAAGGTATGAATTATGAATGCACACTTAATAAAATGAAGGAGCGAAGTCGGGGTTAAAAATGACGAGAGAATCTATCAAGCTTGAGCTAATTGAACAGTTGGGAATAAAATAATAAAGTAGGCAATATTTTCGACACTGGGAGAAATTATATACTGGAATCATGACCACCAGTAGCGTTGATTCGTAGCCTCTCCATGCGGTTGCGAAGAAGTGAACATTTGGTTGGCTGTTGAACTTTGCTTAAGTCACGTCTTCATTTTTCTTGCCCACTCAGAGCTTACTAGCTGCACTGAGGAATGTGCGTCAATGACTCGTTGTGCTCGAGGGCCTGGCCAGCTCACAGCTATACACGTGCTTAGTGTTTTTAAATTCACCATGCTCAGTTACGTATTTTACGGGGAAACGGCGAAGCAAATGAAAGCAGACAGAACCCATTCAGAAACGACGGAATTTTAATAGGGAGAAAGGACAAAATTTTGGCACAGTAGCAAGCTGTGCAATGTCCAAATTTCACGACTAATAATGAATAGCTAACGTTCCATGTTTCTGTAACTGGAGCTAGGCATAAGTGACCGAAATGTAAGCTTCGCAAACCGACGAAAATTTAAAATACTAACCACATTGGTTCCGATTGACTTTTGGAAATAAAAAATTGCAAAAATTAACTAAAATTAATCAGTGTTTACAACAATACTTCATTCCTCCCTTCACTTTCCATTCTAGAAAAGTGTTCAAAAATATGCAAACAAATTTTCAAAGAATATTTATTTATTAACGTTTTAGGTTTTTAGAAATATTAACTACTTGATGTAATCCCTACATATAGAATTCATTAAAATTAATCATATTCAAATTAAATAAATTCGTTGGAAATTACAATACAAATTTTTCACAGTTCTCGATATGAAAGGTTGCTTAACTTAATGATAAGAAACTGAAGGTTCAGCTATAAAATTAAGTTCTTGCAACTGCAATCCACCCTTAAAAAATTTTAATTAAAAATATTACCTCCGATCACTGAAACAAGTTAGAAATATTTTTTGCACATGACTAATAGGCAACTCAAATCTTTTTTATAAGAACGATAAAGCAACATGTTGTAACTAAATGTTACATTTTTTTCTAATAGTTCGGGGTTTTTAAAGTTTAGATCGGTTCATCAGAGGTACGCGTTGTGGAAATAAAATTAATTGTTTAATGAGGACGCCTTTCAAGGAAATACGTGTTTATAAAATTTTTATTATTTACAACCCAATTCGGGCTTTGTCCAAAAACACTTTGTTACAAGATATACGGGTTTATTTGGCGGTGGCATCCTACTTGCCACATTAACTAATATTATTCTATTGTATCATCTAACGCTTCGTAAAAGCCCAGTAATGTTCGTAACTGACTGAGGAAGACCCCGTACTTTACGAATAATTAAAATTAAATATTAATAGTTACTTTCCGATTTCCATAAATTAAAGGCCCATTTTATGAGTTAATTATGTTACGATAATATACGAAAAAATTTAAAGAATGCACACTAGTGTCCCTCGTGAATTATTTAAACATAAATTTTCCCACGATAAATATAATAATCAGCATATTAACGTTGATTTAAACTGTCTTGAATTCGAAATATTTACAACTAATTATTTAATCGGCGTCACAGTCTAAACATAGGGGAAAAAAGCGTTCATTAGAAAATTTATTGTTTCGTAAAATAGCACACTAACAGAGTGTAAGTTTTTAGTAGATACATTAAAACTGCAAACTTGAAGTTTTCGTGATGATTTTAGATGCAATGAAACTTCCTGCAAATCTACGTTTGTTAATAAATATCACTACATATACTTGCAACAGCCTGTAAAAATGAAATGAATCCGGAAAGGTAGTTTAATGGATGGCTTGGCACATCGAGTTTTATTAGGTTTCCTTCCTATTATTTTCCCTTTGGTTTTCGTGTTCTCGTGGTTAACGAGGCAAACATACAATTTTCAAATAAACGATGTGCGCGAAGCAATGTATTCTTCCAATTTTATTTTTTTTTTTTTGGCGGTCATGAGCGCTCGACGGGGTACAGATAGCAACGCAGAGAGTGTGTCAACACCATGAATATTTCACAGAGACTCCGAAACGATGCTCGTTGATAGGAATGACCACAGGAATGTCGAAAGTGACACATACAGTAATGGCAGTTACGTAGATGGAAGAGCAGATGCATCCAATCTCTCGCGGGGTAATACGAGGCGAAGTGCGCAGCGAACAAGTGATATCGGGGCGAGGATATGAGAAAGACCTAAACAAACCGACCGAGCGTGTTATCAACGTTTTATGTGGCACGAAATATTATCTTTTTTGTTAAGGTAGTGCCCCGTGAAGGGGGGGGGGGGGGGGGTTGGGGGAAACATATAGTTCATTTTAAATTCGTTTCGAGCCCTGCTCGATTTTCTGGCATTACGTAAAAATGTAGTTACAGGCAAATAAAGAAACAGATTTCATAGTTTCTCTTAAATCACATATCTACATCACAATACCACATTTTTTTTTTGGAAGACACGAGTTCGTGTTTCAAACTCAATTATGAACTGCGGAAATTTCCGTTGAAAAAGAATATCGGGGATCTACCTCAGTGTATGACTGTAAAAACACATAAACACTGTGCAATTATTTGAAAATTGATCATCAGTGTTTGCTTGTCTGTCATGTTTGTAAGTCGCTTAAACAGTTAAAAATAACTATAATTTATTGAACTAAGATCGTGAGAGGTAGTACAGTGTTAAGACTCTAGATTCATGTTCGGGAGAACCAGTTTTTCAAATGCGGTATCGCCATCCTCATTTATGCTTTCCAGGCGCCGCGGTGGCTGAGCGGTTATCATGCTCGCCTACCAACCAAGGCGATCCGGGTTCAATCCCCGGCAGGGTCACTCCCGGATTTTCGCAAGTGGGATTCGTGCAGGATGATGTCTCTGTTCGACGGGTTTTCCTCGGGGATCTCCCGTTTTCCCCCGCCTCTTCAATTCGCTGCTGCTCCGTTCTCACTTCATTTCATCCCCATCGGCTCTCAAGACCTCGCTGTTGAGAGCCGCCCAGATCTCTCAACTCAAACTATAACTCTGCTTTCCAATGTTTTACGGGAATTTCTCCGTGTGAATGCTGGGATGGCTCCTTGATGCAGGAATTGGCCGATTACTTCCGCATTCCTGAATCTCTACTATTTCTCTGCTGCCGCAACAAGCTGCAGAATATTTAAAATCGGTTCACGACAAAGTGAGGACTTATGATATCAACATTAGGAAAAAGGCACTGCTCCTATCTGCATATACGAGTATTTTAACAGGCGCACTGAGAGACATGCGCCCAGTCAAGTTGGTAACAATGGATGGAAAGAAGTTCCATATCTTAACGTCGATTGAAAAGTGTTGGGTACCCATTTGTGATAACTTCAATTATTTACTGCGTTTTGTGTTTTTTTTTTTTTTATGCATCGAAGTGTAAAAAGGAATACATTTTTAAAATATAATTTCTTATAATTTCACAGTTTCGATTGACCGACGCATGAATAAAGTGGTAAGGCACTTTGCAATGCTAATTTAAACAGGGTGAAAGAATACACAACGTGTGTACCAGTAGATTTTAAGCAGGGTTTTCAAAAGTGCTCATTTTACCATGTAGAGCCTATAGTTAGAGCCCCGGGTATTTCGCGGATTGAGTTGGCAGCAAGCTAGGCTGGCCTGTCCTCTATACACTCGATACATCATCGTTTGCTTATTGGTTGCTGTGATCAAGTGAGGCCTCTGTACAGGACTGTCAAACACTCACTCACACTACTGCTTCCTGTCTGTTACTGGCTCGCAGTTAAACGGGGCGTGTCTGAAGAACTGTCGTCCAATCACAACAGTAGGGGAAAATAACGAGTGATTGGAGTCTTCCTCGCCTCCAAATAAGTTCGCGAAATACTCGTGGCTCTGCCTATAACCATACAGCGGTGAAACGATGCCGTGTAGTGCAAACTCGAGCCACACACGTCGACAAAATGACCTCACCATCCAGCAATATGGCGGTACATTGTTCACCAATCCGCTTCTGAAGTTCAAATTGTCGGACGGCGCCCAGACCAATAGGAAATATCCCACGACGTGCAATAGCCAATCACACTTAATGCCCGTTTCCGTAGCTCCATGCGGTCAATGAGCGACCGGCTTGGCTGACGTGAAAGGAACCACCATGTAAATTTCGCTTCTGTAAACTTACCTATTCTGTGCTAAGCCTTCTCGCCGTTCGGTGGCACTTAATGCCAAATAAATAAATAATAAATCTTTCAATTTCTGTGTGTTTAAATGTTTTAAAATTTTCTTCATATGCGACATAGGGACAGTAAAAGACATTTTACAAGTAAGTACGTAACAAAACAGAGGAAACGCAGCGTTTAGAGTTTTACAAGCATGACGTTAAGTGTAACGTCTACAGTTAAACAGAATATATATATATATATATATATATATATATATATATATATATATATATATATATAAATAACTAAAGTTGTTTGTAAAGACCAGTTGTGAGTACGTTGGCCTTCAAAACACCCGGGAAAATGACGTAAATACTCGTTTTTAAAAGAAGCGTAACGTGAATCTAGATAAAATACCAATGTATTAAATATTGTGATATTGAAAAATTTCTTTGTTTCGCGTAATCTGGGATCCGCTCCTTAATGTTCCCATTTGTCCGAGTGATCATGAAATTTAATTACTCGTATCCACGAAAAAAACTCTGAATATTTTAACTTGATTTCCATAGGTGTTTCAAATATTTGACAGCATATTTAATAGAAACTAAAATGATAATTTTTAACAGTAAATTTTTTATTTCAATTATAACTTTTTATGAGTCACGAAAGTTACCTTAGATTATCATGCACATTTCTAATTTCTAGGGAAAAAAATTTGGCTTGTTAACTGTTACATAATCACATCTGCAAGCCCTATTTACTTTATTACTTCCTCTTGCTACATATATGCCCTTCCGCCGGGTGTAAATAGTAACTCTGTAATGAACCTAATTATTAAAATTATTATAAGTAGCAATGTAAAAATTAATTACATGGTAAAACACGTAGATACGTTAACACCTTACTGTCAGTCCTGTTCATAACCTAATGTTTATAAAATAATCTGTTCCAGTTCCCCAATAACTGTTACAAGTGTGAATATAATTGTCGTTATAAAATATTGGTATAGAGAAACTACTTTTTCGTAATACGCTGCATTCATTACCTTGAGTACTTCAACTTGTGGGAACGTTAAAAAAAGCTGGATATTACCAGGGATATTTTCTGGACGGCAGTTTAAAAAAATTGTTACTAGTTAACGGTGAACCGCTTGTATTTAATTTCAGTCATACAGAAGGTGCAGTGTTCCCATAAAGCTGAAACCTACATGCAGAAAAATATATATTTCTTGCACATGTTTTCTATTATAGCTACGACACAATCTACATGTTAATGGATACGGTAAATTGTATCGAAAAAAGCAAGGAAAAAATTGACAAGGAAGCGTTCCTATGAACGGGTTTCAGGGCAGAAGCAAACTGAAGATCGTTCGCGATAAAGTGAGCACTTTTGAAATCAGTCTTAGAAAAAATCACTGCAGTTACCTGCATATACTTTATCGAGCGCAATGAGTGACATGTGTCCAGTAAAGTTGGTAACGATGGAGGGGAAGGTAGTTCCATATATTAACATCGAACAAGAAGTGTTAGGTAACCCTTTGTGATAACTTAAATTATGTCTTCACACTTTGCACTGCTAAATTTCTACTTCCAGGATATTCCTCCGCCTCGTGCAAACTAAGCTTAACTAAGTCTTGAAAATTACACCCAAGGACAACGTACCGATTACGTGAGCACTCAGTGGCAATAATGTTTAGCATAGGAACTATTTCTTACGAAGTGCTACCAACACAATGGTTTTCCCGCCATTTTTATTAATATCCATTATAAATGAAATATTATCATTTATAAATAAAATACAGGTATAACTTGAACTTAACGAAGGCTAAGATACATCCATGTTAACATAGGAATAAAATGTTTGTGATACAGGGCATATTTAGGAAATAACCAAACACCTGATACATGGGGTGATATTTCAATGGTTTGATTAAAAAAGTGTGAAGAAACTGTGAATAGAATATACCCCAGGAATTTTGGCATGCCAGTGTATATTGCTAAAGGCTGTTTACGATAAAGTGAGCACTTTTGAAATTAACCTTAGAAAAATGTCACTGCCCTTGCCTGCATATAAGTTTAACGGGCGCACTGAGTGACATGAGCCCGGTAAAGTTGGTAATGATGAATGGAAAGTAGTTCCATGTCTTAACGTCGAATAAAAAGTGCTAGGTAACCATTTGTGATAATGTAAGTTGATTCTTACGCCTTATGTTTTTTGTAACGCCTCCGCGTGTAAACATTAGCAGATTTATAAAATGTTTACTTTTCATATAATTCCACAGTTTCACTTGACCAACGCATGAATAAAGTGATAATGCCCATGACAATGTTAATTTTTACGCAAGGCGAAAGAATTTACAACGTACATACAAGTAGATCTTAAGTAGGGCTTTCAAAAGTACTCATTTTACCGTCAACAACCTATATGTATGGCAGTCAATTTGGCCAGTTCAATATAACCAGAAAAGGTCTTTGTAGATGTACACAAAAAATTCTGAGTATCGTATACAAGTTTTGTTTCAATATGGAATTTTTTTTTTTTTTTTGCTAATCTGTATCAGTATTCTTGTGAATCTGTCACATTTCTAAGACTGGAAGACATGGTACATGCACAATCATCTAGCAAAGCCTTGCTGCAGCGCTTATAGCTTCATATCGTTCAATCGCACCTCTGCAAGGCAGCATTTATGCAACAGTTTGAATGGAAAATACTTACGACATCTTTACTGCGCGCAGAATAAGCTGTGATCGGTGCGCAAAGAAAGCTTCAGAAACAAATGCGTACTACGCCATTAATCAATCGTTTTACAGGGTTATCTGTACTGAGGCATTCCACAGTTGAGTGAAGAACGAGCTTCAAGTATGCCAAATTATGTCTGATTCTTACCAACTAGTGCGATTCTAATTTTATTAGTTTCAGATATTAAATTCTTTTCTTAAAACATCCAAGGAAATATTCACTTTCAGTATCATAAAAGCGCTCAGCACAATGTGAATAAACATTCTTACAGCCATTGGTGAAAGCTATAGTTTTATTTTCAAAATTAATTAATCATCGCGCATTACATCGTATCATTTGTATTTTATGTGCGTTAAATTTTCCATCCCAGATTTGAAAGGGTGGAAATTAAAATTGAAATGTTCTTTGTTCATGGTAAATGTTTATGTACTAGTAGTGGCTTAAACTATTTTAAAAAAATTATAATAATTATATCTGTACTTGTTGGATTTATTGCAAAATTGATATGGTAAAATTTCATCCAAGAAATGAACTTCTTTGTATTTTATGGTTATAATAACTGTTATACAAAAGTGTTCATAAAATATATCAACATATAAAGCAATATTTTTACTTTCATTCGCTTCTTATTGTAGAATGGTGCGACAAAACCCGTGATCTGTAATGGACTGATAAACAGTGTGCACGATTTTCTCAAATCTCTGCAATTGTCTTGTCCCATTGAGACCCAGTGTACACAATTGTGTGCAATGCGCTTCCGTAGGCAATTTTTGGTCTGTATTGCAAACTGCAAAGCTCAATGACGAATTATATTACGTGTGGGCAAACGGTTCGCAAACCGTCTTACTGGTCTAGAGCATAATTGTTTCATATAACTGTATCCGAACAAATACCCTACACAGGATGGCTAGCAGTATCCTTATAGCAAATTCCCTGATATTTTCTTGATTTCTCAAGGTAACCTGTTACACTTCCCTAACTAAATTGTAAGGCAATTATAAAAAAAAAAATCCTGTAAATAAATTATTAAATTTTTAATGGGTAACAATAAAACAGTCTTTATAAATTAGGGATTCTTTCCTATTAAAAAACTAAAAAAAAATAAAACTAGGTACAAGTATGGCAAATTGAAAAATATGACAGCATTCTCAGAACAAAAAAAAATGCCAAGATACAAAGATATGACACAATAAAATGTTTCAATTCAATGAGAATCACAAAAAATTTCTGAATTATTACTTTAGTAAACAATTTACTTACAAAATTTCACACTTGCACCTAGAAAAATATTTTCCACAATGCCAATGCTTGCTGTATCAACCCCAGAAAAATAATCAGCTTAGAAAATAGGTATGGTAATAGTTACAATTAAACACATAAAAACTAAATTGTCCCAAGCTTATACATTATCCTAAGAAGGTGGAATTACCTAATGTAACAATACTATTCATAAGATGACATGTAGCAGAAGTGCTAGACTCCAATATTTATTTTCTTATAAAATTAATTTCAAACTATTTTACCTCAATTCCCTGGCCTCATGCAAATTTCCTTGACTTTTCCATAAATGTAAAATTCCCTGGCTTTTTCAGGTTTTCCCTGATGTTAGCCCCCCTGCTACAACTCGTTGGCTGTCACAACGAAACAAGTGTTGTGTCGACTTTTTTTTTTTTTTTTTTCAACACCTGAAACCGTAAATTAAAGTGGGTCTGAGGTGGTTGAGTATGTATCTGTAACTGAGATCCACACTCTATCAGCTGTAATGCCCAGTTGCACCAACATATTCCCCGATCCAAGGTAGAATTATCCTAGTTCCGAACCAGGATCCACTTTGATCTTGGTTCCAATTTAAAAGTGTCGCACCAACGAAATTTCATGATTCTGGATCGCCAATTCGTCGATCTTGGTTCCAAAGCGAGAGATCGAGATTAAGTACGAGACAGATTTTGCTATTGGTTCATAATGTATAAGTTCATGGAAGTAGGCGTATTTTTCACTATAGATAGAACTATATATGCGATGTTTTATCTGTTACATGCGATGTTTGATCCTTTTTAAGTTTATTATTATTGTACGAATTTTACTGAATAATACTGAATTGCATATAGTGTTGTTTTAATTTCCCAAGAAATCAATTACACGTAGTTCTATCTGTTGGCGTATTTTCAAACTACATCTGTCGACAATAGCTGCTGATCTCGGATAGAGATTTCAAACCGCCAATTTCGGTGGTTCTAAATGAACTTCATCTCGATCTCCAGTCCAGCTCTGAACTAGAATGGTGCAACAGTTTTCTGTGTCGATCTCAGATCCGACCTCGGATCGATTTTCGAACCACGATGGTGCAACCGGTCTTAAGAGGGATTCGTACACTTTAGTGATCGTGCCATTTGAATATGACATTATTCCGAACTGTGGTCTTTTTATCGCGCACCTGTCGCTTAAAGATACTAGTGCGCCAGCGACAGTTGGTTTCGCAGAACAAACGGCGCTGATTCGACAGCCAACTGACACCGCTATAAAGTAGCGTTTTACCTGCCATACCAACCCCCTGTTCAACTGCAAAGCAACACTGCTTTTATCATTGAAATTCATCAATGCGCAAGACAGAATTTTGAAAGTCCCGGACACATTCCTTCAGATATTAAGCCGACTCTCTGTCTGTCTGTCTGTCTGTCTCTCTCTCTCTCTCTCTCTCTCTCTCTCTCTCTCTCTCTCTCTCTCTCTCTCTCTCTACTAGGGGCGAAAGGCACGCTAAGGGTGAATAAATTGTGAAAATGAACGACAGGGCGAAGAGCGCTGATTTCAATTAAGCATCACGTGTATTTCGTATTCCCAAGCAAACCCAGTCTCCTGCTTTTATACATTCGGCTTTCACGTCTGAGACTCTTCGCTGAATGTCAATAAAGTGAATTCATACAAAATGAATGAAAATCCATGGCTGAAAGAAAAGTGGGACTGTTGAACGTCTGATAAAACAAGGAAAATCAATTAAATCTACTCGTAATATAAGAAGGCTGTGCAAACGAAGAGAAAGGCAGAGGAAGGTAACGTTTCCGCATATTTATCATATATCGAAAGAAGCACAGTGATAAAGGTACGTAGAAATAAAGATAAAATAAAAAAAAGGCGGCCCGAGTTATGAGCTGCCATCAATCAATCCGTTTGTTGAATATATAAGTGGAGGAATGGCACCCACTGTCTTTGAACACATCAAGGCAACATCCAATCTCTCTCCATGCTGTCTGTCCGTCTGTAATACCTCTAAGTCCCTTGAAACTCAACAGAAGTTCTTCAAATCATGCAGAGCGAATCCTCAGGGTCAAATACAGGTCAAGTTCGAACTTCAGTAAGATCAGATTACTCAGCCATTAACTTTTACCCTAAAAACTCATTTTTTAATTGCTTTTTCCCTATGAAAAGTTTTGTATTAATGCATAGAGGATATTGCATAGAGATATAAAGGTAATGAAATATCATTTTTGTTTACTTTAAATGTCTCGCTTCAATGTTGAATTAATGAAGTGGGGCCACAGTGGCTCAGTGGATAGAACGATTTCAAGTGGGTCCTTAGTGGCTTAGTGGGTAGAAATATGTTAAGTGGGGCCGCAGTGGCCTAGTGGATAGAGACATTTTAAATGGTACCGTAGTCGCTTCAATGTTGAATTAATTTCACATCATTTCATTATTACCTAGATATATCTATGTAATATATTTTTCAGTATTTGTATGATAACCAAATTTTCTAACTTGGTAACTGTTCCAGCCCCGTGACAATACAAAAAAAAGGTAATGGCCTAACCCCTAGTTGTTCCATATCGGCGATGCATGGTGCAATCTGGCCTGATTCCAGGTTAGTGGTGGGGGTTCCTGCTTACTGTTATTTGTCAAGGCACGCCTCGCTTGCAGCAGTTGCTGTCCTGGTTTCTTCTTAATGGGAGAGGGCGTGTTCAGGCGACGATGCTATTAAAGGCGCTTTCACGCCAGCATATAAGAATGCCCTGTGCCAGGCACAGTTGTATCTTCTACCGCCTGCTCTTGTAAACACATTTGGAGGGCTTGAGCAATAGTTGCGAAATAAAAATAATACTTAAATTACTGGCTGGGGAAAATACAGATCACAATTCGAACCAAACGCGAACTTTTACGCACAAATAAACAGAATTCCTTCAATCGCAGCCAGTTTAGAAGCGATCCCTTTGGGACACAAGCGCTCCTTGCGGTAGAAATTCTCTCTATGCTAAACTCTCCATAAGAAATCTTGTTTTGCTCCTAGCCCGAGTAGAAAAAATTGTGTTTGGCTGTGTAGGTGACATGGCCGTTTGTTTTGCGTGAATGCGTCTACGTTGACGCGCTCGGACGCCTTGATGTTTATTTTACGTCCCCGGCACCGCTTCACTCGATCATATGGGGTTTTATGGGTATCACTGGATTGCTTTTAAGTCGCTCTTTCCAACCGTATACGATTTCTGTATTTCGACTTGGCTTTTTTACGAGTATAGGCTGAAATTGTGTTGTTTTCATTATTGTTTATATTAAACGAATACAATTTCACCATAACCACGCCACACAAATGTTTTTATACACGCAATCGATTAATTTTGATGAAAGTTGTAAATTGAAAGCTAAACGAGCTTCGTAGCTTCTCCTAGTATAAATATATACTACGCGAAAGTTATGAGACATATTCTTTGATCCTTTGGCAATCGAGTGGTGTAATTGAATTTTGAATGTAGACGATAGATTCGGAGCTGCAATGCCAAACTGTATCCCCCGATTTTGTTATCATCGGATTTTCTGGATTGCCTCCTACTATGGTTGCAAATTGAAAGACGTATTCACGTCAAATACGTCAACTCTGCCTACGACCTATTTTCTGTCAATTTTAGATCCTTTCAACTGATTGGAAAATTAATGTTCTTGATCACTTTAATCCTGCATCCATCAAGCGTAACTGTGAGGATTTTAGGAACGCGAATGAGTTACTTAAAATGCAAGTTTTATTCTTATTTGCGTAAAACCAACACAAGAAGGACAAAATGAATTCAGTGTCCACAAACTGCGAAATAACCTCTTTAATACAACATTAAGACATGGAACTCCCTTACCCCACATCGTTGCAAATTTTACTGGCTGCTAGTCACTGGGCATGTAGCTTTAAATACGTGCAGTTAGGAGCAGAGATTTTTATTTTTAAAGGTTGAGTACTCAGTCAACCGCGACTTAACCAGAGAATGATTTTCCTCTACTGCACACGATTCCAGCAGGGTTGTTAACATTACTTTATAAATTAACTGTAAAAACCCTTTTAAAACCAAGCTTTCCTTTATAAATGAACCGAAACGATAAAAATAACCATAGGAGTAGTTACAGGATTTGTAGAACTTGTAAGACGTGGTCGAACAGCCGTAATAGACTAGACTAAAAGTTGTTATGTTTATATCAATTTATATTAAGTATATAAAAACTTGGCGCAATATCCAGCGTAAAACTCATTAGCGTAATCGTAGTGAGCATATATCGTGCGTAAGTCTGTTATTTATCACCAATAAAAATGTATAACTCATTTGTCCAAGCGTACTAAGAACATATCTTGTGTAAGGCGGTTAACTATTCACAATATAGAACGTATACCTCATTAGCGTATGCGTAATTAGCACACATCTTGCGTAAGACTCTTAACTATTCGCAATACAGAACGTATGCCTAATTTGCGTAATGCATAGTAAGCAAATATTTTGCGTTAGGTTCTTAACTATTCACTCCAGGATTTTATATACTAAATATAATTTTATATAAAAAATATTAATTTCTAGTAAAGTTTATTACTGCTGTTCGATCACGCCATACGAGTTCTACAAATTCTGTAACTACTACTATAAATATTTTTATTTTCTAGTTCATTTACAAATAAAAGTTGGGTTTTAAAAGGTTTTTTACAGTTTATTTGTTTTTTCACTTTTTAGTATCGGCTATTTTTTTTTTTGTTATAGGTATACTATTTATACATTCACAGACTCGTCCGTCATCGGTATCGCTTGCGATCAGGCGAGTTTCAGCGCACGCTTGTCGCGGGAAGTTGGACCGGGATGCTGGGTATCCATTATTCATCTCACACGTGTGTGTATGTCGCCGTGTTTGACATTTCAGTGCGGGCTCCCGCAGATCGGAATGGTATTACACATTCACACACGCGGTCGATCATTTGAATCCCTTTTTGTGTTTCAAAGCTTGGACGGTCTTTTACCCACACAACCACGTATACACGAGGACTTCCCCGGCACTGAGACTCTACAAGCCAACAGTAATTGACAACTTGTCCACCAAATACATCGCGATAGCTAGTCATAGGGTGGGCGCCGGACAGACACCTCGCTGACACCTACCGTACATACAAACAAGTGAAGTTAATTAAAAGCTTGTAAAAAGAGTCAAAAGTGTACTTTTTTTTTCTTTACACGGACTTGAACTTTTGCAAAGAAAAGGTTATTTTGCGTTGTTAACACAGTAAGAGTTTAAAATTACACTAAGGCTCTCTCTCTCTCTCTCTCTCTCTCTGGTTTTGGGGAAATGTTTGTACCTAATACAATTGAACCAAAGCCAAGATATAGCATCGAAAACATAAATAAACAGTTTATTTAATTTAAGTCTACATTATGGTTAAAATAATGGAAACATTATGTTCGATGAACTCTCCTATCTAAACTACAAGTACTTGGTAAAAGCGCATTTCTATTACGACTATTAAATACATTAAGAGAGTACCAAATACGATAAGTAGTCGAACAGATATGTTGACAAGCTTGCCAGTAATATATATATAAATTTTTTTTTTATCTCCTTTCTTCAGATCCTTCAGGAGGGCAATCAAGGCTGCTACATGTATCTAACATTCACCCCACTTCTCAGACCATATTTTTACGAATTTTCTTAAACTTCGTTTTACCCTCACATCAGTGGCGTCGCGTGAGGAAAATGTGCAATAAAAGTGCGTTATGTGCATGCTTTTAAAAAATATTTCATCTGGAAAATAAAATAATGGAATAATTTTGGTGAATGGTTTTTCTCTCTTCTCTTTTACGAGGAGTCCTCGCATGCAATGAAAAAATGCGTTGTCTTCAGTAATTTGCAGCTCGAAACCGGTTCGGAAAATAATTGTGCTGTACACCCGAAACCTGTGCCTGCACCTCCTGCAATTATTATTATTATTTTTTTCAATGCTGCTTGGTTCGCGTATTATCTTCAATATGAACGTTACACCCCTTCTAGCTCACGTTTGATCTCTCCCAACTCGATGTCACTTCATCATTTTCGCCTCACGAACTGGAATAAAGCCCGGGGGAGCTTGGCGGGAATTCTCGTTGTTTTGCGGAGAGGAGTTGGGGGGGGGGGGGGGTTGAAGGGGTTGGTACTTTTTTATTTTTCGTTGGTCTATGTTAGGGAGGAATTTGGCGGGGGAGGGGGGTGGTTTCCGGCTGGCTTGACAGCGTTGTAACCCGCGCGTGACCAACCCACCCCCTTACCTATCCAGTCTCTTTCTCCTTCCTCGTTCCTTCTCTCTTCAACTCCTCTTCGTCGTTCTTCCTCTCGCACCTTACATCCTTGCTTCCTCCCCTCGTCCCCCTCCCGATCGCATCAAATAAACATGATTTGTGACAATACACTGTGTCTCGCTCCGGGTATTGTATACAGTTACATCGTTGGCGCAGGGCGATGTAGCCAACTACCCCGTGTTCCATCCACGGGGGTGCAGCTGCTACAATGCGAGGCTTTGCACTATCAGATAAGGGTAGACCCTCCCGTCCCTCCATTCCCCTTAAAACCCACCCTTTTGTCGCGGCGCGTCGCTTTGTGACGGAAGAGCAGTTCCGGGCGCCGGGGCAACGGAGAAACACTAAACAAGAGCGTTATTTACACCTCGCATTATGAGAAGACGCCTAGCAGATAAGTAGAATCTTCGGCGATTAAAGCTTATTAACGGCGCACACACGCTGAATTTATGTCGTCGGGAACAGCCTTACGTAGCGTGCCAGAAAAAAAAGAAACTAGTTATTAATATTGTTTTATGTGCTGGTAAAATCCGCGACAACGTAAAATGGGTTATGAGATTATTAATTTTGGGGGTTCATACTTTTACCGCCGAAGTCCCGTCGCTGTTCATAAACAGGATGACCCCATTTTTTTCTAACTATTTCTTTTATCCCGGCTCGCTAATTAAAGGAGCTCTTTCACACCAAAGTAATCTTTAAACCCAAAGTGTGAAAACGGAATGTGTGCCGTAGTTAGACCGGACAGTCAATCTGGAGATAATCCTCTCAGCGTTATACACGTACACTCTGATATACTGAGGGTAGCTTGAACCTGCCATACTGGATTCCTTGATTAGGAAAATGCAGGTTAGTGCTCGACCTGCTTACCTTACCCTACAGTACTGACCAAATATAACCAAATATAACGTAACCAAATATAACGTAACCAAATTTGTTTAGTGATTTAAACATTTACGTCTTTTCAACCCACACAATAACCCACATTAAAATATAGGCGAAGAACTAGTAACATACAGTATAATATTACGCGGGGAGATAACGAAATATTACGGGGATATAACGAAACAATAATATTACGGGGATATAACGAAACAATAATATTAAGGGGATATAACGAAACAATAATATTACGGGGATATAACGAAACAATAATATTACGGGGATATAACGAAACAATAATATTATGGGGATATAACGAAACAATAATATTACGGGGATATAACGAAACAATAATAATTACTGCAAAACTAAAACTGTCATACAAAAATGAAAATAAATTTTTGCATAGAGAATGAGACACCCAAAACGTTGAATACTGCACCGAAGCAGTAATTTTCAGAATAAAATTCAAAACTAATCTACGGAAACCACTGAGATACACCGATTACTCAAGTTATCCAGATTTCATAGTGATTTGCCCATTATGTGAGTCCAATTACTACATCGTTTTTGAAAATCAGTCAGATGGGATCTCAAAATTACCTTTTAGGTTATCACCGATGTACGAAGTTTTTGATATAGAGTGTACGAGAAGAAGAGTGTGCATTCATTCTGCGTAGTGGATACATCGAGGTCTCGACAGCCGACGAGGGTGAAGCGAGGTTAGAATGGAGCAGCACCTGAATGCAATGGCTGGGGATACGGGAGATACCCGAGAAAACCCACCGACCAGCGGCATCGTCCGGCACGATTCCCAAGTGGGAAAGCGCGGTTGACCTCGTCGGGTTTCGAACCCGGTTCGCCTAGGTGGGAGTCGAGCAGTCTGACCACTGGACCACTGGACTCTTAGACAACTAAGGTACTATTCTTTCATTTGTAAAATCGTGGGTTTGAAGTTATAAGCCAATTAAAAAAAACGCCAGATCATCGTTGAAACTCGTGAATACGACATTTATTTTGGCGTGGCCTATATTGAGTAGCTTTTGGGGTGATTGTGCCAAAGGCATAAGTCTACCAACTTTTAACACTTTTGTCTATCGGTTTTGGCGCTTATTTTGCCAATCTAAAAATTTCCTCAGCCGTGGACCAAATCGTCTCCTGAGGCCGGGGTGACTGTATATTGACTTCGCTTCCTCCTTTGGCCCTTAACCACTCATCCCTAAACAAACGCGATTTCCTCCATGTGTTTCGCGATAAAAGGGAAAGGGGGTGTGGGGTGAAGTGGGATGGGAGATGGACTGGAGAATAACGACGTCGGAATGGACTTCCGCTTGCTGCGCGGAAGTCCATTTGAATTGGAGGGCTAGCGTGGCAGAAACGACTCCAAGAAACTCCTCGGTAATATCGGAGAGCAGGCGTAAAAATCGCGATGGCGGGCGGCTAGCGACTCGAGCGACGTTCAACACGTGGGGGAAGGAACCTTGCCATGCCTGGGGACCAGTGAAGTGTGATGAACTGCCGCAAGGTAAGCTGGCGTCACCACTGTGCTGTACCCTGTTGCTTGCTAGTTTACGCTTTCACCAGTGAAACGTAGCTCGGCATTTGACGCCGCAGGACGTGCGTAATGGGTCCCTCACCAGCTCGTATGAATGGGCGAAATACGTCTAGTTCCCCTAGTATCCTGAGTCGTTATTGGTCGAATCTGCGTGCGCCGAGAATGTACAGCAGCGAGCAAGCACCAGCTTACCTCGCAAAGGTTAATCGCGCGTCGCTTCTAGGGGCAATGTTTTTATGGCGGGAAATATTGAATACAACTTCCCGTAATGTCTGGGGTGGCATAGTGGCCAGATGTTTCTACCGTCATTAAAATTTTCTTCCATTTAACAGAGGTTGTCTCAAATATTCAGTGTTTAAAATGTCACCACTGAATATCCAAAGACAACTATTGTAGGTTGGAGAATATTTCAAAACTAATTTTTAAAAAATGCTTTGTCCCCAGGGCATCCCACCCTGCCAAAAAATAACCCCTACCTAAGGTATTGTATACGCTATTCACGGTAAAGTGAGCACTTTTGAAAACCCTCTCATTTGGAATAACAGTCAGTAAATATATTTTATTTTAGCCATAGACGTTAACTTCTGAGTGCAATGAACATACACATTGTGTTTATTTCTTACGTGCCAGTATATATTTTAAAAAGTTGTTGAAGGATTAAATATGGCTTAAATAAAAAAAAATAACTAGGGCCTAAAAAGTGCTCACTTTATCGTGAGCGGCCTATACACATGTGTCATAAGTATTTATTTTCTTATTCTCCGTCATGCGAGTATGAAGTTACTATACGTGTACGTGCCTCTGAAGATTCTGTTACTCGAAAGCAGAACGTTTGTGATTGGCCTGCAAATAACATAGCCGAATCGAAAACTTCAGCATCCAATCATAAAACATTAACATCGTTCTCCATAAACATCCCCTAAACCCAAGAAGTGTTCACATATGAGACAGAGGATTATATATAAGTTGGCATTAAGTTATGCACTGCTTTTGAATGAGCAAACAACACGAATATGAATATCCAATTTTTCAGGTATCAAGAGAATGGCAAATGGGCCGCGGCGGTGGTGTAGTGGTCAGACAGCCTCCCTCCTCCCCTCCCCAAGGCCAACTGTTCGCGTTCGATTCCCAGAGGCGACACCCCCGTATTTTCACACGTGGGAATCGGGCCGGACGATGCCGCTGGTCGGCGGGTTTTCTCGCGGGTATCCAGTTTCCCCCCCCGCCCGCCCTTGCATTCCAGCGCTGCTCCATTATAGGCTGTTCACGAAAAAGTGAGCACTTTTTAAGGACCTTCCAAAAGGCATTAACCCTCTTCAAATACACTTTGTTGCAGTCTCAGACATAACCATTTCAGAGTGAAGAAATGTATACACTGTGTTTATTAGTCATAATACAATGTTTACATTAAAAAAGTGGCAGAAAGGTAGAAATTAATTGAAATGAAAAATTAAGCAGGGCCTTAAAAAATGCTCACTTTACCGTGAACAGCCTATATCACTGTTTAATCGAAGATTTCGCCTGGTAACGAAGCTGACCGTTAGCATGGGTGACGTGGAGGCTGCCATAGATGCAAGTTCAATTACTGGATTTCTGCACGTGTTACTATTTTACTACGGTAATGATATTGCACACACATAATCACAGTGCACATTGCAAAACCACGAGTCTGCTGCTTGCCCTACATAGCTTCAGAAGGAACGCCATCACAGTAGCAGGGAATGCGGGCGATCAAGGTTTCGGGTATCTCTCTTTGTTGGCGTGTTCGCCCCCCCCCCCCCCATCATCAACCATCCAATGACCACTACTAGTGTAAAGTTTTGAGCTCACAGTTCTCAGAAGATGCACAAATCCGCAGAAAAGTTTTCATTTTGAACAATCATCTTGGTTATCGGTCTCTCAATACCTCAATGTTAATAGCCAGCCAAATATCTTCAGTCACTCACTTATTTACATGTAAAATTGTCGAAAGCTATTTTTTTTTTTTTTTTTTTTAATTTAAGCCTATTTACATTTTTGATTCTTCAGAAAGCAAAAAAAAAAAAAAACCCTCATCAACCAATGTAATAATCAGTCTTTTTGTGTATAAACATTAGCAATAATTTATGTTTACGAATATTTCCAATAATTTATTTCACGTACATCCATTTCAGGTATGAAAGCTGATATTTTCATAGCTAGAATAGATGTGCATAAAATTAGTTACAGAAAATGATTTTTTAATTTTTACCAATATTTTCTTTCTATAATGATAGTTATTATTACGACTGACGTGCTTGATGAAGAATTTTTTTTTGCAATGTGTGCTTTTTAAAGCATCCAGAATATAAATACGCAAAAATTTTGATTAAAAACATATTTTAAATAATTAATTCTAAAACTTTTTTTTTAATAAGTGAATTCCAGTAAAATATCTTATAGTGTTACAAAATGTAGACATTCTTCATTCATGCATAAAATAAATCTTACTTTTCTGGCAATTTTGGTATGGCATTTAGTATTTTTCAAAAAGTCTGCATATTTTGCCATCGGGTGGAATGCTCCATTAGAATCACTTCTACCTCGAACCTTATGTCGTGTTGAGAATTTTGAAATTTAGTATTTGGTAATAGAGTGTGGTTCAGCTGGAAGCCTGTCGATAGCCACTTGTTTACAGCAATGGTGCTAAATGCCCAGCGAAGTTGAAGGACGCAACTCTGCGTTGTCTCGCACACACAATTTAGCATGGTATTTTCACGAGACTATAAGCTGCAATAAATAAATAAATAAATACATGTTCAAATGAAAACACGCATGTATGCAGTATATTGTTGGTTAGGTTTACATTCGAATGTATCACATTCCATAACATACAGGAACTAGATTCATGCGTACAGCTATTCACTTACATCTATATATTTATTCAAATTCATGAATTCATTTAAAAAAATTATATGGCCTATATTTATGTGTGTAATAATGAAACCATCTCCACAGTTCCTTTACCACAATAGGTTAAAATAAATACGGCAAAGTTTTTGGAATTGGTAAAGTAGTATTAAGTAAGTTTCGTTAGCTACTAAAAGCTAAAAACTAAAGTGTTAACTACGTTATCATTTTAGCACAAGCGTTCATGTTACGTGGTCATTTAACAAACAAAATTTCCCAATCGGGACACGGCCTTAATAGCAGGTTAAAACAAGTATATGTATTCATGCCAATACCAACTTAAAAGATGCCGTCTGCCTGGACGTGTTTAGCATGTTAAGAGTTCCAGAATCTTGGGATCGCTAAGGATTACCTTAGCATGAGCAAGGGATATCTTATCGCCTCTGTGCCTAACACACTGAGCAGACATCAGTTCGCCTCTATTTGATTTCCAGCTTTGACCTCGAGTTTTCAATAGCGTCATGGTATATATGAAGGTGTACTACATGTTCCTTTGTTTCTTTAGGTATTCTCTGCTTGCAAGTACCCTACGTGCTACGTTTTTTTATTTTAAATACGCACTGGCGTACAGAAATAGAAGATGGAAACTGGTGTACTGAGGTGAAAAAGTTTATTTGATTATTTTTTTTTTTTACAAAGCAGACCTTACTAAAAAAAAAACTGAATAACTTCTTTAAAAAAAATCTACTGAAATTTAGTTTACAATTTGTTCGCATAACCAAACTGCAGCGTTTTAAAACGGCTGCGAATGTAACCATCACGTGAATATTTACATTGTTTCTCCAGGAGCAGGGTGCAATATGTAGCTAGTGTTCCAACAGTCTTTATTATTATTTCAGTAATTTAGGCGCGCACAGTTTTTTTCTCTCCTCGTAACGCTATGGTGCTTTAGAGCTCTTCACTCTTCGTGAATCCTTCGAGGGTTTAGCTACTGGAACAGAGTTCTCTTGCTCTTTTTTTTACTTCGTTTTTTTTTTTTTTTTTTTTTTTACAATGTCCAGCCTTGGTCTCTCCGTCTCCAGAGACAGCCGCAGGGCATGTGATGGACTTTCCTCATTTGCGGCACGTATGAACGTGAATCAGTGGCTTGCTATTTCCCTGTACTTCCTTAACACTATGTGTTATTTATACATAGAGACCTGAGAAAACTAGCGTGTTCATTTCGGGAGAAGCAAAAAATCAAATTTCCTATTAGGGGCCGCAGTCGTGTAGTGGTTAGACTACTCGCTTCCCACCGAGGATAACCGGGTTCGATTCCCGGTGGGGTCGCCCCCCGGATTTTCGCATGTTGTTAACGGCTGGTAAGAAATAGTTCTTATGCAAAATATTAATACAGTGAGTGCTCTCGAATGCAGTGCGCTGTCCCTCTGGTGTAATTTTCTAGACTTAGTTAACCACGCTGTTAAAAAAAAAATCCTTAATTTTTAAAGGAAAAGTGCTGGTAAAAATTTATCCAGAGGAGTCCGTAAACTCTTCGTTAAATAACGGACACATTGATTAAAACAAAATGGATTTTCCGTAAATTTCGCGGAATCTCTCCATTAATTTCACAGTTAGTTTTCTGTACTTCCAGTTTCAAATAAAAAATGATAATGAATAAGTCTTTAATTTTCGTAAAATGGGTATTATACTGCGTATAAAAAAGATATTTTAAAAAGTTAAAATATTTTATTCTTGAACAAGATTTGAACCCAAGCATCGTACACAGTATTACAGCCTTTTTTCGGGTTAGGGCGCTTCGTGGGTGTAATATTGGAGAGAATGTGGATAGCCGAGCTTGGACGTTGGCAAATTTTGCATCTATATGCGCCTTCCAAGTGAGCTTTCGGTCCACACGGACGCCGAAGTATTTCACCACATCTTTATGGGGAATTTGTTCGTCAAATAGAGTTAATTCGGGGCGATTATTCGCCTGGAGTAACTTTCTGCGAGTAAAAACAATAGCTTCACTTTTGCCGACATTAATTTTTATCCGCCATTTTTGTATAAAAAATTTGAAAATAATTGAGGACATTTTGTAACCTTTGGGTTGCTAGTTCGAGATTGCGGGAGTGACTGAATATAACTCTGTCGTCCGCATAGCACCTAAATTGCACCAGTCGGTGAGCAGCTTTCGGTAGGTCATTTATGTATATATTAAATAATACATAGCCTAAAATGCTGCCTTGTGGCACTCCGGCTCAAATAGTTTTTTTTTTTTTTTGCGCCAGATTAAACACCTTCGCATGGAACAGTGAAATTTATGTGCACCAAGTAGCTACTTATCAATTTGAGATAGCAGTCAGGTTGATTTATTTCATATAATTTATATATTAGGCCTGCGTGATATACACGGTCAAAGGCTTTTTCGGTGTCAAGGAATACTGCAACAACAAAATCTTTGAAGTTAAAGGCATTCGTAATGTATTCCGTAACTCGCACAAGCTGATGTGTTGTCGAGTGTTTCGATAGGAAGCTAAATTGCTCCTCTTGTAGTAGGTTATTACTTTCCAGGTGAGAATTTATTCGCCTTAATATAATATATTCAACTACCTTCGAAAGTGTGTTGAGTAGGCTGATTGGCCTATAATTCTGGGGCAGTTTCTTGTCTTTTCCTGGCTTGTGAAAAACAATAACATTGGCTTTTTTTTTTTTTTTTAATTATTCGGAAAGTATTCGAACTTGAGCATTGAATTCACACAGAGTGCTAAATGTTCAAGAGCTAGATCGGGGAGTTTATTTAGTACAATCGCCTGTATACCAACCATCACCAAGTGCCTTTTTAGGCTTCATAATGCGGATGGCAACTGTAATTTATTGCAATTGTATATATTCTGGTTCGTGTTCTGTGGGCTGCCATTATTTATATCTAGTTACTGGAGAATTTGGGCGGTGAAAATTGTATCACGGGGAACCTAATTTGGCTGGAAAGTGCTTTCCAGCACATTGGCAAAGGCCTGTTGTGCTTTCGCTTCAGGGGGTGAAGGTTACACCAGTGGTCGTGGTTAAGGGCGGGAATTTATCAGTTTTGTTTAATAGGCGCTTGGTTAGCCCCCACAGATTATTCGTGTCTGTATTTAATTTTGCTATTTTCGCATCCCAAACACTAGCCCTCCAGAGGGCTACTTCGCCCTAGATCACCGCCTGCAGCTCATTTATGTGGGCCTTAATTCTGCGATCTCTGCTGCGTGTATACTGGTGCCTCAAGTGATTTTTCTGCGCGATAATATCCGGTATGTATCGTGGGAAAGTTTGTAGTTTTGTTGTGATTATTTTCTCTGGAATGTGCTCTGCCATACCTTTATGAATAGTTTCTGTAAGGACTGAGACTGTTTCGTCAATTAGTGCAGTTGATGTTATAGAAGCTGCGTCTAATTGCGGCAAATTTTCGTCAATATAATTTGTAAATGCGGGCAAATTCGCATGGGAATAGTCTTAAATTTTTCTAGGGGCAATAGTTTCAACATTAAGTGAGTGGAAATATATATGTACTGGTAAAAGGTCAGAAGAAATATCCTGCTCGACCCTGAGGTCGAAGCCAGTACTAAACTGTTTATTTATTACGATATAAAGCACATCAGGGTGTTGATTTAGTTGTGTCGGGTTATATGTCGGCTCGTAAGGCGCAATAACCTGATAATTTCGGTTAGTTTGGTGCCTTTGCAATAGCACACCATTTTCAGTTCTCGTTCGCGAATGTCAAAACGGATGTTTCGAATTAATGTCCCCGATGGCTAGTATTACAGTGCCTACATGATTAATTAATGTGTTAAGATCTGCTACTGTAAGAGAGCGCCCTGGTGGGGCATAAATTGATAGCAGTTTGGTTTTTTTTGTTGGCCAAATTTAAGTTTAATTCCCACTGCTTCCAGTGTAAGAAAATCTGGAAGTAATATTTCATTATGTACGATTGAGTGGTGTATAATAATTGCAACTCAACCACATATGCCTACATTCTGCGCCCTATCCCGACTATATACGACATAGCCTGGAACAGAGAATCGATTATTTGGTGTAAAGTGTGTCTCGTTTATTGCCGCGATTGTTACTTTATGCCGAGACAAATAATCAATAAATTCGCCATTTTATTACTTAGGCCATACGCATTCCAGTAGAAAATTGTGTATATGTGTGGATCGGAATTACAGTTGTTTACTTGCATGGTCAATACTCTTGACCATCTTTAGGTGAAGTGTGTTTGTCTCTGCAATTTTGTCTTCCTGTGAAAGTCCGTGAGTTGTCCAAACGAAAATCTATTATACTAGAGGCATTAATTCATTAATTAGTGGGGGGGTTGTGGCTCAGTTCAGCATCGATGATGAAAGAAGCCTGCAGAGGTGCAGATGCTGCCACCATGGGTTTAAGGCGCGATCTGGCCGTTTGGCCGTTTTCAGGCCTCTTTTGTACAGGAGCTTCGCGAACCTGCTCGCCCAATGGGCGTTGAGCTGGCCCCTGATTGGCCGCGCATGTATGAGCGGCCTCTGGCGCGGCTGTGGCGGCTGGAGCTTCGCTCATCACGTAGTTGGGGGAGGGGGGGTACGAGGAGAATGTTTTGGTCCGTTTTTCCTTGTGTTTTACGCGGGTTTTTTATTGCCCCAGCGCCTGTTTGGATCGCGGAGAATGTAATCATTCGCGAGAGGTGGGAATTCTGCCTCGTTCACAAAGTATCCAAACCTATTATAGGTCGGGATTGGCTGGGGTCGCGCTTGTTGTGCCCAGTGTGGCAGATAAGTATTGCGTGGAGGCTGGAGCGTCGCCTGCTGTTGCCCTGAGGGGGCCCGAGGATGCGGGGTGTTTTGTCATGTATTTATACGCGCATTCTCGCGAATAGCCAGCTTGGACTGAAGCTAGCGCGACTGTCTCTCGTCTTGTAGCCATCATCTCTACTTGGAAGACTTGCAATCTTTACACCCGCGGTAATTTGCACAGTGATTGTCCCCTCACTGTGCGCATTTCACTTGTGTTCGATCATTTGGAATACTGCAGGCAGATGTAAGGTGATCTCCATCACAGTATCTGCATTTAGGTACCTCATTGCACCCGCCAATCACATGACCAGATAGTTGACATATTTCGCACTGTGAAGGCCCAGTCGCGTGCTGGAACTCTTCCACTTTGATTTGTAGCCCTGCGAAGTTTGTCAGGGCCAGGTAGGGCGCAGGGTCTGTGCCATTTGACAGTTCAACCACGAGTTTATTTATCGGGCGGCGATTTCGACCATGGATAAACCAGCACCGCTACACTGGCATTCTCGCTGCCGCGAATTCCTCCTGGAGGAATTCCGTAGGTGTGTCTGCGTGGACACGGCAGAAATCCAATTTAACTGGGATTCCTTGAGCCTGTTGGAGCAAGCAGTGCTCGTGTCCCATTTGTTTGATGATTCGGACCGCGTTGACATCGTCATGTGCGCATCGAGTGCTCTTGTCAAGGCGGGGTAGTTGTGTGTTTTGGACGTAACTTTGTCTAGCGCGGTGTTTTATCACTAAGAAGTTCTAAAGATACCTATTCCTCGGAGCTCTCAGCAGACAGGACCTTCCCCGATGACACTACAGCTGGAACTCTCAATTGACTTCTCTCTCATCATTGACGAAGCTCAGAGCGGGGGGTGTGCTCGGGCCCTTGTGAGGGCCCTTATACCACCCATACGGTTGCAACAGTTGTATCTCTCCTCGGGCTGAGGAAGTTTCCCTCACCAGACCGCAAAGAACACATAGCCCAGAGGTCAGGACGCCCTGCACGTCCCGGCGCAACTCAGACAGCCCGCCAGTCAGACCAGCAAAGCCGCGGTTCCCTAACCCTGTCCTTCACTGCCTGCCGGGGGGGGGGGGGGAAGGTGGGTGGCAAACATTTAACTGAGTGCCCAAGTTTGTATTTCAGTAACGGTATCAATTTTGAAAATACAGGTCTTGTGAAATTAAATATTAACAAAGCTGGCATATGGTTTCGAAGAATCCATATGCCTGCAGTAGATTTATATATATATTTTTAAGTTATTAATTAAGCCAAGATTCCCGTGAAGTTAATTTCAAGGTTCGTGAGTTCTGCTTGCCATGAATTGCGAAATGGTAGGGTGAAGTGTGAGATGGTAATTAGTGATTTTAAATTTATATATTTCCATTATGGAGAAAAATTATTAAGTTAATTATAATAATCGGCGCGAAATAGGCTCAAATTGCAGCTGAATGAGAAGGAGCAAATGCTGGAGGCGTGTTGTTATGTTTTGATGGGGTGGGGAGATGTGCGCAGCTCCGATGAGGATTGAGAAGTGCACTGGAAACAGCCACAGGGAAGTAGTTTTATTAAAAGTTTGCGAATTTCCGTCCCGGACTGATCAGAGAATTTCCTCGCTCTGCCGAGGGTTTAATGTGTTATTTGCAGTTTCTTTTACTGTGTTAATTTCGGCATTTTAGGTCTTTTTAAGTGGTTACGCGTGTCTGGTTGATACTGCCCTATCCTTTTGAGTACGGGGTTTGGGTGTGTTAATAATTTATCATAGAATTTATTGTTTTGAGAACGGAATTTATTGCCTATATAAGGTACTTTAAGTGCGTCGTGAATGTCGGGAATGCGTGTACGCGGCGGTGCATTTGTGATTATTTTTAAATATTTATTCTGGACTACTTGAAGTGATTTAATTAATGTTTTAGATGCGGTTCCCCATACTTCATTTCCATACATCATGGCTGAGAGGATTTGAGAAGTATATATTAAAAGTTTTAGCCATTTAGGCAGCCGAGGCGATTTTAGTAGAGGGTAAATTAAGGGGATTTTTCCTAGAGCTTTTTTCCTTGTTTCGTTTATGTGTGCGGACCATTTTAATTTATTATCTATTGTTAAGCCTAAATATTTAGCTGTGTCTGAGTAGGGAATGTCTACATTATTGTATTTTAATGGTTTAATTTCTGGCTGTTTCCTGCGCGTGATAATGAGTGCTTGACTTTTTTCTGCATTAATTTTAATTTTCCATCGGTTATACCACTGACTCAGCTCGTCTAGTTGACACTGTGCAAACAAATATGCATATTTTATATGTTTATCTTTTGAATAGAAGAGGGTGTCGTCAGCATACATCTGTAGAGTGCAGTAAGTGCTGGGGATATCGGCAGTGTAAATATTACATAAAAATGGAGATATTGCGGAGCCTTGAGGTACTCCTGCAGTTAGGGGACGGTGGGAGGAGTTTGCGCCTTCTAAATTTACGAAGAATTTTCTGTTGGAGAAGTAGTTATTTATGAGGTGGATGTAGCAATCAGGAAATTTAAAATTTATGAGTTTTTGAATGAGGCCAGGTATCCAAACCTTGTCGAAAGCTTTAGCCACATCCAGGAATACAGCTATTGAATATTGTTTATTTATGCGTGAAGTTTTTATAACTTCTGTAACAAAAGTGGTTAGAGCGTGAGTTGTGGAGTGGCCTGCCCTAAAACCGAACTGCCTTTGCGGAATAATGCGTTTTTTAATTGCATGTGAGTTTAATCTAGCTAAGAGAATTCTTTCAAAAACTTTGCTTAGAGAGCTGAGTAGCGATATGGGCCTCCGGTTTACAGGTAATTGTGGGTCCTTGCCTGGTTTAGGGATAGCGATTACTTTTGCCAATTTCCATGCAGGTGGGAAGTAGTTGAATTTTAGTATGGCGTTTAGGATATCCAGTAAAAGACAGAGGGCTTCGTATGGGAGGTTTTTAATAGTTTGGTTGTTTATTTTGTCTGGGCCTGGTGCTTTCAAGGGTGTAGGTTTTTAATGGTAGCTATTAATTCTGGCATGGTTATTAATTCCGGTTCCTTTTTTGGTTTTCTATTTAGAAATTTCTGTGTGTTTGTTATTACATCTCTGGTAAAATTTATGTCTCCGAGGTCCTCATTCGGAGTGAATTGATTTTCCAAAGAATTTGCTATAGTTTCTGCTTTAGTTTGGGGGTCGTAAGCTAGTCCTGTTGGGGAAAGGATAGGTGTAGATTGAGTTTTATTGCTAGAACCTCGGAGCACTCTGGATATCCGCCAGAATTGGTTTATGTCGTCTGAAAGTTCGGTAACAAAATTTTCCCATTTTGTTATTTTTTGTTTCTAATTTGATTTTTAATTGTTTTTTCAGCTTGTTGTATTTAGCTTTGTTTGATTCTGTCCTGTTGCGTTGGAATACATGTCTAGCTTGTCGTTTTTCGCCAAGTAGCATGTCTATGTCTGGGAAATTTTGCTTTAAAAATTCTTGCCTGTTTAAAAATTGTGTGTTTTGCTAATTGGGTTTTTAAAGTATTTTCCAGGATTTCTATGGCTGGATCGATATCAATTTGGTCGCGAATCGTTAAGTGTTGTTCTGTAAAGATTTCCGCCAGTTCACTTTTAAAACCTTCCCAGTTAGTTACCGGGATTTTTGCTAAGATTGTTTCTGGGTGTTGAAGTGATTTTGTGCTGATTTTGCATAGAACTGGCATGTGATCTGAGTCTAGTTCTGTTAGGGTTGTAAGTTCTGTAAATAAATTTGGTAGGTTAGTAATAACTATGTCAAGCACATCCGGATTATGTCTGCGATTTGCAGGAAAGAAGGTAGGTGAGTCGGGGGCCTGAATAATATAGCTGTGGAGCTGCGCGTGGTTTTGTAATATGTTACCACTAGCATTATTAACTCTACTGTGCCAGTCGGTATGATTTGCGTTTAAGTCGCCTGCAATTATGAAGGGGTAGGGCTGGTTTGTTAATTTATCGAGATCCGTGGTTTTTAATTTCGCTCGGGGCGCTAGGTATGCTGAGATGACGGTTATATGGCCGGAGTTTGTGTTTATATTGATTGTAGTGGTTTCTATGTTTTCACAGTCGGGGTCCTTATTTACGTGATGTTGAATTTTGTTATGAACTAGTATTAAGGTACCTCCGCCTGCTCGTACTCTGTCCGTACGGTATGTAGTGTAGTTTTCAATGGCAAAACGACGACGTGGTTTCAGTCTAGTTTCTTGTATTAACGCGATTTCTACCCCGTACGTCTCCAGCACTCGCTCCAACTCATAAAGCTGTGGGAAAATACCGTTACTGTTCCAGTACAACAGGGATAGGTATCCGGAAGCTTGCAGGGATTGTGGGTCCATTTAGGGCATCTGCTCCGCAAAAGTAATGAGCGCCTCCATGAGGAGCATGGACTTGGTTTGTGGGTCTGGGTGGGTGTTAGCTACTATCATGTAGCCGCGGAAATGGCTCATGATGGCCCGGAAATTTGCCTCTTTTAGGAACCTCATGAGGTCCATTAGGTCCTTCACGGTGCTTCCCAGGTCGCCAGGAGCCGATGGGGCGGAGCTGGGGACAGGTGCGGGGGTTTGCCGGAGGGGTGGAGCGGTTGGCATCTGTAAGGTTTCGTGGTCTAGGGGCACCTGCGTGGCGTGTGTTGGGATTGAAAGGTGGCGGACGGGGCCTCTGGCTGCCTGTGCGTAGGAGGCTTGCGGGGGAAGAGATTTTCATCAAGGAGTTTAGGATATTGCGAGATATCCCTAGCTGGAACTTGTGGGGCAGACGTCGTTGCCATTTGTGGATTCATTCTAGATTGCATTTTTTTGAGGGCCGTTTACTGTCGCTGCTGCACGATTGCGATTACTTTGCGACAATCTTTCGAGTTGGCAAGGTGGTCGCCATTGCAGTTTACACATTTCGGTGCAGCAGCTAACTGGGGACAGGCATCCAGAGTGTGTGACCCGGTGCAGTGTGGGCAGACTACGTTCAGTTTGCAGTAATTCTTTGTGTGGTCCAGGGCCTGGCAGAGCTTGCATTGAGCAACGTCACTGAGCTTCCTCTAGTACTGGCGGGGATGAACAATTGTCATGTTAAGCCGGGTTACAGAGATAAGAGGGTCGAGAGAGTCATTCTTAGCTGCAGTGACGCAGAAGCGGTTCTGTGGTACGAGCTGGTATTGGGAGGGGTCTAGATCGTTTTGTTTTCTGTACTTAAACTGGTACACTTCAGTCACCTGGTACCCGCGCTGTGTGAGCTCCTCTGCGATGGTATTAGGGTCCGTGTCTGCCGGCAGATCAAACACGACCTTCTGAGGTGGATCGATATTTGTACTGTAAGTGAAGTATGGAATGCCAGTGTTTTTCAGCATGTTTGTCGCGGCCTCATATTTTTGCAGGTCGGTTGCAACGATGTGCAGACCGTTCCTGGCCATGCTGATGGTAAAGCCTGAGGGATGGATGGTTCGGAGCTGTCGAACGAGGAAAGAGTACCTGCCTGTGTCACGCACCACGAGGCGGAAAGTTGGCTTTCTGTGTTTCGCATTGTTGCGCAGATTCAGGTTCACGTTTGGTGGTTGGCTTGAAGAGCCGGGGATCGAGGTGGAAGCCACTTGCTCCCTCAAAATTGCGTACCGGTTTCGAACCGGAATGTTCGGCTGCACGTCCAGTGCCGTGCCAGGGGCACATTGTGCCTGTTGCCTGGACTCACCCAGGGCTTTCTGTTCGTACTCAATGTTTTCTTTTGCTTGTCTTTTTCTCAGTTGGGTACGAAGAGCGGCTCCGGCATCCTCCGAGTTCTCATTGGAGTTACGCCTTTTCAGGTTGCTACCCTGAAGCTCGAATTCAAATTCCATTTCTGAGGAAGAGAGGGGAAAACTGGAATTAACTTCCCGGCTCGAAAAAACAGAAGACCTATTGTTCAGGTTGGGTTCATAGAATTCTGCACCAGGTGCTATGTTTTTCACATGACGATGATAATCGTGGGATTCATTGGGGGGCCCAACCCCCTCCACAGAGCTACGCCCGTCCAGGACCTGGAGAAAAAAAAAGGGGGAAGTGCACTAGGAAAGCAACGGTAAGAAGAAAGAATTAAGTATGCCTATTCGCTGCAAGAGAGTCTGTCGCCGCTGACCCCCAAGGGGCTAGGCTCGAGATGACTGTTAGGTTTTTAGACCCAACAGCCGACGAGCAGACACTCAAAAGTCGCGAAAGCTATACAAACCTACAGTGGCAGGCCCAACTCCTTACTTCTTGAAGACACTTCCTCACTCGTCGATACCAGGATCTCGAGTCATCTGCGGCTGTCTGTCAATTGACTTCAGATATAGAATACGTAGTTACATGTAAAATGCAGCATATTCCATCAGTGGGAATTAAGATTTCCTGTTGAACACACAAAAGGAGTTCGAAATAGTTCTACTCTCTACCGCTAGATCGCATATTTTAAACAAATATTTGTAGTTGTATTTTAATTGAGAGGAACATTAGTGTAAAATTATATATACTGTACTCGTTTTAGAAAATTACACATGTAAATGCAAAATTACGGAAAAATTTTTAGATGTAATTATACGGTCATAGATACTCCAGACTATAATGCAAATTTACACACACACACACACACACACACCGTCATTGTAAAATTATACAACTGAAAATGTACAACTATAGAATGACACTGGATGTTCATACTACGACTATGTAGCAGTTAAAATGCAAACCTTTAGTTTTTAATACAGTAAGGGGGTGTATTTTTACATATATATACTTAAATATGTGTAAATAACACCAACATTGTGGTTAATAAGTCATACATTAATGTATTTTTACCAACGACATGTAGTAATCTCTGGATTATTAAGAACATTCGTGTAAAATTACACGCACTGTAGTTGTTTTTACAAATTACCTGCATACAAAATGTAAATTTCCAAAAAATTACATATGTAAATTTACACTTATATTTTACAGTTAAGGATCTTGTTCTCGTGAGCAGATTTCGCTTCTGATGTGCATTTGTTTTTAAAACGCATTGGCCATGCTTTTGGCAGTAGGTATTTATGTTTTTAAAAGCTATCATATTCCTTTTGTAGAATGCAAACTAGTTTTTACAAGTAATTAATGGAAACAAAATAAAGGTAGTTAATATTGGCGCTTAGCATCACAATCATGCTTCTTCCATGCTGACTTTTCCTCATATGATAGCGAAGACAGAATTTTATATTTTGTTTAATACATTTGTTGAGGTGAATCATTATAACTTTGAGTATTTAAGAGTAGAATAATATGTGTTATTGAGTTAGCAGCACTAAATAACTCCAGAGTAAATAGCTTTGTGTCTGTAGTGTGTTACCAGAAGACCTGGTTGACAGACTTGTAATCACTGCTGTGCAGTTATAATTAGTTTAGTATACACAGCAAGTGTGGTTATATGGATTCCAGTTTACTCATTTTACAAAACAAATAAAGGAAGTGAAACCAAACAAGGAGCCGTGCAAATAACCAACTATCCTACATTTCCTCTGGCCTCGGAGACGTTGCAACGTAATTTTCCTAGCCACTTGCTCGAGGATGGTATATCCAGTCCCGCAAACCGACTCCCTCCATTCTGTGGGATTTCTCTGCCATATTTCTACGTGGATAACTTGGCATCTATCCTAGCTGGACCAGCCGGAGGAATATGAACGTTTGGCAACACTGTTGCGCGACGAACATGATTGTCACTCAACCTCAGATCACACATATTGCCAAATAATTTACCAAAATTGAAACATGTGTGTGCATGGCTGTTTACTTTATTCTACGTACTTAACATTTTCCATTAATTTTACAATGTCCCAACGCATAACATTCATTATAAAAATTATCATTATCGACACGCAAAATGTGTAGAAATATTTGCAAATTTATTTTGAGTGCTTTAAAAATTTGAAATGTTGTAATTACTTGAATAATATAGGATATCAGTTAAATATACATTTTAAAAATGGGAAAATTCATTTACGAAACATAAATAATTTTCAAATAAAAATATTCGCTTGGGTAAACTCACGGAATGTATTATGTACAAATTTGTTTAGAACATAAAAATATAATTTTAACTCTGTTGGCATATTACACTCCAGTGAACTTATAAGTCACTTATAACACAACTTTTCTTTAACTATAATGGCCATTATTGTTTTCGAGTCAGGCCTATGCAGGAATTGGCACCTCTTAGAAATAATTTATAATAATCATTAATATCATACACATACAAGTTTGAGGTGATTTAGTCAGTCATAAAATTAATATAAACGCCACGCGAATATTCATGCAATTACTTACGTAAGGAAATCATTCTGCTCGGCGCAAATGTCAGTATTTTGTTTGTAGGAGTTTCAGAATCACCTTCGGTCTGACGGCACACACAACTAATTCAATAAACATAAACAAACATATTCAACTTTGTTCGTGGTTACATTGGCTTCGAATTTGTTCTTATCACAATCATTATTTTTTTTGTGTTGAGTTACGATTGGCTGCTGTCAAGTAAATGAGGAGTGTTATTAATATGGCTGAAATTGATGGGATTTATTTTAGCACTCGGTGGTATAAATAAAAAGCCATGCTAGTAGTTAGGCCTAGCCTAATCGGTTGCAAAGGCTTCAGGCTGAGGTTCGGAGGTTCGAGGAGCCATCTTGGAGTTTCCGGTTTTCCCTCAAAATGTCCCGTTCTCCCTTCAAAGTTCGTTATTTTCACCTTTAAATCAGTTTCTTCCCTTAAAATTTCCCTTTTTTCCAAAAAAGAAAAAAGTCCTAAAAACTTTTATAAAATTCCAAAATCAAATAAAATATTTTTAAAGTACTTGTTTTACGTCAATCTTTCACAATTGCGTGAAGGCATTGGGATATCACGTGAAGTGGGGCTGATGGTGGTGGAGGAGTCATTTTAGAGTCGCTTGGAGTCATTTTGGAGCCTTATGGGTGGTGGAGTAGAAGCAATTGGGAATCTACCAAAATCCCGTAAAATAGCTCTAAAATTGGATTTGGGGATTTATATGCAAACGGAGGTTTTTTCCTTGGATAATAAATAAAAATTCGATGTATTAAGACGCATTTATTTAACTTTTCACAAATTTTTTATATTTTTAAAATTAATTTTTTTTGGGATTATTTAGAATGCTTTAAGGAAAAGGGGAAATCTTGTGCGGGGGGAGAGGGGATGTTAAGGGAAAAAGACTGATTTCAATGTGAAAATGGCCGATTTTGAGGGAAAAAAACGCGAGATTCCATGATGGCTCCTCGAACCACCGAACCTCAGCCTGAATGAAGCCTTTGCGACCGATTCGGCTAGACCAAACTACTCATCTCAAACAGAAATATATTTCGTACCACTACCATTAACGTCGTTTTAATTGTATTAAAATAAAGAAACTCATCATTAATAAGGTTTTGCAAGCTGTTATGCTCATGACGTTCTGTTCGCTTTGGTTACATTGCATATCGTACATTTGTACGAAATGCTGCTCAACTCTCGCAGTTACTAAAGGCTGTCACGATTAAGTGAGCACTTTTGAAATCAACCTTAGAAAAAATTCACTGCCTCTGCCTGCGTATATTTTAACGGGCGCACTGCGTGACATGTTCCCCAGTAAAGTTGGTGACGATGGATGGGAAATATTTCCATATTTTAACGTCAAATAAATAGTGTTAGGTAACCATTTGTGCACACGGAAATAATTTTCTTTCCTCTCTGTTTTTTTAATGCGTTTGTATATCAGAATGAGCAGATTTGTAACATGTATACTTTTCTAACAATTCCACAGTTTCACTTTACCGACGCATGAATGAAGTGACGGGGCCCATGGCAATGTTAATTTGACATAAGGTGGAGTAATACACAATGCGCATACAAGTAGATCCAAGCAGAGCTTTCAAAAATTCTCATTTTAGCGTGAACAGCCTATAACTACAAGTACTTCCCTAAAATAAAAAAATTCCACACCGCATATTTCTTCACGCAATAACCTGTCGAAATCTTAATTTCAGTGTTTTCGGGATTTACCAATAATAAAAACTAACTCAAATAGATGGGATAATTCACTTCAAATTACGACACCACAAGTATTTCCAAGGAATATTTAAAATCAGGCTATGAAATGTTTTCGGAAATTACGAAATTCCTCAAAAAAAATAAGTAAATTATTGCATAAATTTGATTTGTAGAAGTGTACGATTTTTTTGTAGTTTTTCTAACCATATATTAAAGTTAATTAATATTGTATGACGTTTTCAGTCACCCTTGTTAAATTTTCTGTAAATTATTTTGTTTATATTCTTTCTACGTCCCGACAACTCTGAAATTGTGATTGACTACGCGAGGGTGCAAAAACTAAGCGACCTTAATTTTATTTACTCGAGGAAAGAGTACTTATATGTATATATATATATATATATATAGAGAGAGAGAGAGAGAGAGAGAGAGAGAGAGAGAGAGAGAGAGAGAGAGAGAGAGAGACCTGCAAAATTCGCGTTATTGTTTGTGATCAGGCTAAACTTCACAGTGCCGTATAAACTCGAGCTAGCGTCGTTTCTCTATTGGCTGCGGTGTAGATGTGACGTCACTCCCTTCCTGTCTGAAACGCATGTGATTGGTGCACACACCTGTGAAGTGTTTTATTTATCTGAGCAGTGTTACCAAGGGCGTATAAAATAAAGAAACGAACGTATTGCAAAGGCACGTGCTTTAAAATTATTACCTGTCCCCAAACAATAACGCGAAATTTGGAGGTCTCTGTAGATAAGAAATGCCTGCGATTTTAAAGGTGTTCCGAATGAATATCTTGGATGACCAGTGCTCGTAAGGAAACAGCCTATGGAAAAATATCCTTGTTGCTAAATGCATGTGCATATACGGAAAATATGCTAACTGGCATATTCCCAGGAAGGTTGGCAACTTATAAGAAAATAGTTCCGAATTTTTAATGTCGTTTTATAAGTACCGCGTTTATGTTTGTGGTCAGTTGTTTTGTTTCATACAGATTGAATTTGTCTTGTGCACATACGTTGCCAACTATATCAAAGCTGTCCTGTATCACACGAACAAACCGATATGTGGGAAGAATACTAAATTTTCAGAAAATTGAATCCTAAGCAAGGCCTTTAAAAGTGCTTTATTAACTAAATTTTCCTGTTTTGTTTTTCTTTAATTTAAATTAAAAAAAAAAAATTAAAACCCTCTCACACGCTCTGCTATCTAGCTAAGCCCCGGTGTAACGATATCTTAGTCTTCGACAATTATACAAAATCTCTTCATGAACGCGTAGATACCATTCTTTAGACAACCAGGGAATGTTGATTTTTTACCACGTGGTAGAACGAATTACAATAGGTAGAATGAAGGGGGGGGGGGGGGAATCATTCCTGTCAACCGCGATGGAAAAAAAAAAACAAATAACTGTAAAATAATTTTCCGTGGGTATCATATTTTTAAACTGAAAACACTTTTACAAATATTAATGTGCAGTCGTTTGTCATTGTGATGAGTCTGGGGAGAGAAGCTGAAAATTGTCACCCCCAAGAGAATATTGCTACCCTACACCTCGCGGCCCTTTATTGTTCACATTGCTTTGTACGATCAGCGTGTGATTGGCTGTTATTGATATCCTCTTGGATTGCCTGCTTTAGCCGTTACCCGATATTTTTCTTTTCACTATTCTGTTTCCCTCTCGTCCGGTGGACTGTATTCGATTTACATTTTTTCTTTCAATTTTTTTTTCTGCTTGGTCATTTTCCCATAATGGTTTCCCAGACATTTGCATACCGTGCCAGTCGGGATTCTTTTTAAACGATCATATAGATTGCGTGATTGCAGTAGCACGCAATTTTTCCCTCAAAAGTAAACATCAACTGCCTCGTTCATTCAACGCATATTTTCTCGGAATAAAACTTCTATGATTCAACATACGTCTTTGCTGTAACGAATAAGTAGGTCATTTAATGTTCTTGGTCTCATATCAGCCTCATTATTTAGTAATTTATTATTGCGCGAGTCATATCGTAGATACCTTAATTGAAATAACTTAAATATAATAACATATCTAAAGTTGTGGAAAAATTAAATTGAAAATTTTAGTGTTTTTTAATGCATCTAAAACTTTTATACTTAAGTTCGTTTAGTTTTTGAATTGAACTTCATGAAAAAATTTCTATGATTTGCTTATATCAAGTCGCTTCATGGTTTTCAGTAATAAATTCGCCAATGCCGTCTTTTGCTATAAAATAGTCATTATTATTCTCCTCCACTCTTTCATTTAAGTGAATGCGTCTGTTGTTATGGTACATAAAAAAAAGGATGATAAATGTTATGATTTTGGTAGTTATCTATTGAAAACTATTTCAACAGGTGAAAGGTTTTGTAGTATTAAAATTTGAAGTTATTATATATTTTAATTTACAATAGTGGTGATACCACACAGCGTTCACTGATAAGTGTCATGGAAAGTACATTTTTTCCCCGAAGTTCTTCCAGCCACTGTATTTCACAATTGCAGCTCCCGGACTTCCGCATGTGGGAATCGTGGCGGACGATGCCGCTGGTGCACGGGTTTTTTAGGGGATCTTTCATGGTTCCCCCACCCTTCCCTTTCATTCCGGCGCCGCTCCATACTCACCACTATACACCCTCATCGGCTCTCAAGGCCTCGACATTAAGAGCAGCCCAAATCCCTTCACTCAGTCACTCAAACAAATTTTTAGTTGCACCAACCAAATCTTTGTTCTGGGACAACAGAATAAAAACAATATAAACTGTTTGGATCTATTAACAATAATATTTCATTGCCCCCTATACAAACAATTAATTCGGTTGCGTCAAAGAAACTTTGTCTGATCCAGCAAAATTCTTTTCTCAGTGTAGGCTCTGCTTTAATCAGTCTACGTATTTTATTCATTAGAAAGTGAGTGTATATTAAAAATTCAAATATAAACACACACGTTCGTCACTGTTGACCACGTGACTTTATCAATATATTATCCAGTAATTTTGAAAACTTTGCGTTTGCATTGACGGGCAGTGTGCTATTTGTTTGGGAATTATTGGTGTTATTATACAAATATTCATTCTTGGTACTCAAGGTATGAAACTAATTCTACATTAACATACATGTTTTACATCCAGCGTAAAAGAAAAAAAAAAACGCGACGGACGAGATCGCATATGAGTCACGAAATTACTGCTCGTTTTAGCATTTGAAACGCAATAATTTTATTTCATAACTTTTTTTTAACTAAAAAACTATTTTCCCAGTTGTAATAATTTGTGTTACAGCAGCACAATAATGTTTGCAAATCAACCATGAAAGATAAATATGCATTATGACTATTAGAATACTGAATATTATACACCTGTTTTTGTACTATTTTTATTGTAGCCACTACCAGATAACATTAAGTAAATATAAGCTGAAAAAGCATTCAACAACATTTAAACTTAGCTAGTGTACACTGACCATTGGATTGTAAAAGGCTTACTAACATCCCCTTATGTATCTGAAGGCGTACAAACTCACTCATGACTTAACTTAAGCTGACATCCAAGACTTATTGAGAATTCGAACCCAGGTTCTCCCACAACGCAAACTTTCTGAGCACCAACCGACTGCGCCGCGGGAGATCGGCTGTACACTGAGGAATTATCAATAAATACCCTGCAACAAAAAAAAAAGTAAAATGGAGACGAATAACTGTCGCGTAAACAAGTAAGCAAATCCCTTGCGTGTTCAAGGCCGAGAGCCAGCGAACGCCTTGGCTCGCTCTAACTCACTTCGAAGGCAGCCTCCCGCGCTGGGATTAATGCACAGGAGTTGACATCACGTGGGACGAGGTGATAAAAAAAAGGAAGTGGAAAAAAGGGGGGTGGGGGGTGGAAAGGTTACTTTTGACCTCGCGAGTAACTCATGCGGGGGAGTGGGTGGACTCGGCAGGAACAAAAGAAACAGGCGCTTCGCTTCAGAAAGCCTCGACACAGCGGCTGAGGGAAAGCACTTTTGCACAGCAGTCAACCTCGCTCTTCCTCCCTCATACCTCCCCCCCCCCCTCCCTTCCCTTTCCCAGGCTTCCCAACACTCCACAGTTTCCCCGGGGGCAGAATTTCAATATCTGGAAACCACCCCTGTGCGCCTCCCGCCGCACCGGTTCAGCACCTCGCGCGTGGTGTTAGTAGAGGGAGACAGGCGGTTCTGGAGCATTGATCTCGGAGCGCGTTTGACTGTGTATGGCTCAGGGGCTGAGGCGGGGGAAGGGGATAGAAGGGCCGTGCAACCCTGCGATGATGATGCAAGTCGACGGACGGGAGGGTTCCTTTACGGCCCCCAGAGCGTAGGCGCATAAGAATCGCTTGATCCTGGCTCCGAAGGAGTATCCTTAACGTGTCGCTGAGATACGTCAAGAGAGAGGTTTCGCCTCCTGCCTGCAGGATTGCTGCGTCCGCAAGGGCTTCGCAGACGTTTTGTTCATGTTGATGTTCTCGCTGGGTTTCCTGTAACATCCACGGATACAAGAGAGAAAACATCGCCTCAACCGAGGACGAAGCTACTGCAGTTATTATAGGTCGGTTGACAAATGATTGAATACTTATTTCTACCTACTGAGTCTCATTTCATAACATGTAAATGTTTTCATTTCCACCGAACCTGTGGCTAGAAAATCTTAATCGATCAAAGATTACTATGAGATTTTCACTAACAAAAGTTGTAATACAGTTTCAAATGTTCTTATCGAGTGTGTAATACAGGAGGAGACCTATATTTGTAAGTCGAGAACCCACAAAAATACTCAATGTTTCACTGCCGGCATTACTGCAGATTTGCCACTTGCTGTAAGCATGAAAACATATGTTGTTACTCGCTATCAATATATTAAAACAGATGCTGATTTCCAAATTATCTAATCAAGTTAAATATTTCGCAGTGTAAATTACATATAGACGCATAGACCTATCGTGGTATCTGGAACTCAAATCTCAGACACTAGCCCAAGATCACAAAACGACAATTGGTTTTCTTCTATTTTATTTTTTGTTTACACTCATATTTTTATATGTCTGATTGTACCTGATTTTAATTTCTTCGTGATGTTTTCAATGCAATGTTAGGCTATGGACATATTTTCAAAGTTTGGTGCAAATCCAGAATCTGTCTGGTTTTATGAATATCAACATACATTACACGGAAAATATTATATGTAAAATGCCTGCAAAATTCTGTTTTTCAGACTATACTGTTGGGTTTTATTTACAATACTTTCTTTGCATGTTTCAAAGTGTGCATGAGAAAATATGTGCAAACTATAAATCCTTCCTTTACCATCTTAAGACACTTTCTGGAAGTTCGATAATTGTTTTCAGAAGGTCAGGAGGCATATTGGGATATTAGAGTTGTAGACAGTTTAGTAGAATTCTCTGTATATGACTGCGGTATACATAATTTAAGAAAAATACGTGAAGTGTTTGGCAGTGGCAGTAAAGTTACTTTATCAGAAAACAGAAGGGAGAGTGTGAATTTTTAATGTGTTCAAGTCACAGTTTATAACTAAATGTTCTTATATCATCTCTATCATTCACTTTCTCCTTACATATTAATTTACACTGTGCAAGGCATCAGCAACTGTGATAGGAAGCTGTAAATTCGACATAGATAACTATGTTGTGAGAGCAGCAATTAATGGAGAGCCAAGCTCATTGAGAATGTGTAGCAATACGGAGAAATGGAATATCAGGCTCTGATCATACAATATTCCTTACTGTCCTTTGGAATAATAAGCACTACTTTAGGAAAATAATATTTACACATCCCATTAAAATTACGGAGCTCCACACATTTCATCCTGTAAAATATGGCTTCTGTTAGTATTTTAACTGAATTTTTGATAGATCAGAATTGCCGTAATGGCAGACAGTCACGCTGAAAGCAGCACCCATTTTACTCAAAGAGAACTTTAACGACCAGGGAATATTTGATAGTTAATTGATCTGTAGGCAGAACCTTACTATGTTTGTTCGAGGACTGGCATTCTTTTAGGCGTGACTTGTCTTTTCGGACAGTTAATTTAACTCTGAGTGCCCTGGATGATAACAACGATTGTTTTAGCAGATGTTTATTTAATAGTTTTAAGTTAAAAAATAATTCCTTAAATTATTGCTTTCATATGAGGCATGTGCAAATAAAACGAATTCGAGAGGTGAATCCATTGGACGAGGAATGTAGGAAAGACCAAACACAAGCATACAGAAAACAGAAGGAATAACTTTGCCTTTCAGCTTACTGGGTAAAATGTTTCTCAGGAGCTATCATAATGTTCAGACAAACATTTCTTTGTCGGAGTAAATGGTGAACTATGTCCACGAAAAAAAATATTTCTCTTGCCGCTTGAACCAGTTCTTAACTGCACCCTTTACGTTCTCATCGGTGTCGAATTTTCGTTCCTACTTTTAACCATGCATTGCAGGGGAGGATGACTCCTGAGAACAGCCGGATGGATCTGTAATTTTTTATAGTCTTTTTGATCGGGCGCCTGTAGAGTTGCTAGAAGTATGCCCTACGAGAAAGATATAGATGAAAAGATGCCTTACAGAATGCCACATAAAGATAGTTATGCGTATATGTTGTTATCAAAGTGAAACAAGCAAAAGTTGTGTAGCATGTCTCCAGGTCTCTAGCACCAGTGAAGTTGAAGAGTGGTGAGATTGTAACAGTGGTGGAATGCAATAATGGCTGAAATGAAATCATCGTCAAATTTCCCATCTGTGAACCCGGGAATAGAACCAGGGTCACCATCACAGTAGTTAAAAAGTTTTATAATTTTCATTTAAATTTGGGCTAATCATCATTCCGTGATCTAAGGGTCACTTTAAGAACCTCCGTTCCTGTTTTATTGCTTGGTGTGGCACATTTGACCAGCCTTATGAAAGTTGTCAGTTCTTTTCCACTCATATCGATCACAAATGGATCACAATTGGATGACTCTGTCTTGAGACCCTATTATCTCGCATTTTACTTTAGTACTAAGGTAGACTGCACAAAAGTAACATATAGTTAGTTTCATATGTGTCATAGAAACCCTGTTAATCCGACATGCCCTGCAGTACTCAGAACCAATAGTAAAATTCAGCAATCTGATAGCTTCATTCCTTGCGGCAAGGCCAAAATTATATTGTGTTCGGTATTCCGCAGCAGCCAATGAACAACTGACTTATTCTTTAGATTGTAAAGTACTCTATGGACTAGCTTACAAGCATGTTGCCATCTTAAAGCGTGAAATTTATGGTGTCTACCTATATGGTACCTTTTTAAGTTACATTACCAATGTGATAGTTAATTTGGCATCTTGTTTATAGTGTCTGAAACTGCATTCTGTCCAAGTCTCTGCAGTCCAACGAAAGGGAAAAATGAAAGCTCCATACATTATAGTTAATACACTGTTAATCGAAGTCAATCTTGGTAAAAAAAAACAGTCTCCACGCCTAGCTACACGCTTTTTGTCTGCGATAACACTGACGGGATTGCTTCCAGCGAGGTTGGTAGCGATGTAGATAACTTAATTCCATGCCCCAACTTGTTTCAGGAAGACACCCATTTGAACTTGTGGACGACCAATTTATTTACTTTAATATTGCTTAATTTCATGCATAGGCATAAATATATAAATTAACACATTTTATTCCTTAAAATTGTTATATTATTTTTAGATCGAAGAATGAATAGAGTCATTGTGCCCTTGCATTGTTAATTTCTATAGTGTAGAAATAAACAAGATGGAGAGAAAATTAAATTCTATTCAGGACTTTCAAAAGTTCTCAACCCCGGACTGCCTATTAAACTCGTGGAAAATATTTAGTATGGCAGTGGGGTGCTTAAGTGAGTGCTTTAGTTGGTGTAAGAGATGTTTCTAAAAAAAATTTGTAGTCCAGAAATTTACTTGGTCGTAAGTAATGTGCCCTATAAGTCACTTGACCTAGAAAGCTATTACCTAGACGTCATCTGATCTGGAAATAATTTGGCCTAAACTTTCATTTATACCTAATCAGCATTCCATACTGGCACGACATACACTGCCATTCTTTTATTCGAATACAAGCTGTTTGTGCTCAGTACGCATTTTCGTGTTAACATCCCTCGCAATTCGGGAGTATTCGCGATTTAAACGTGTTGTACCGTTTGTCGTGCGTGGGGAATAAGAAGGAATGGTCCATATGAAGCTAACACCACGTGACATATTTGTTAGTGTACGCTGGGAGCAACAAGATGTGCAAACATCTGTTAAAACACAGCATACCATTTTGTTGTTTTAGTTTAGTACCCAGTCTGTATAAATATTACTTCAGTTCACTGCCATTCAGCGTCGTAAGGACTGGCATTTCACATGTATCACTATTCGCTAGCTAACACAGATCTTATGTAGTAATATACGTATGCTAACACAGATCATATGTAGAAATATACGTATGCTGGCCAATAAGAAATATAACTAAGGAGTTATTGATTTTTTTTTTTTTACAATTGTGTTGTATGATTTACTAAAAATATCACTATGTTTTTGGAATTCTATTAGTATCTTTCCAAATATTAGGCAATGTCAGAATTTTCTCACTTATAAAATGCACTGCAGCACAATTTTTTGCTGCTGTACTTTGGAACTGCAGTGCTTCTTCCACTATTCGACGCAGCGTAACTGTTAGAGTTATCTATCTAATTGAAATATAAGTAAGGAATTAAAGGAAGACTTGTGTTTGAACTCATCTCGTGAACGTCAATTCTCAACTCTCCTTTCATTATAAATAATAATGGTGTCATAATCGCAATTGTAACGAAAGTACGAGTATACTCAACATCTGATTTCCACGAATCAGTTGGTTTTAGGGCAGCTGTATATTCTCTAGATCTTGTGTCAAAGCAAGGCCGCAGAGTTAAAAAACAATCTGCAAACGAAACTGACATGTTCTCATGGAATTACAGACTCTGTAGTGTCACAGTCTAACATTTTTCAATTATACACTAACTGGTGCGTCGCTAATCATGGCCATTGACGGAACTTTCGTGTTGTTGAGAATATTTGCTAAATCGCTGACAGCATGTGAATCCCATTTCTGGGATTCTGTCTGTTGTCTGAAGGTCGCTAAAGGTTTGCTGCTTTTACCTGACCTGAAGAAATAATATTTTAAGTGAGTGAAGAGTGAAGAGATTTAGGCGGCTCTTAACATCGAGGTCATGAGAACCGATGAGGGTGAAGCGAGGTATGGAGCTGCGCTGGAATGCAAGGGCGGGGGGAAACGGGAGATCCCCCAGAAAACCCGCCTACCAGCAGCATCGTCCGGAAGCGATCCCGCTGGAAATCGAACCCGGTTTGCCTTGGTGGGAAGCCAGTTGGCCAACCACGACACCACCGCAGCCCCCAACATTTTTAAAAATTTATTTTAACTTTTTCAAATAACATTTTTAGATGTGGTCAACATGAAATCAACACACCAAAATAGCGCTCTTGGTTAGGATATTATATAATAATTTCTAATTAGTTGAAATCTTTACAACAGTTATACAAAATATTCACCATAAATAAATGTGCAGCTGTTTCATTCAAGTACTCCAAGGATTCACTCTGGCAGATAATTCCGACGAGTTTGTTTCCAACAGTAAAAATAATTTCCTTTTCTGTGCTGTTTTATCTATTACGCACTACTGAAACTGACGTGTTGGCTCCCCGTTCTGAACCATGTTATACCTGTTGTGTTGGCTCCTCGTTCTGAACCATGTTATACCTGTCGTGTTGGCTCCTCGTTCTGAACCATGTTATACCTGTCGTGTTGGCTGCTCGTTCTGAACAATGTTATACATGACGTGTTGGCTCCTCGTTCTGAACGATGTTATACCTGTCGTGTTGGCTCCCCGTTCTGAACCATGTTATACCTGTCGTGTTGGCTCCTCGTTCTGAACGATGTTATACATGACGAGTTGGCTCCTCGTTCTGAACCATGTTATACATGACGTGTTGGCTCCTCGTTCTGAACCATGTTATACATGACGTGTTGGCTCCTCGTTCTGAACCATGTTATACCTGTCGTGTTGGCTGCTCGTTCTGAACCATGTTATACCTGTCGTGTTGGCTCCTCGTTCTGAACCATGTTATACCTGTTGTGTTGGCTCCCCGTTCTGAACCATGTTATACCTGTCGTGTTGGCTCCTCGTTCTGAACCATGTTATACCTGTTGTGTTGGCTGCTCGTTCTGAACAATGTTATACCTGTTGTGTTGGCTCCTCGTTCTGAACCATGTTATACCTGTCGTGTTGGCTCCTCGTTCTGAACCATGTTATACCTGTCGTGTTGGCTCCTCGTTCTGAACCATGTTATACCTGTCGTGTTGGCTGCTCGTTCTGAACCATGTTATACATGACGTGTTGGCTCCTCGTTCTGAACGATGTTATACCTGTCGTGTTGGCTCCCCGTTCTGAACCATGTTATACCTGTCGTGTTGGCTCCTCGTTCTGAACGATGTTATACATGACGAGTTGGCTCCTCGTTCTGAACCATGTTATACATGACGTGTTGGCTCCTCGTTCTGAACCATGTTATACATGACGTGTTGGCTCCTCGTTCTGAACCATGTTATACCTGTCGTGTTGGCTGCTCGTTCTGAACCATGTTATACCTGTCGTGTTGGCTCCTCGTTCTGAACCATGTTATACCTGTTGTGTTGGCTCCCCGTTCTGAACCATGTTATACCTGTCGTGTTGGCTCCTCGTTCTGAACCATGTTATACCTGTTGTGTTGGCTGCTCGTTCTGAACAATGTTATACCTGTTGTGTTGGCTCCTCGTTCTGAACCATGTTATACCTGTCGTGTTGGCTCCTCGTTCTGAACCATGTTATACATGACGTGTTGGCTCCTCGTTCTGAACCATGTTATACCTGTCGTGTTGGCTCCTCGACTCGTAATACATTTCTTTTTGCACGCAACTACACTTTACACTACCCATAGTTTTTGCACAAACAGCTACACTATACGTATACGGTTTTAATTTGTTGAGGGTCCACCATTTTGCTGAAGCTCGTGGATACTGGTCAGTATAGACCAAACATTTCGTGAGCTCCATTACAAACGTGGCCCTTGTAGTTTTAGAAACGAATAGTTTTACAAGAGAAATCTTTGTATTGTTACAAGCATTTGTAAAATTACAAACAATTTCTCAGCAAAAATTATAAAAACAATTCCACAGTGTACTGCGTCTCACTCACGGAAAATTAACCCTTCTTGAGTGAATCTTTCAAGCAGCTAATGTTTATCTGGCACCGGTTTCAAAATTGTACACTGGCATTAACACGCTGGGCAGAATACGTCAGCTACATCGGAATGCGAGAAATTTGGTGCCTTGCCCTACCTGGGTAGAGTAGTCGATACAACAATGGGTCTGAGCGTTAATTGCGGTTCCAAACTGAAGTCCAGTTAACACGCAGGTATTTTCGTGGTTCACGCAGATCCTAAGGGTAACACGTTTAAAGTCACAACACTCTCCCAACAGGAACTACGAGGGAGGAACTAATTAGCCGTAACTTGTAGTCCGTTGCTGCTGCGAATTAGGGCAATGATTTCGCCAACCTTCCGTACAATGTTACAAATTATGATAACCATTAGACAAATGACAGCTTTCCCCTAGCAAAGTATTCAATTAAATCAAGGAAAAATCCTGGGTAAAGAAAAGTTATCATTAGCCCATCTTAAACGTGCATATATTTTAATTTTATTCCTGCAAAAATAGTTAGCAACTGAAATAGTTTTCAAAACATACAGATCCGAATATTAATATCTGATCGAGTTACCTGAAAATTCTTTCACTGCAGTATTAGGTACTGCAAATAGCATTGCAAATGATACATACGGCGAAAATTCATGACATATTTTCGATTTTCAAGGGGGGAGGAGAAGTGCGCCGCTCTTCGTTCATATGCAGGAGGAAATTTCAATTCTTGGTCATTTCGGCATTGAGGGCAGGATATAAATGTAGCCCAACGAAATGCCATTTTTTTTGGGACTTCCTAGGTGAAACATCGACTGCCGACAACCCTTGGCACCAATTAGTCCACAATTAGCATTTAATTTTTATATGTTTTATTTTAATATATGAACAATCGCGAATATACATATAACAGCAACTGCTCCATAATTTGCGTGGAGTCAAGATAAAAACCTCGCTATTAACACTTCGAGGACTACACTCGAGTGTAGTTCGGGTCAAACTTGTTTGAATACTTCATTCCACATAAAAAACAAAACTTATTCGGATGTACTTACATAAATCCCCTATTTCATAAGGATTTTAATTAAGGACCAATACCACTTCAACAACGAAATTCGTTAATGAATGACAAATTTCTGTATAGTAACGGAAATCAACACGATGGGGTGTACATCTTGTTACATACCAAAGAACATTTGTTGGAAAACTGCCAACTCGGTACTCCATTGGTTGGCAGCCGGCCAATACGGAATACTGGTGTCGTTTCGACCAGTAGAATGGCGTCAATGAATGACAAATTTCTGTATGGTAACGGAAATCGACACGATGGGGTGTACATCTTGTTACATACCAAAGAACATTTGTTGGAAAACTGCAAACTCGGTACTCCATTGGTTGGCAGCCGGCCAATACGGAATACTGGTGCCGTTTCGACCAGTAGAATGGCGTTAAGCGACAACAACAGGGACCAATAGAACACGGCGTCCCTGCAGCGGTGTGGATATACGTGACTGACGTCCAGCGTGACTTTAAAGCTGGTGAAAGTGTACCAACCTCAAAGTGTCAAAACTTGCCGTATTTTCGCGGGAAGTTTTACGGAAACGCGCAGTTAATGTACAAAAACGCAATCCGTCAAGATGAAAATGGGGGGAAAAAAAAGCGCCTTAATTACAAAATACGCAAACTCTGCGTATTCTCTACAGATTCGGGACTCGACAACGAACTTCGTTGAACCTAAATGAACCGTTCTTCGCTACTTATGCCAGAAAATGATCGTTCGTGCGACTTTTAATGCCATATTTCACGATAATGTTGATTTCATTATCTGAGAGGTATTTATATAAGGACCACATAAATGTAAATATTTGTAGTCAAGTGATCATAGTCTTCAAAATATAGCCCCAAAACGTCGAAAATTTTGGAATTTTGGACCCAAGTTTCTATGCTACTAATTAACTTTGCCAAAAAAAAAATGAATGCCTTGTAATCTGTATCACATACGCAACATGTTGATTGAATATCAAGTATATTTAATAATGGGTACTTGGCTACTGGTGTCCTGAATCTTTTTTGAAAGTATCCATTGTTAAAAATATTTTATACTCAATCAACATGTTGCGAATACGATACATATTACATGACATGTAATATATTTGGCAAAATTAATTAGGAGCATAGAATCTTGGGCTCCCACATTCCGAAATTTTCATCTTTTTCGGTGCTTTATTTTGAACACTATAATCATTTGACAAAATAGATTTACATTTATGTGGCCCGTTTATAAATCTCTTTCAGATAGTGAAATAAAAAATTATCGAGAGATATTGTGCTAAGATATTCTAGCCAATCAAACATATTATCACAAACCTTTAAAATAGTGCAAGCCACTTGTAGAAACACTCAAGCATTACAAAAAACTGAAAAAGTAACTTCCTTTATCTTCACTACAAAGAACTTATTTGAACTTAAGGGATCTGCCAGCCAAGTGTGCAATCATGGAATCTAAATTGATATTCACTGTTAAAGGCTGTTCACGATAAAGTGAACACTTTTGAAATGAACCTTAGGAAATGTCACTGCTTCTTCGTGCATATATTTTAATGGGAGCACTGAGTGACATTCGCCCAGTAAAGTCGGTTACGACGGATGGAAAGTAGTTCCATATATTAACGTCGAATAAAATGTGTTAGTTAACCTTACGTGATAACTTAAATGATCTCTTTCACGTTCTGTTTTTTAAAGCATCGAAGTATAGAAATTAGCAGATTGGTTTCATATTTACTCTCCTAACAATTTCACATGTTCTACTTGACCGACGTATGAATAAAATGATGAGTCCCATGGCAATGTTAATTTTACATAAGGTGGAAGAATACATAACGTGCAAACAAATAGATTGTAAGCAGGGCTTTCGAAAGTGCTCATTTTACCACGAACAGCCGTTAAACAAAGTTCATTCTCTAAGTATCAGTTTTGATGATAAGTGTTCCACACAAAAAAAAAAAACATCCAATCTAACTTTCGCAGATAATACTACCAAACCTTGAGATTTTTCAAAAAATTGGATTCATTCATAATTCTTTTGTTTTTTTGTAAAATAAATCATAATGTTTAATTTTAGAACAAAACATTGAACATAACAATTGGCAAGATGTTTTTAACGTTCCGGTATTCCTGAAGAGATTTCACGTAGAATAATTTTTGTTTGAAAAAACTATCTTTAGAATCCTTGCATTGAGAAGGAATTACGTAAACATTGATTTTCCATTTGCGTCCAAACCACTACATGTAACGTCACACTTGATACAAAAAAACTAAAAATAAAAATAATACCACCCGTAAAAATTAACAAAACGTAGAACACTTAAAATGGTTAGAATCGGGGAATAGCATTTATTTCTTGCTTCATGTTTAAATATAGCTCAAATAAAAAAAAAAACACTTTTTAAATTTATTTTTATGCACATTAAAACACACGCTTAAAGAAACCTTATTATTTTTTTTGTACACCCTACGAAACCGGAATTGCAGAAAATCTCAGCAGTGAAATAATAAAATATACTTAAATCACGTTTAAAAAAATGGAACTGTCCGTATATTAAGATGATTTATGGATAACCGTTATCGGCATTTTTTCCCTAATGCCACAGAAACCCCCATTTAAATATATAATCTCAATGTAGCCAACTGAAATCGAGCTCACAATTTCCCGAATGTGAGTCACAGATAATTAAGCAGTACCAAATACGCCCGATTTAAGTACGGAAGGCCTGGGATTTTTCTGTCGTTAGATCACACCTCTCTCATAAGCAAATGCTCTTAAAGTATAATTGCGAACACCTACGCTGAAAGAAAGGTTTGTGGCCCTCAACGAAACACTTGTTTGTAAGTTGGCAAACAAATATTTGTTTGCCCCAGCAAAATATTCTGTTGAGAATACGCAACTTGTAAAGTAACAAAATTAGTTGTGTCAATTTAACCAAGTGCACACTTAAGTAAACAAAAACCCCCTTGTCGGGCAAAGAAAAAACTGAGCGTAAACAAAATATTTAGTTGACTCAAATGCGTGTAGACTTGTTTGGCCACTCATTTAGATGCCTTCGTTCGGATATGCAGCTCGGGAGTTCGTTTGAAATTCTTGTGATAATTATGATAGTAAAGGTGTTTGCTAGTGCATTTACTGATGCTTCAATGGTATGAACGTCCACATAGAACAAGTTCATCAAGAAATTAACGTCACGGCCATAAAACACGAAATATTCATTTACGCACTTCGACCTGTATAAAAAATGTATGCGTTTAAAAACATTCTTGCTTAGTAGTGACGTTCGCTGACGTCACTAAGGTGTGGGTTCGAGGCTCGGTCTTGTATCACTGTTTCTATTTTAGAGTAAACTAAACTGTTAAATGCACACAGAGGCAAACAGACCTTTAGTTACACCAACCAAATATTACACTTCGGGGTAGCCAATTAATAAAGAAGTAATTTGGCTTCAACAACGAAATATTCAATCGCCCATATACAAAAAAAAAAGGAATTTGGTTGCGCTGAACAAACTTTGTTTTATTCAACACAGCCTATTTCTCTGTGTAAAGCGATGCCCGTACACATTTCTCTCTATCTTTTCAACCAACTGATCAGTGAACAAAACCCACAGCCCTTTGGCTTCCTCGATACGTTCCGATCGAGAGTGCTCAGCGGTCGATTGTTAACGACGCTATTCTTTTCAAGCAATCGAAACGCCAGGTTCGACGAGCAGCCAACACGCATCCTGATCGCGTTACGTCCACAACCTAACCGAATTTGCAGGCGCGCGAATCTGAAACCCGGTGTTAATTGGATTACGGGTTGATTTTATTACTGTCTGCGGACTTGATTCGGTTATACAACGTTTTTTTTTTTCTTTTTCGTTTTAAATGCAAACGTTGCCGTCTGTTAGTGAGTTGCGCGGATGTAAAAATACGAGCTCTGCCCCTTCTTATTTCAAACAGCTATTCCTCAAGTGAAGATGAAAGAAAACTTTCCGTAAGGTCTGAAATTATTTTACACGTCCGTGGTTTTAACTACAATGGTGTGCTATTTTTTTTATGCGGAATTATGGAATTATGAAGTTTGATTACTACAAATACTATCGTACCGCTTTTAAAAACTTTAAAGTGTTCAATATTTGGTTTTGCTAGATCCACAAAGATGGACCCAATTTTAAAGAAGCAATTTTTAAAATTCTGCTTTGTCGTATTAAAGGGTTATTTTAATGTAACTGTATGTTTCGTTGATCATAAAAGCTCATTATTATAGATAATCTATTTGTTAGGCAAAACACAATGTTCAGAAGCAACTACCTATTTACTTATCATGAACTGAAACATGACATTTTTATAGGTTCAAATATTTTCATCTTTTCAAGCAAAATATCCTAGGATATATATAGTTTTTCGTTCATTACATATATGTATTGGACAATATTTTACTAATATAATATAAGAGATGAAATAGTTTGCGATACTAAAGGGGGTGTGTGACAAACCCAACTTACCACAAATATGCTCCCTTGTGTAGAATTGTAAGCTTACATGAATAACCAGAACAGTATATCCCCGTTGCTGCTTGGCAAGGAAGGATGAATTGAAAATAGTGTATGTGAAGATTAATCGCAGGACTTTCGCAGATATTTGGAACACATGGTACCTTAATTTCAAAAGTCAAGCGATATATCAGGTACCAGAATAAAGTTTTATTATTACTGTAATTATAACATGGAAAGTGTGAGACCTTTCTTGATACTGGGACACCTTCCTTGGCGCCTAGGTAATATAAGTCAATGAAGTATGATAAGCGAAAAACTGAAACGAGAAGTTTCGCTGATCAAATAAAATAAAGATCTTTTCCATGTTTGATGATATATTGTTTCTTTCCCCATTTAGTACTACCATTAGCTGTAACTAAATAAAATAACAAATCGCCCTCATAAATGTAAGCACGGACTGTTCCAGTAGCCAAAAGGAGCAGAGGAGAGGATAACATTAAAGAGTAAACGAGAGGAATCTTGGATGGTGGTTGAAGAGCTCCCATTCGCACCCCACATTATCTAGACCACAGACTCCTCTAGAGCAATCTCCGTGTATGTCGTCGTGTAGCTTTTGCAGAAGGCGTCACCCGACATAGCTTTTAACAAATATAAACACTCTTTGACATTCTTAATTTCGTTAGAATCGTCTGTCTGAAATGCCAGACTTATTTTAAAAAAATTCAGAGGAATACGTAGTTTCCATAAACTAACCTAACGATAGAAGATTCATTCTATTTGATTTCCTTAAGTCGATTTCAAAACAAATCTATGTTACCATCCCGAACAAAATGAACTATAAAAATACTATCTTCTTACTCGATTGTCCACTTCTAGTCACCAGAATATTAATATCCAGCCATGACAAGCCATCGCCAAATAAAAGCAGATGGTGACTATGATATCTGTGTTTCAGGAAAATCCATTTTTCTGAGATATGGAGTTACGCAGTAACTTGAGTGAACTATAGTTCATAATAATTTAAAGCAAGTATATGAGTTACTGCTATACACCCCTCAAGGAAAGGAACCTGGGTAATGTTGGAAAACCCAATGCTAATTGTTTGGCAAATAAGTTTTGTCATTAGGTAGCAAAGGTGCTGCATGTTTTGTTGTTCGTACACATATGTGATAATTTCAATGTCCTTAACAATTATGTAATTATCTTGATCCTTATATATGTAATGTTAAACCCTTAGTAAAGTATAAACTAGAACGCACAATATCAATACGTTGTGAGATATCCCGTCGTAAAAACTTTATATTGAAAAGTATTTTATTTACTGTAATTTTATTGAATGTGATAATAAAATTGGAAAATTCCTTTCGGAATCATATGTATCTTTATATTTTACTAAAACAAGCATGTTTTTTTTTATAGTTCAATGCCAAACACAATTATATTTTTAATTTTTACACTCGTAAACACCATTCCAGGACTTGCATAATAGTCACAATATAAAGCGAATTTCTCAAATTACCACGACGTAAATATTTGGAACGCCAGCGCGCGTTGCGGCGAAAATTATCCCTATTCGAAACTCTCCCATTAAGGATCTTGTCATCTTCCCAACCTGAGTATAATAAACCTTAGGCAAGGGTGCTTGAGATAATACTTATGTAAAGGCTGTTCACGATAAACTGAGCACTTTTGAAAGCCCTGCTTAAGATATACTTGTACGCACGTTGTATAGTCTTGCGCTTTATGTAAAATTAACATTGCCATGGGCCTGATCACCCTATTCATGCATCGGTCCAGGGAAATTGTGAAATTATTAGAAAATATATATTTTTTAAATCTGCTCATTTTTAAACTTCGATGCATTAAAAACAACAGAAAGCTAAATAAATAATTTAAATCGTCACAAAGGGTTACCTAACACTTTTTATTCGACGTGGTTATATGGAACTACTTTCCCGCCATCGTGACCAACTTTAATGGGCGAATGTCACTCAGTGCGCCCTTTAAAATACATGCAGGTAGAAGCAGTGACTATTTTCTAATGTTGATTTCAAAAGTGCTCACTTTATCGTGAACATCCTTCAACAACTTTCACGCAAGAAGGGACCCAACGTAGCAGTGATACAGCTCGTAGGCTTATAACTGAGCACTTGTTCGAAACGACCTTCAAAACAAACTTCTACTCGTAAATTCGTCGTAAAGACACGCTGACTGGCGTGATACGAGTAAAGCTGGCAACTGTGGAGGGAAAAAAGTTTTGTAGTAAATTAAGAGACTATTCTAGCGTTTTAGGCGCAATATGTAACCCACAATAACGACATTTCAAGTTTAATTTCGTTACGGCTCAAGTGATAAAATGAGTAAAAAATTTATACAGAATCTCAGGTTATTCGCGGATACGGACTGCACCACATGAATCTATGGCCAGAAATAAAGTAGAATATGTATTTTTGATAAAAATGCGTAAGGGCCTTAGCTTACGAGAAAAACAACATTAAAGTACACAACATGACATTTACTCCACGTTAAGCACAGCTTACGTCATCAGCATATAAAACGTTGAAACGTCATAACAGGTGATCGAAGTTTGTTCTGCCCCTAGCGATGCACTTTTTCCGCATGTCTGATGCATTGCAGCATGCACGGAGCTTGGCCGCCCGATGCACCCATGGCCATCTCCATGTCCCAGTGCATGTGAACTCCATGGATTCCTTTGCTCTTTCCCTTGCCGTATGTATTACGACGACACATTCATTGCAGCATCGCCACATCACCTCACCCTTATCTAACTGGAACACCACATGTTTACTATAATGGGTTTTGGAACATTCATGAAGTTTTTCTCGTAAACGAAGCGTCTGGTGGAATTTTACGTAAGAATATTTTCCATAGTTTTGACAATAGATTCGTAGGGTGCAGTCTGTATCCGCGAATAATCTGACTTTCTATACGCCGATTTCATTGAAGATGTAGACGCTCTGTTTTGAAATGCATTTTTAGAAATTAGACCAAAGAACTCTTTCATCATTATATTATATTTGCCGTTTTCCGTCGAGTTTCTTGAAAAAACCATCAATTATGGCTGATTTCGTAGAAGTAACAGAACAGTTTTTTTGCTAAATTCATAATAAAATTACCATTTGAATAAATGGGCTCTTTGTGAGTTGCATAGCAATCCTGAAGAGCTGGACTGGTTTCTTAGAGTAGTTCCAAAATTATAGTCTATTCACAGTTTCTTCACAATTTTTAAGTCACACCTTTGAAAAATCACCCTACGTATAACGTTTTCGGTTGTTTCCTAAACATCTCGTGTATCACAAGCGTCCTATACTTCTGTTGACATAAAAGTATCTTATTTTTTTACAAAACTAAGCTTTTACTTATAGTTTATCTATCAATTATATAATTTCACTTGCCTATATATTGTTAACGGTAAAAAGAGCGATTTTAAAAGCCCTCCTTAAGATCTACTTGCAAGCACATTGTGTATTCTTCCGCCTTACGCAAGATTAATATTGTCATGGGCATCATCACTTAATTCATGCGTTGGTCAAGTGAAGCTGTGAAGTTATTAAGAAAGGAAATACTTTACAAATCTGAGCATTTTTACATTTCAACACATTTAGAAGAAAAAAAAACAGAAAACTGAAGAAATAATTTTAAGTTATCACATCTGGTTACCTAACACTTTTTATTCGGCGTTAATATATGGAACTACTTTCCATCCATCGTTACCAGCTTTACTGGGCGAATGTCACTCAGTGCGCCCATTAAAATATATGCATCCATGGACAGTGTTTTTTTTTCTTTCTAAAGTGCTCATTTAATCGTGAACAGTCTTTATTTAGTAAGAAATAGTTCTCTTGCTGAATGGACACGAATGCGGTGAGTTGTCCCTTTCGTGTAGTGTTCTAGACTTAGTCAAGTCTCGTTAGCACGGCGAGGAGGAATATCCTGGAAGTGTAACTTTAGCAGGGCTTCAGAAATACTGCTAGTAACCGTGAATTGACTATACAGTGTTTTATTTGCGAAATCTGAAAGCATCAATATATTGCTGTATTAATTTCATGCAACGAAAAGTTAGGATAGGCACGTTTGTAACAAATACGTTTCTGACTGGTTTAGTTTCCTCTTAATCGACGGATGAATATTGCCACAGGGTCGAGTGACAGTATTAAGTGGCTGTAAAACAGTACTCCCACTTATTAAAATAGTGAAGCGCCCAGGAGGAATGATCCAGATTGTATTAATTAAGAATTTTTGTGCGTCTCGTTAGTGCATAAATGATTAGTGTTGCAATTATTCGCAACGACTAAAATGGTCAGCAGATTGCATTAATGTATCCGCCACAATTTATTGCGATAGTGTTATAAGTGATGCGTGTAGTGTCAGTCAGTCAACGTAGCGAGAAAAGTTCGCCGAAGTCGGAGTGTTCCTCGTAAACACGTTAGCCTCATTATAGGTTGTTCACGGTAAACGGAGCACTTTTGAAAACCCTGTTCATTGTGTATTCTTCCGCCGTATGTAATGTTAGCATCGCCACGGTCTTGATCGTTTCTCCATGCATTGGTAAGGTGAAACGGCGGAATTACTTGAAAGTTAAATAGTTCACAAATCTGCTCATTCTTACACCTTCCACGGTAAAATATTTTAGTAATTTTGTACTCAGGAATTGTTTGCAATTTTACAAATGCTTGTACCAGTACATACATTTCTCTTATAAAGCTACTCTTTGGTAAAACTGCAAGTGCCGTGTTTGTAGCAGAACCCAAGAAATGTTTGTACTATACTGACCCTTATCCACGAGCTTCAGCAAAATGGCGGACACTTAATCAACAACGTAATACCTTATATAGCTGTTCGTGTAAAAACATGAATGATGTAAAGTGTAGTTGCGTGCAGAAACAAACGAAATCGCGAGTTTGAATAAAGTAAAACGCTTGAGATCTCAAATAATCATAATAAAACGACAATTTCAATCAAACGTGACCTTATTACTCACTAATACTTTGCAGACTTTGCTCGAGTGTTGCGTAAGCAAAGCTAATTTGTAAATTTATTCGTTGTTCAGGACAAAACTCTAATGGATGTGCAGTCTTTGTTCGGCTGGTGTTTAACACGACCTCCACAAGAACACGACAACACAGTAACAATTATATCGCTAACGGTAGAATTAATTTTTATAGCCCCTCAAAAAGACATGATTAATTGTAGATCGTTTCATACGATAAATGACCTTTGATTGGGTCGAAATCAGCTCGGCTACCCATTGGCTGATGACCGGCCAATAATGAACGCTGTAAAGTACAGGGTAGTGTCCGGTGTGGTATGGACCAATAGGACGATGGTGAGTTCTAACACAGACACCAACAGAACCGGTGTTCTTGCAGTAGTAGATATAGGTGACTCAGTTCTAATTTGTCTTAAGTGCCAGTAGATGTGGGCAGACCTCAAAGTGTTAACAATGTGTCCTAGCTACATGGAACTATTAAAATGAAACACAGCACCGGTGAATGTAATCATCTTAATCAAATAACTTCCATAACATTTTGTAAGTAAGTTTAGATAGGTTTCATATCAAAATAAGCGCTAAGTACGTAAATCAAGTTCGTCTAGTAGTTAACGGCGTGGGCAAATATATATAGGGGTGTGGATTCTACTCCCCGCGCTGGCGAAGTGTAATATAATTTTTCCGTAAATTATATTCTGAAATATTTATTTTTATGATATTCTCTTAAATTTATTCATCACATTTGTTTTCTAGCAGAAAAAAAAAATTTATATATACTTTTAAATACTGAGACTTTTAATAAAGGGCTATCATTCGTGATATTACAAAAAATATATTTTGCAAATTTTACAAGGAAACAGGTTGTAGTTTTGCAAAGGATTTTCTTGGCAACTAGGTTTCGAAGAATTTTACTTTTAAAGGTACAGCAATTATTTTAGAGTGTGTGGTCATGAAAAAATAAAAGCAAAAGGATATATTTCAGTATTCAAAAATATTTGCCTGACATTTTAATTCCAACGTTAAGACACGAAAAACAGTGTAAAAATGAGCAGATTTGTACAATATATATATTTTTCTAATAATTTCACAGTTTCAATTGAACAGAGCATGAATAAAGTGATGAGGCCCATAGCAATGCCAATTTTACATAAGGTGGAAGAACACACGACATGTCTAGAAGTAGATCTTAAGCATGACTTTCAAAAATGCTCAGTTTACCGCGAACAGCCTGTAGGTGAAATATGGCATTTTTCAAAAGGTTGATTTCAATTAGCCGTGAACATCCTATACTGGCCTCACCGTGGGTTTGAACAAGTGAGCAAAGAGATTTGGGCGGCTGTTAACAGCGAGATCTTGAGATCAGCGCCGGAGTGCAAGGGCAGGGGATGAAACGGGAGATCCCCGAGAAAACCCGCTGACCAGCGGCACGGTCCGGCACGATTCCCGCATGCGAAAATTCGGGGGCGACCCCGCCGGAGATCGAGCCCGGTTCCCCTAGGAGGGGAGGTGAGTAGTCTAACCACTACGCCACCGGGTTGGCACGAGGCCGGGTGGAGGGGGGTCGTGCGACTTCCAGGCATGCGCACAAGGGCCCGATGTAGGAACCAATTGGTACGTGAGGGCGCCTTCACACATCGTGGAGATTCCCGCCCACCAAGACATATTAAAGTAGTTTTTTACTAAATAAAATTACATAATAGTAATACTAAGTGGCAATATTTTAATATCTTAGGTTAATCTTAATTTGTTTCCACTTTATTAATTAAACATTAATTTTAAAGCTCAGCTTTTGTGGGTGTTTTTCACTCTTCAAAGTCGTTTCCGGGCATAAGTCAATCTGCAGTTTCGTAATGTTTTTCTATAAGTAATCACCTCCCAAAGTCTGTAACATAAGTTACGAAACATTCTGTATAATAAATATTCTATTCGCTGTTTCTTCAGACTTTTTGACGTGAATACGTCTTTAAATTTGCAACCATAGTGGGAGGCAATCCAGAAAATCCGATGATGACAAAATCGCGGGATACAGTTTGGCATTGCAGCTCCGAATCTATCGTCTACATTCAAAATTCAATTACACCACTCGATTGCCAAAGGATCAAAGAATATGTTACGTTGAGCGAAGACAGGGAAGTGTGCGGGCGATGGGGGGAAAAAAAGGGGGGGGGGGGGGCAATTTTGAGTTCGTTTCGCGGCGTCTCGTAACTTCCGCGTAGTATAACTTTTGACTAGGAGAAGCTACGACGTTCGTTTGAGTTTCAATCGACAGCTCTCGTCGAGAGCAATCGATTGCGCTTATAAAACATTTGTGTGGCGCGGTTATGGTAAATTGTGTGCGTTTAATGTAAGAAATTAAGAAAATTTAACACTATTTCGGCTTATACTCGTCAAAATGCCAAGTCGAAATACAGAAGTCGTATACGGCTAGATAGAGAATCTCAAAAGCAAAACAAAAGGCCGTGTCCCCAACATAGCCGAACCCAATTTCGAATCAAACCTTTGAAAAATCACTCCATGTATAACGTGTTTAGTTATTTCCTACATATGGCATGCATCACGAGCATTTTATAAACCTGCCAACATAAAAGTAGCTACCTTATTTTTCTTTGAATTGAAGTTTTACCTATATTTTATTTATGAATTATGTTTTATTAATAATACGCATAATTAAAAACAGTGAGAAAACATGAGTGTGGGCAGCACTTAGAAATAGTTCTCATGCAAAATATTAATACAACAGCGCGCACGAGTTCGGTGCGCTGTCCGCTTGGTGTCATTTTCTAGACTTAGTTAAGCTTAGTTTTGCACGAGGCTGAGGAATATCCTAGAAGTAGAACTTTAGCAGGGCTTCGGAAAAGTGTTAGGTAACCGTGAATGGATTATAAATAAGGGGTGTCGTATTGTGCGCCGAGCATTTAACAGCCCCGTGATATCGACGGATGCTCTCAGACCTAGTCACTGAGGATGCTACAAGTGACATCTAGTGTCATCCCACATCATGTCTTCACAACCAGCTCAGAATCACTGGAAAACGACGGGCTGTTTCAGAGAAACAACTTCACTGATTTATTAAGCGACAGCCAGCTGCGTGCGGTGAATGAATATTGTTTTTATTGCTTCTAGCCAAATCATTACGAGAAATAAACATATTTCCGATAAGCACTATTCATACCGTGCAATTCAAAGTAAATAAAAATAACAGAAAATAATTGCTGTTGCTATTATTTAAAGAGCATATATTAATACAAAGCATTAACTATTGTATATAGAGCATATATATCGTATATTTAGAATATATATTATATAGAGCATAGCTATTAGATATAGAGCATAGCATTGCTACTATGTAAAGTTGAGAACTTTCCGACTATTTGCTTCTTTCCTGAGCTAATGTAGGAGCGCTGCCAAAGGTTTATGGAAATGTTTAATTTTCCATTTACGCTTCCTCACTATACGTGTGCAGTTATGTAGTAAATATGCGAAACCTTCACGTGTGATTTTTGTTAGGATTAGTACAAATTATGTTTATTCTTCCATAGTGCATTGCAGTTCTTTGCATTGTTTTGTATTTCTAAGTGATCTAGTTTTAAAAATAATTTACCACTAATTTTCATGAAAATGAGATATTCTGTTCATAATGTAAATCTGTGCGATGCCAGGCACACATTTTTAAACGGTTCTTTTTTTTTTCATTGTTGTCGACTTTTGTAAATAATATTTTGTGCTTTTTTGTTTTGGGCTCTGAACTTATGTATAAAGTTTTCCGTAATAATAGTGGAACTCAACCTTTAGTTTGTTAATTTTTTACAATTTAAAATATGGTTGTTAGAAGGAAATTGCAAAATGGGTGCGAAATTAGGCACACTTCCCCTGATAAAAAAAAAAAAATCACATGACCTTTCGAAAAGTGTACTTTCAGTATATTTCCACCTGTTCTTACAGGAACTCAACTCATTTGCCCGAGAGTGGGTTATTTTCGTGTACTAATTATTTTGGATTCAATGAGGCAGTGAAATTTTTTAATTAAATATTAATAAAAAAAAAAAACCCCCTAGCGTGCTGAAATATATTTTGGCTTCCCTTCACCATTAATAACAGTTTGCGGTAACATCACGTATATGTAAACATTCCCCTAATATTTGCGGTGTACAACCCCCCCCACCGCGAATCACCCCCCCCCCCTTTTTCCGCGAATAGTGAATACCTGTCATCCGTGTGTGCGCCCGAAGCCAATTACAGCCGACCCGATATTCACCTAACGGGAAACAGTGCCTCTGTGAAGCCGTATGATCATTAAATGTCCATTACTCTCCCTGACACACAGCAACGTGTGGTCACGTGATGCAATTGCAGTTTTAAATAATTAATCTTCTCCGAGAAAAACCAACATGACGACCCATCGGACGCTAACCAAGGATTGGTGTTCCGTCCAAATTTTTTATTTTTATTTTTGATCGAGAACCTAAACCATTGACGGTATTTAAAAAAACCGTCAGAACGAGTAGTGGGGGAGGGGGAAGGGGAGGGGGAGGGGTACTGTCAACAAGTGAAATTTCCAAATACGAAAGAAAAAAAAACCCCGCCTCTATTGTTGAAATGTGACAGGTGTGCGGTGAGTCCACACTTCCGTCTGTGGTCCACTGATTCACGGGTCAGTTTACTAGACCGCGATCTCTGATAATATCTTTCTCGCGTTCATCATCGCGAAATACGGGCCGTAGTTGGGCATGAATTTTCCCCCGAACTTGGGTACTTTCTGTCTCTTCCCCCCCCCCCCCCCCCCGGTCGCTGTATCATTTCGTAACGTATCAAACGGGGATGAACGTAAAAAAAAATCTACTTATCTGAACTGAAGTACGGTTGTGAAATAACCTTCTTTATTCTCAACAAATATCAACAAAAATGTCAGCGACGTTTTTTTAACTGTAAAGAAGTGCATTAAAAATTAATAAAAATCCTTTTGCGCCCGAGATAAAAAAAAAAATAAGTGTTTCAAGGCGCTACGTAAATTAAGTTCTTTAAAGTAGTACTTGAGAATCTGGGCAACGTGTCTTGTAGTTTTTAAGATTTCTGAAATGGTTAATTGAAACACGGTAATTATATATTCTCTGTTTGAAACTGGCGACACATTATCTTGATTTTGTCTCGCGCTAGTCACTTTTTATCGAATGTCAATTACGTAGTTCCGACACTAAACTCTTCCGGGATTGGTTTTTATAATGCGTGTCTATAACTGCGTTTATCTTAAAGTAAGCGGTAAGTACGGGGCGCTAAGATTAACAAGGGCAGCGAGGTAGGAAAAATATTTCCATGTCTTAACGTCTTAGAAAAATGGCTTTTCTAACTAGCTGATTTCACAGTTTCACTTGACCGGCGTATTTAAAAAAAACACATTAAAGTCTCTGACAAGGTTTTCCCCCATGCAGTGTAGGTTGCACAGTGATATGTAGGGATTTCAGGCCAGAACCTAAAAGCGTATCCCGTACCAAATGATGCATGTCAGCGTCTGCTTCGTTTGACAAGTCGATTGCTGTGTTTATTGACTGACATTGACGTCGAATGATTTCTGCACACTGTGAGATGCGAGACTTGAATGAACTATTTAGAAACCACCGTAATACCATAACGTTAAACTCGTAAATACTACTTTTTAGTTGGCAAAGCGTCACGCTGTCTGAGCCCAGCCGGTCAGTATTTGGAAAAATGACGCAAAGAACACCAGTGACAGTAAACCAATAACAAGTTAGTATTTTATGACGTTTCGTCACAGGTATAATCATGATATATATTCCTAGTCTGGTAACTACGCCTGTCCGGCAAATTGCGCATACGTATAAGCTCGGAGATTAGTACGTTTCGCCAACCCTTGTGCGAGAGATCTGCGTAGGTTAATCCAGTAATGATTTTGGTGATCAGGTATAGAGTAATTTAGATTTTTCTCTCTGAAAATTGCAAGGTACTTTAAGAGTAACGTTTATTTAATACCCTCAGCACCCACATTATTGAATTTAACATAACATATCTTAAACACCTTGCCTTTATCCGTTTGGCGAATCTAAATAAATAATGAAATGAATAAATCAACGAATAAATAAATAACTTTAATTATATATATATATATATATATATATATATATATATATATATATATATATATATATATATATATATATATATATATAGTGAGGCATTTAAAACAGGCCACCTTAGTAAATCACCCACTTGTAAATATAGAAGAAAATGGTTCAGACAAACGTTGTTAGGTGTGAAAGGGGCCATAATGTGACGTCAAGAGTTTGGTGTTAAGTCGAGGGGTGATGGATTTATGGGGGTCAACGTCGGTATTGTAAATGGGATGACATACTTCATTACACGCCTCTGAACAGCTCTTCACAATATCAATGGAAACGTTAGTCACACGTACTAGAAACGTGAACATTAAAACCACATCGACCCATTTAACATACCGCAGTTAACCCCCATATTTCCGTCACCCCTCGACGTACAGCGCACTGTATTTCTTCTATCGTTACATTATATACATTCATATATCAGTGCATATGCGAACTGGCAATCTACAGTACCCAAAATAATTCCTTGATTCGCTCCATTGGATATGTATTATTTATTTCTAATTTTAATGTAAAAACTAAAAATCTCCTTTTAAAAAAAATTATGGACCTCTCATACATCATCCGAAAATAAAAAGTAAACATCACATAACAAGGATAAAACTTTATATTTTAAAATTTTGTATAATAATATTAAATTATTTTTGCATGATGGGATATCGAAATCACGATTGTAGTATTCCTGGGACGTAAGAGTAATAAAAACTAACAGACTCACCGAAATGACATAGTTCACTCCAAAATACAGAAACCACGAGTTACTTCAAAACAATCTTTACAATTACGTTCAGAATTTTCTTCAAATATAAACCATTTATCAACATAACATTTCTGCATTTGTATGATTTGTAGCAGACTATGATTTTGACAAAACAGATTTCTCTGAGCACACCTTAAGACGAGTTAAAGCCTTTGCCTTTACTTTTCAGTCGCCGTTGTTAAATTTCCTGTAAATATTCTCGTATATTTTATTTGTATTTCCGAAAAATACCAATATTGTAATTTTCACGTGCCGCAATGCGAAAATTATGAATCCAAAAATTTTATTACAGGAAATAATATTTACAAGTAATGTCAACAAGTTTACGGTATTTCATGCAAAGATAAAATAATGTTTTTCATTTAGTGTTTCTGATTCAAACTTAAACTAACAGCTTCACTATTGACTTATAAGGACAATACGTTTCAGTTTACTTGATTATTTTGCAGTAAGGCGTAATCATTATAGCAGATACATTCGTGATGCCTACCACAAGTATGTGTGCTCCGCAGAAAGAAGGCACTTCAAGCCGTATTGATACAACTTGTATGTGCTGGTACAATAATGTTGTCGAGTGGCACAATGATTGGGAGTGCGAAAGAAGGCCAGATATTAACGACGTGATATTTGACGAGCCTGAAATTATTAACATATCATCAGAGTGTACGAATTCGTCTAAAAGTTTGACAGAATAATTAGAGGAGTCTGCACCAAGAGTATTTAATCAGGCTGGACCTTCGAGGAATAATCGCCCTTAATGTGCAGAACCCCGTATGTTAACCAGTTTTGAGCTAACAGCCCGAAATTTGGTAGGGACAACAAGCAACGTCACTGTATTGGATACAGAGCCTTCTGCGGTTCTGCAGCGTAGAGGTGTCCTGCACCGTCCAACCACTTGCAAAATTCCAAGGGCCAGTGAAGGAAATCGAGGTGGGATTATCTCAGGTGCGAGGCATCGAAACTACTTACGCACTGGACCAGAGAGGACTCTTGTCTTCATCATCACCATTATCATTATTTCCCACAGAGTCCAGCTATTGGCCGGGCCTGTCTTGGGCAACTGCATGCCCACTTTATTCGGTTCGTCCACCACTCTTCGTCCTGTACCTTCATCCAGTTCACTCATCTTCCGTTACCCGCTACTCCCTTGGACCACCTCTCCGTTTCCTACCCTTCACTTGCCGATCCAGCATCTTGTTTGGTTAACTAACCTCCTCTAGTCACATCATACGTCCATACCACCTATAACTAGACCACTCCACTTTTACTGTATGGGCTTCTTTCTTGATAACTTCCTTTCACCTTCTCAGTTTCAATACATCCATTCCTGACACTCTAAACCTACTTCATCTCACGTGCTCTGTTCTGCTTCACCACGAATCAACTAAAATATCACGTCCTTTACGTAGAACAAGCAACATTTTAGCTGCTAGAAACTTATGTTATCAGAATGCTCATTACTACTCTAATATTCAGAAACTAAAAATAAAAGAAACTGAAATTCCCCTCCAGAGTTAATCAGACATTTGGTAAAGCAAATGCTATTCGTAACTCGTTGTTATCGTCAGCATATTATCTTTAAAGTTTTATGTAGGTGTTGCTGTAAGATTTCAATAAATATTTAAGAGGACTTTTAACACTGTCTGAAATATAGCGAAGGACAATATCTCAGAATGAACGATGATCTAGGAGCCATAGAAGAGCCTAGCAATCAACTTACTGTGAACGAATAAGCGAAAGGCAACAAACTAGACAGAAATAATGGTGGTCAATAACCACAATAAGCATAAATCGTGGAAGTGTTATTTTCTGGTCAGAATGCGAGGAAACTGATCGAAAATAACAGACAGAACGACAGACTGGGAAACTGGTACGAACAAAAAATATATACTCAGGGGACTCAGCAGAAGAATAAAAACGAAAACACGTTGCGTATAATAGCCAGAATGAAAAAAAAAGAGGAAAATATTATTTCTTTGTCCTTTTATGTGTTATCACTGTAATTAGTTATTTTGCGAAATACTTTTTATGTATACATGTAAAATAATCCTTCGTTTAATATCTCCGCTCAGACTTGAGTTGAAAGTATCGTATCATCCTCAATTTCGTCCCTGGAAAATTGCCTCAACACGAGACGACTAAACTCAATGTCTCTATTGAGTCAGAAATTCGATAAGCCGACACATGGCGCCTATCGTAGCAGAACACAGACAAGATTGACTCGCCCTTCATAATTCAAACGAATTCTTTGTATCCATTTTTCTCTCCGCTCCTTTAACAGAAGAATAATTTTCACTCTACTTTTCCATTCCTTAAAAAAATGGCGCTCCCCTTTTCTTCTTCCTTCGCCTTTTCACATGCTTCAAGAACGCTGTAGACCATGGTTTTCAAATTTTTATCGCAGTAACATTTTCGAAAGTCTTACACGCGCCCTGGGAGGCTTGCGAAATGGTTAAAGGTCGTTGCTAAGGGCCCGATGGGGTGTTGGAAAATGGTCGAAGGGGGGAGGGGGAGGAATTGAGTGTGGAGAGGGCAAATCTCGCTAGCGGAAATGGAAGGCGGTCCACGAGAGACGAAAGGGCACCAGGTGGAGTCAGTGACGCAAGGGTAATTTTTAATAACGGCGCAGGATGGTGGAAGGGGTACAAGAGGGCAAAGTTATAACCCGGGGTGCTGCCTCACACCCTCCCCACTTCCCCTCCCAGAAAGAAGAGGCTAGAATACGGAGATTAGGGCGTGGCGTAGGAGGCCGGGAGAAGTTAGTAGAGGGAAAGCGTACGTTCCAAGCCATTGGCGCAAGGGGAGGGGAGGACGAGAAAGGAAAATTACAGGACGATACAGTCTCGGGAATACGGAGCGGGTATATACACATCACTCCCCTCCCTTCTTCACTGCCGCATATCAACGGGAAGGGGGAAGAGAGGCGGAAGAATTATCCCTGGGGAATTGCTTGAGAGAGGGTTATTAGGAGGTACGCAATTGTTTCGGCGCGATTAGGGGAAGATTTACGTGGCTCGGTTGTTCGCGGGGACGACGCGGTACGTCACGGGTTTTCACGGGGTCTCATTGTTCCTTCATCCGGGGGCGAATTCGCTGAGCAGGCTGCGATTGCGGAGCAATATCCTCGGGGCGGAAACGATCTGCATACCTGGAACGGGTCTGCCATGTAAACAATAAACTAAAGACACCAGGTGGATAAAGGTGTTATGTCACAAAATCATAGTTTTCAGTATAAGAGTTTCGTAAATGTATTTGGTCTCATCGTTGGTCTTTCTGAATTATAATATGTATAAGTGGTTATTAAGCCCTAATCCATTCTGTCCCTGTGTCCATGATAGAGGATATATTGCACATGAAGGATATTTATGGGCGGTACTGTACAAAATAAGGAATCAGCGGCTGGTGTTTTTTTTTTTTTTTCCCCCCCTTGCGAGAGATCCGACTTTTTGAAGTTTCTGCATCTCTCGTTCTAGAATAGGGCTACACTCGAGCTAAGTTCGAGCAACGCCAGTTTAAAAATTTCTTTGTCCTGGAAAATAAAACTCGTATTGGTATAGAGTCATTGTTCTGCTAGTATTTAACCGGATCGTATAAGAACAATACAACCCAGTAGCTAGAGTTTTCCTGCAAAGAATGTATCTTTTTTATTCCTTTATAAAAGAACACTATTGACTGTGAAACTTTTACACAGTAAGAGGCATTGGATTGGAGCATAATCAGCTCTGCGACCCCAGTGGAGCACAGTAAGCACTCCCAGTGTGGTGTGGACCAATAGGAGAGAGGTAAGTGGGAATACAGAAACCAACAGAATAGACGTTCCTGCAGTGGTGTAAACAGGTGATATACTTCTAACTTGTCTTCAATTATAGTAAATATGTGCAGATCTTAATGTGTTAATGCTACATCAATACGCGGTAGGTTTTACACTTTGCGAGAAACATGCCCAGCAAAAGTACAGCGCACTTCATAAAACTAAACAATGCAGCACTTGAGCTGGGAAATTAAATCGGAACTAAATGGGTTAACGCATAGCATTAATTTTGCATCTCAGGCATAGTCAAGGAACGAATTTTCGCTGTGGACAATACTTAAGAATTTCTGATCACAACTGACACTTTGGAACCTATGGAAAATAGTTTCTGTAGAGCCATGGCTGAAGACCTGCAAAATTGGCGTTATTATTTGGGGTCACATTAAACATTAAACACGTGTACCTTTGCAATACGTCTGTCACTGGAGCATAGTGTACCTGACACATCCTGGGTAACTCTGCGCCAATAAATGAACACTTCACCATTGTGTGCCCCAATCACGTGTAATTCAGTCTGAAAGGGCGTGGCTTCATATCTATGCAGCAGCCAACGGAGAAACGATGTTGGCTCCAGTACATACAGTACTGTGAAGTTTAGACTGATGCCGAATAATAACGCCAACTTTGCATGTCTCTATCCATGGCACAAGAAGAGGCGACCAATTATAAAATAGTTGGTGTCGGCAGCAACCAATAGCATTGCACAGGAAAAGGCGATGTCGATATTAGTGCTAACTTCTGTACTTGTACAGCATCAGCTATAATGGGAGACCTGAAAAACTCGCGAGTTCAGTGACCTGCAGGCTAGACTCTAAAGTCGAATGTACAGATATTCCGATGTCAACAATACATTGTTTGCCTGCTGTCAGGGTGGACTGCGACTATTGGGCCACGATTCTCCAGGAGGTGTAAACGCCATGTGGACCAATGGCTAAAGTTATTTAGTCACGTGTGTTTTGAACTCTAGCTCGTCGCAAAATGAATTTACGAATTCTTCAGGTCTCTAGCTTAAATTTTTATTTGTTTTTCAGCATGTTATACGCGAAAGAAAATACATGTCAAGGTGTTAAAGTTCGATTATGCAATGTGAAAGATAGGTAAATAAAACCCTCATTCATGGGAGTGAAATAATTTTATTTTGACGAATTGCGACATAACACCTTCATCCACTCACATAATCTATTATTTCGTTTCTCAGTTGGAGTTGTATATTAATTCTAACTATTTCTTTGTTTTGGATTTCCCTGCTTCCCCTCCAGGCAATTGCGAGTCTAACTTCTCAAAACGAACATTCTTCATAATTCTCCCATTGTACTTGGAATTTGATTAGAGTCTATGCATAAAATTAAATGAAGTTTAGAGCAAAGAAGCTTATTTCCATGCAAAACGTTCTCATTACGTCGAACGAGAGTCCATATTGCTTAAATACAAATTGTTTGAAGAAACATTGTGATGAATTACGCCTCAAAGATGTTTCCATATCACTATGGTATATGTATAGAGACGCGAACTTCGTGATTTTTTTTTTTTCTGCAGCAGTCTAGACTGTTCAGTTCCTGGCTGATAACATGGCGACATGCTTCTTGTTTTATTGAACTTGGTTGCATGTAATAATGTCAAAACATTTAAAGACTGTTCGCGATGAAGTGAGCACTTTTGAAATAAACCTCAGAAAAAACTCACTGCCCCTGCCTGCGTATATTTTAACGGAAGCACCGAGTGAAATTCGCCCAGTAAAGTTGGTAACGATGGAGGGAAAGTAGTTCCATATCTTGACGTCGAATTAAAAGTGCCAGGTAACCCTTTGCAATAAATTTAATTATTTCTTTCGCTTTCTGTTTTTTAATGTATCAAAGTGTAAAAATTAGCAGATATGTAAAATATATCTTATTGTAATAATTCCACAGTTTCACTCGACCGACGCATGAACAAAGTAATGAGACACACTTCAGTGTTAGTTTCGCATAAGGCGGAGGAATACACAACGTGCATACAAGTAGATCTTACGCAGGGCTTTCAAAAGCGCTTAGTTTAGCATGAAAAATCCATACTCTAGGTTATTACTGGCTAAAGAGTCATCCGGGGATCCCCAAAAAATTGTAGTCTAATAATAAAACTAACACACGAGTGTATGTCTTTGATTTCTAACACGCCTAGGAAAAAATTTTCCAAAAATTCACCAACATCTAGCTATAAGGCACGTATAGTGGCATTCGTATTTTCCAATGGTAATGTATGCGACTTGCTTAACAATTGTGGGTTGATGTATGAAACTGGCAATCACAAGATCTCACGACAGCAGTAAATAAGCAACGTTTCAAGTAGTGGAGAAGTTTTCAACATCGAGGTCATGAGACCGAAGTGAGGACGGAGCAGTGCCAGAATGCAAAAGCGGGGAAATGGGAAATCCCCGAGCAAACCTGCCGACCAGCATCTTCCTCAAACACGATTGCCACGTGTAGAAATCTGGGAGCGACTCCGCCGGGAATCGAACCCGGTTCGCCCTAGGTGGAAAGCGAGCACTTCGGCAACCGTGGCCCCAGAGTTCGAAGTATATTTTCCATGCGATGTACTGGCCAATGGACGTATATGTTTCTTTATGACAATTGCTGGAAAACTGCCAAATTTGCTTTCTTACCTGCTGACAGCCTAGATATCATTGCCCTACACATACCTGAGCGTAATTCGTGACTTGATTGGGTGCTATCCTTTATACGGAGTCATTCACCTGAGTGACAGCGCAGCAAGTGATATGTTTCTCTACTGTCGAGTCTTCACCATCGCTTAACAGTATCCTTCGGGCGTGCCAGAAACAATTATTTCTACAAACGGGAAATGACAAACGATCATAGAGCATTTTGAAATCTAGTCTGCTGCCTGATAATAATGCGAATTTTACCAGTCCCGAACAATAACCAATGTGTTAATAACTGAATAATTCGCGGGCGGATTCTCTTGGGACAAGCTAGAATTAAAAACACGTGCGTTTAAATAATTATAGCCATTGGTCCGCACGGTGCTTGACACCTCCTGGAGAACGGTGTCCAATTTACGCCTTCCACTGCGACAGCAGACTAACAATAGTGATATCGCCATATTTGTACATAAGACTGTAGAGTCTGGCCTGCAGGCCATTGAACTCGCGAATATTTCAGGTCTCTACCAATACGATAATTAAGTTAACACTTTACTCTCTGTGCACATTTACTGAGATTCAAGGCAAGCTATAATTGTGTCACTTACATCCACCATTATAGGAACGTAATTTATGTTGATCTCTGCTTTCCCATTTACCGCAGTTTTACCACATTAGGCACGTCTGTAACTCTGAACACACTCTTCCTCTGGCTGACTGTCAGCTGATGGAGTGTCGAGTTGATTGTCTCGCAATAAAATATTTCTTCATATGTTACGTGTAATACAATTAGAATTGTTTACTTCAAATGTTATAAGTATCAGCCTGTATTATTTTTATCCACAATGGTTAGTATTAATGTATTGTGAAGTTCCTTCTAGGTCCTTACAAACACTGACGAAACAATGGAACTATATCCATGCGAATTTAGTTTTTAATGGCAGAGGAATTTTCCTTCTTTGCGTAGCCCGAGCTACGCTCAGGCTTAGTGTTCCAAGTGTTAATACCGGAAGCAAAATTTTACAGAAAATGTAAACCTTTTTAAAACCACCGCATGTATTATTAATGTAGTTGTTTCCTAAATATGCCGTATATCACAAGCATTCTATACTTCTGTTAACATAAAATTGCTCAATATTTCGTTAAATTATATTTTATATACTGTATACACAAGATATATTTTAAATTAAATTTTATAAAAATTAAAATATTTCGTTTATAATTAGTAATGAATAAAAATGGAGAGATAATGACTAGTAGCAAATAGTTCCCATGCAAAATATTATTACACTAATTGCGCAGGAACGCGGTGCTTTATTCCTTTGGTGAAATTTTGTAAACTTGATTAACATTTTTTTTTGCATATGGCGGAGTGATATCCTGGAAGTATGACTTAAGCAGGGTTTCAGACACTTGGAAGTATGACTTAAGCAGGGCTTCAGACACTTGGAAGTAACTGTGAACGGACTTTAAATAAGGACACCCGAATTTCGCTAAAAGATTTCCGCGCTGTATAGATTTCAACACTCTACGGGTATACGAGCAGTTCTATTTTGCTTACTGGCGACGCTTCTCTGTGAGAAGTCATTTTCCTGCTTCGCTACCCAGTAAGAATTACGTTATTCTGATAATGTACGTCTGTGATTCGCGGATAAACTATCAAGACTCGTAACACGTAAATCATCCAACCAAAAAATGTGGATCTGAGCTAAAGTGTTATGAATAAGGGACATGGAAACATCGCGTTGTTATTTGGCATCAGGTTAAAATTCACAGTAGTGTATACACTCGAGCCAACATCGGTTCTCCATTGGCAGCCGTGTGTATGTGACGTCACTCCCTTTCTGAGTGAACTGCACGTGATTGGGCCACACAACTGTGAAGTGTGCATTTATTGGCGCTGAGTTACCCGGAGTGTGTCAAACGACGTATGGTCCAATGACAACCGTATTGCAAAGATACGTGTGTATTAAGTTTAAAAGTTGTTACAATTTTAACGCGAATTCCGCAGGTCTCTAGTCATGAAGTACAGCTGATCACGAAATCATTACGCCAAAATCGGGTTTCCCCAAAATTGTAAGCTACCGGGTGCTCATTGGCTCGAACAGAGTTCCGCTATGTAGCTGGCGAGCAACGCCATTTTGCTGGCGAGTGCAGCTGTACGAGCGTATGTTTCACCTCTCGTGTTCTTGCCCACACTGTGGCGGATGGCGACAAGCGAGATCTTGAGCGGACGAGCGTGACCGTCAAGACGGACAGCTGTCTTTTTTTTTTTTTCTTTTCACGCGACCGCGAGAGGCACTTCGAAAGACGAAAGTGTCGAGTGGCTTTTGTCGTCGACTGCGGCGGGTCTTTAGGATCGCCTGCTTCGTGACGTACATTATTACTGAGCTATTTCGCAAACGTCCAGGACGCGAGCAGCTTCAAGATCCATCCGGAGTTTGAGCGCTCGGGAGGTCGTCTTTTTCTTTTTTTTTTTCAGGAGTTTCGTGTTACTGTGGTCTGTAAAACTTCTGCACCCAGGGGGCCCCGTGGTAACTGAACGGTTAGCCTGCTCGCCTCCCACCAGGGCGAACCGAGCTCAATTCTCGTCGGCCGGGACACTCCCGGATTTTCGCGTGTGGGAATCATACCGTACGATACCGCTGGTCGGGGGGGTTTTCTCGGGGATCTCTCGCCTCCCCCGCCCTTTCATTCCGGCGCTGCTCCATACTCACCTCAATCGCCCTCGCCGGATCTCAAGAGCCCGCTGTTAAGAGCCGCCCAAATCTCTCCACACGTTCTCCACTCGGGCCTTGAGAGCAGAATGGCAGGCAGTGGTGGGTGCACGGGTTCGGAACCATTACCACACTGCTTGACACTTTGAGTGCGGTACAACTTTATTGACAACCGAAACAAGATAGAAGTGAGTTGCCTATAAGCACGACTGCATGACTATCAGTTCTGTAGGTCTTTATTCCAATTTGTAGCCGTCTTATTGGTTCATACAATACTGGACACGCTTTCTATACTAACCAACTTTCATTACTGATTGTTAGAGACCTGGAATATTCCCGTTATTATTCGGCATTAGGCTAAACTGCACAGTGCTGTATATACTCGATCCGGTGTAGTTCCTCCATTGGCTGCTGCATAGACGGGAAGCCACTCCCTTTCTATCTGGACTGCATGCGATTGGACTACACTATTGGGTAGGAGTTCATTTATCGGCACACAATTATCGAGGGCATGTAAAATAATGTATTGTCCAACAATAAACTTATTGCAAGGGTATATCCCCAAATGATAACGCGAATTTTGCAGGTCTCTACTGATTGCTAGAGCCACCTATTTATAAGACTAATTGTACTCTTTGGGGGAAGGCGAGCAGGCTAACCTCTCAGCAACCGCGGCCTCCCGAGTGCAGAAGTTTTAGAGGCCACAGTAACACGAAACCCTTAAAAAAAAAAAGACGAACTCCCCGGTAATTCATAGGAGCTCATTACACCCGATGAATAACACACAATGGCTCCGTAAAGTGAAACAAAGAGAGAATGAAATGTTGGGAGAAACAGGGACATGTCCCTAAGAATACACACCGATGAACGGCAAGTTATCCACGTTTCCCACATGCAAAAAAAAAAAAAAAGTGTTAGGAATCGAACCTGGATCCCCGTGGTGCCTGTAATTACTCAACGCGTTCGAGGTATCGAAACACGGTAACTGTACGGCCGATTTTTGCTCGCTCGCCATTAGCCTCGTCGCCTCTACGCGCAAGGCGTCCAACTGGAGTGCAGTCTTCTCCTTGGCAAGTCGATTAATCGTGTGTCTTTGCGGTTGAGTTGAGAGACTTTGGCAGATCTTAAAGTAGAGCTCCTGAGAGCCGACGCCGGTGAAGTGAGATGAGTACGTGGCAGCGCGGGAATGCAAGGGCGGTGGGAACGGAAGATCCCCGAGAAAACCCGCCAACCAGCAGCATCGTCAGGCACAATTGTCTTTAAGCGGTGACCATGTTTTCTGATGCCACGTCACCAAAGATAAAATCATGAAGCGTGTCTAAAGACAACGCTGAATATTCTGTATAGTAAGTTTGGAGCTAAAACTGATCCTGAAAACATGCGTTTCAGCCGTTAACACTCCCAGAAAAATAAACCTTGTATTCGAAACGAGAACTTGAAATTTATATTTTAGCACGAAACTTTTTAAATGGTATTTTGTATTTTGACAACGGTACAAAATATACAACAATTTTTTAATGACGGGTTTTTTTCGCTAGACTTCTGTACCGCGCATCATGCTTCAGCCAGGCGGAATCCCGAACCTTGCGGACAACACAAATCTAATTCAACTTCTGAAAAATGGCTTTTACGTAAACGATTTTTTAATTTTTTTTTGGGGTTTCTTTTGTATAAACTCCCCTTACAGGAGTATATTTATTTTTATAGATTTTCCGCTGTGAGAAAATGTTAAATTGCATAACGGTCGAATTTTATCTACAGAGTTCTTTTCAAAATTATTTAGTTTTTACGTGGATTATTGATTTTCGAGAGGTAACTAGGAATAAATTCGTGTATACGCACCTGAATGAATTACCATTATGTATGCCATTGCCTATGTACTCTTTTAAATGAACAGTTTTATTCAAACTTTGTCTTGAATATTGGAGGTTTGATTTGTAGTTTATAGTAAAGGATACACTTAGATTTAATAAATTAATATACAACAAATCAAATATACTGCTAATTAATGACCAAATTTATTTCTTATTTATAAACGTAAGAGTGTTCATAACTTTAAAATGAATTTAGAAATCCATTTAAGTTATAGCACTGTAATTTTCCCCGAAACGCATGCATATGTCAGAAAGAGCGTAAAAGGGAAAGTGGAACAATTTAAGGACAGAACTTCCAAGAGCCGCGTTAACTACTAAGAGACAGCTGTTGGTCTCAAACTCCACTCCTACTGTGTACTTCAACAGAACCTGTGCTTTCACAAGTAAGGAAAGTCTGGGAACGTCCCCTTCCTTATAAACGGGTGTGGACGTAGGGCAGATGTTCCTAATTTTCTCGTCTCTTGGGTTCCATTTCGTGCGTATTTTAATCGCTGCTTGGTTTGTGATTCCTTTTTCTTTGCGTTGTCAACATGAACTTTGAGCTCACTTCCGCTTCTTAACCCCACGAGCCTTCGAGCGCACCAAATTGTTACTCCCGTGTTATGTAGGTTCCACAACTTCTGTTTTTATACTTCGAAGTTCGCTGCTTGATTATCTGTTGACATAAAAAATTACCCCGTGGTCAATTTTTTCCTCGATAAACAAATACATCTAAATAATTATTAGTTACGAAAAATTAACTAGTATATTTAATAGAAACTCAAAATTTCGCATAATTATTTGAAGAAAAGCTATACTTCAGTCACACGCATGTTTGACTTTCTTTTACAATCGGATCACAGTTTGTAAGACACGCCATGAACTAATATAACCAATACCTAAACCGAAAAAAAAGGCTGAATCCCATCCTACTTCGTCTGTGCCAAAACTGGACTATCAGTTAGTGAACAACTAACTGGGCCTCGATTACACAGAGTTCATAGTTCATCAATTTTCCTTTACCGTTAATGTTTTTCTTGTCTTGTTGTCATTTTTTGGGTTTTGTTTAGTTTCCCCATATGTTAACAGCATTGATTTGGTTACAGTAATTCTTCAAGTAGTCCGTTGCTTCAATGCCAACAATTTCATTTACGACAGAAGAGCGGATACTCTTGGCTGGTGTTTTTTTTTTTACCACTGTGTTGTTGTTCAAAATGTTCTTCTGTCATTGTACTACGTACTCATGTGAATAAACACACTGTAAATAAATTTTTAAAAATCGAGAAGATCAACGGATGTTGCGGCAGGCGCGGAGAGATCCCATCGCCATCCGGCCTGCGATACTGGCCAGCGCTTGGGCTCCTGTGTGCCCACGAATATATTTACTGACGTCTTTCGGAGGCGAATATGCGTTCCGAGTGCCTATTGCGCGTGTTGTCACGAGTAGTAATCTGGCCTAAGTTGAACGGCCTGCCTGATCACACCTTCGCGTATTTATCCAGGACACTGGTCGTGATTGCTGAAATTACTTACGAAATCGCCACTAAACGCACGGCTCTGAACTGACGCGCAGTTGTGAAAACTCTGTATAGGCTGTTCACGATAAAGTGAGCACTATTTAAGGCCCTGCTAAATTTTTCCTTCCAATAAATTTTTACCTTTCTGCCACTTTTTAATGTAAACATTGTAATATGACGAATAAACACTGGGTATATATTCCATCATTCTCAAAAGTTAACATCTTGGACTGCAATTAAGTATTTTATTAGATATTAATGCCATTTGGGAGGGCCTTAAAAAGTGCTCACTTTATCTTGAACAGCCTGTAGGAAAGTTCGGTGCAGGGCCCTTGAGTAGTCTTGTATGCATCTGATGCGTATATTTTAAAATACAGCAATTTGGAAAAGCCGCCTATAGCCATTTTGGAGTATTCTGAAATCGTGTTTCTAATGAGCTTCTCGCCTTTGAAAGCACTCAACAGCCGTTGTCTGAAGTGTGTGTTTTCTTATTAGAACAAAACGTTAGACGTATGTATAATAGTTTCGGGGGAAAACGTGTATTTCAAACACTCTGCAACACTTTCTACGCGCCGGTTCAGCGGGGCCTTAAGAGCTACCCAAATTCCTTTACTTCACTGTACACTCGAAGCTCATATCAGTGCTACAGGCTGTTCGCTGTAAAACGAGCACTTTTCAAAGCCCTGCTCGCGATCTACTTGTACGTACGTTGTGTATTCCTCAGGCTTACGTAAAATTAACATTACCGTGGGCCTCATCGGCGGAGACCCGGAAATCTCGCGATTTCATTTGAGGCGAAGCTGGACTTCAAACACGTGTACGCTTGACTTTATGCCTCAATTGGATCGCAGTTTGTAAGACACGCCCTGGACGAATTTGATCCAACAACTGACCTGCAAGAAAACTAGTGTCGAATACCGTTCTTGCTGGTCTGCGATGAAACAGGGGCCATCAACCAATGAATAACCCACGGAGGCTCTATTGTACAAATGATTGTGGAGTCTAGCTTGTTGACCAATGAATCCGCGAAATTTCTAGGTCTCTGCTCATCACTTTATTTATGCATCTGTCAAACGTGGAAATACTAAGAAAGTAAATACTTTACAAATCTGTTTATTTTTATACTTCGATGAATTAAAAATCAGAAAGTGAAATAAATAATTTTAGGTTTTCACAAATGGTTACCTAAAACTTTTTATTCGACGTTAAGATATGGAACTACTTTCCATCCATCGTTACCAAATTTACTGGGTGAATATCACTCAGTGCGCCCATTCAAATATATGCATGCAGGGGCAGTGACTTTTTTCAAAGGTTTATTTCTAATGTGCTCACTTCATCGCGAACAGCCTTTGCCAGTCAGTGAAATAAAATTAACTGAATGTCAGTTGATAAGCTACTGCCGACTGGGAAATCAAAGAAATGAACTGGGAACTACATAGTGACTTACGGCAGTGGAAATCTCAACATTCAGCGGGGATCACAAATAAATCAGTGAAATTCAGCCACCATTTAAATCGGTTGTCAGGCACTGATCACCAGTCGCTCAATTCTCGCCATTTTCACTGATTTTGGCTCGATTCTCACTGCTCCGGACTGAAGAGTGTGCGAGGTGTCGGTGAGGCGGCTGCAGGGCGTCTGTGTTGTGTTCGCAGGAGGAGGAGCTGAGAAGTTCCGGCGACCCGAAGTTCTCTCACCTCAGCGACGACCTGCACGTAGAGATCACGGCGTTCGCGCCGCCGGCCGAGGCGCACGCACGTATCGCCTACGCGCTCGCCGAGGTCCGCAGGTTCCTCGTGCCGGTGAGTACTACCTCTCCCTTCCCTACTTACTACACTTGCAGGTTTCACTACATTGTCGCTTCACGAAGGCAATGCACTCTTACGAATAGCCCAGGGAGTAACCAGGTTAGGTTAGGTTAGATTACGTTAAGTTAGACTAGGTTATGTCAGGTCAGGGTAGGTCAGGTTAGGTTAGGTTAGATTAAGTAAGTCAGGTTAGGTGAGATTAGGTTAAGTTAGATTAGGTCATGTTAAAATTAGGTCAGGTAAGGTTAAGTTAAATCAGGTTTAACTAACACCATAGTAGGTGTTACGTTAAAAAAAACAAAACATTTAATAAAATTTAATATTGAGAGATAAAATAACTACTAGAATTATTCATATATATACACAATCTTTTCCTGCCAAAATATGAATTATTTTAACACTATCCTAAACTTTTGTTGTTTTTATTGTTTTGACTTATTTTTATAGTGTCTATGGTACCGAACACAAGTGGTTAGGAAAATGTTTATTATGTTGTTAAAATAATACACAAGGCGTATAATAAATTACTCCAATTTGGACATATTTGTGGTTAAAAATCGCTCATGCGTTCGCTACATTTTATGCTCGTTTTTATGAATACCACATCTCCATGGAAAAAGGCCAGTTATTAGCATGTCACTTTCATACGATACTGGTATAATAACGTTGTCAAGTATATATTTTGTAACATTATAAAATATTTTACAAAAATATATTTTGTAAAAATAAAAAATTTATCGATCGATGGAGACCGTATTGTTAACTATATTTAAGCACATTTCCATTCTGGATGCTTCAGAAAGCAGAATATGCAAGCAAATCTTCGCCATGGAATGTCGCATTAGGTTTACTATGATTGTATGTAAGAAAATTAAAATAATAATGTAGGAAATAATTTTTTTAATTGATTTTATGTGCGTCTATTTGTCACAAACATCCATGGCTGACACTAACGTAAATAAAGTTAACGATAAAATTGATATAATACATTATTACTATGATTTTATTACACATGATCACAGTAAATACTATGACGATATTTCTCCAAGAATATTTTCTTCCGAATTCTGCTTTCCGAAGCATCCAAAACGGAAATGGGCTTAAATTTTGTTAAAAATGCGGACTGTATCGAGCGATTAATTTTTTTTACATATAAAAGGTATATTTACGTAGAATATTTTATAATGTTGCAAAATATATACATTCTTCTATCATATACAGTATAAATCGCACTTTTCTGACAATTTTCATGGTGTCTGTACTACTTTTTTTTAAATGAGTTCTTCACATTGTAGCCAGGTGCAGTACTTATTAGGCAGTTGCTTTACTACAACCTTAACAACGAGGTTTTGAGAGCCGATGAGGGTGGAGCGAGGTCGGGAAAAGGAGTGATGGAGGGGGGGGGGGGGGGGCAAGATACATCCTCGAGAAAACTCGCCGACCAGCCGCATGGCCCGACACGATTTCCTCATGCGAAAAACCCAGTGGTGATCCCGCCGGTTTCCCTTAGGGGAGGCGAGTAGTCTAACCACTACACCACTGCTGAGCTGACCCGGGAGTTTACTCTAAGTTTCTCGAAACCCATTTCCCCATCGTTAAATCAAGATTGTCGCAATATTTCCGATATTTAGGCTACTAAGTTAAAGATGACTCCTCGATTCTCGTGAGATAGCGATCTGTAGCACTCAACAGGTAATGTGTTATCGGAATCTTCTCTCAGTTTCAACATGGCGAGTTAGAAACATGTAAGCAATATTTATTGCAAACGGGCGTCAAATATACGCGAACACCATTTTTAAACGTAGAAAATTACACAGAATACATTTTAATACGCGCAGAACATTATGAAATAATTCTAATTGTGTACACACATGCTCGCATTACTTTTGGCGTCTAATTTTGTATACTTACCTCGAGTAGAAACGTCTTAGTTAGCCCCGCCCTAATAGCTCAGGGTGGCCGACTTGTGGTTGGAGGGTCGCGGGTTCTAGTCCCAGTGTCTCCGAACCTACAGGTTTTCAATTCGCTTCACTGATAAATAATTTGAATATTAAAAAAAACAGGGAGATAATAGGTATGTTGGTATCGTCTAGTGAGAAACAGATCTTATAGGAAATATCATTACAATAGTGTGCTCACGAGCGTGGTGCGCTGTCCCTCTAGTGTAATTCTCCAGGATTAGTTAAGTTTAGTTTGCACAAGGCGGAGGAATATCATAGAAGTAGAACTTTAGCAAGGCTTCATGAAAGGCCGAAGACACCGTGAATGGATTATACTTCGCATGTTAATGTAGGAAACAATTTTATTTCTAAATGCAATTATTAACTTGATTACGTGGGCAGCTGATATCATTTTATGAATAAATATAAATACTACGAAGCTGTTTTGCACGAAGCACTGTACTTCACGAGTCATGGCGGAAATGGGTGTGCTTCTGCAGCAAAAAAAATTAAAAAAAGGTTTATTATTAAATAATTGTTGTTTAGGCATAACGCGATTTTCTAGGTAAATGTGGGTATTTTTGTACTTTATCACTGTATTTATTAAGACAAAATTGTACATATCGTCTTTTAAACATTTCGTGGATGTATGTACATAAATCGCGGTGAAATTTACTTTAATGGACTAATAGATGGGACTGCCAGGTAATGAATTCTCATATTTTAATAGACGTAATTGTATGTGAAACGGTAGGCCTATATTCCGTTAATATGAGTAATGCTTTCAATTGCTAACTTGTGCAAAGACACGTTAACCATTCACCGTATTCCCATTTCCTTCAACCAATAACTATACCAAGAGATATTGACGTTGTGGCAATGTCGTTAAATTTCACTCTTAGAAATTTGAATTGTGGCTATCTTTTCGAAGAAATCTCCCACAGTAGGACGTGCCATTGTAGTCTCAGATGCTTGCTACAGCTACTCTTCTCTACGCTTATAGGCTATCCACAGTAAAATGAGCACTTTTGAAAGCCCTGCTTAAGATCTACTTTCATGTACGTTGGGTATTATTCCGCCTTATATATCATTGACATTGAAATGGACCTCATAACTGTATACATACGTTCGTCACGTAAAACAATGAAATTATTACAAAAGTAAATATTTTACAAATCTGCTCATTTTTACATTCCGATGAATTAAAAAAAAAAAAAAAAAAAACAGATAACGAAACAAATTTTTTAAGGTATCAGAAATGCTTACCTAACACTTTTTATTCGACGTTAGATACGGAACTACTTTCCCATACGTCCTTAGAAATTATACTGGGCGCATGTCACTCAGGGAGCCCGTTACAATATGTGCAGTTTTGAGCAGTGACATTTTTCTATGGCTGATTTTTAAAGTGCTCACTTTATCGTGAACAGCCTTTAGTAATGTAATTCTGTGTCTTGTCGCATTCCTAGAGTGGGCAACTCAAAGTATCTTTCTTGCATTACCCACACGAAATACGTGAGTAAAGAAATATTCTAAAAATAGCCTTCCTCGACGAATGCGGTTGATAGAAGTTTATCGATATCAGGAACAGTATTTTTTTTTTCCCCACAGGGAGATTTAATTTCGCGAAACACGTTCCATGGAAAAAGTTCGTTTTCTGCCGAGCTCCCCCGCTAATTTATCAAGCAAGTCGCTTGACTCTAGCCCAAAAAGTTATCCTGTTCAAGAGGAGAGAAAGATAGATAGAGAGAGAAACATGCCAGTAAATGGTGGAGGAGGGAAGTGAGGTTCGAGTTTTTGTCCCGATGCCGAAGACAAAAAAAAAACCTAATGAAACTCCCCCACCTAACGTTAAACGTGATCCATTCTCCAACTTCACCCCACCGCCCTGGAAATTAATTAAATATTCAGTCAAGTATGAAGCTGAAGATACAAGAAATTAACTATTCATAACTAAGGCGTTACTCGTTGATCAAGATCCTTTCAAGTTATTTTTAGCGAATTCCTTAACAGTGACAACTTCTCGTTAAACTTTCTTGAGTTATGACGTCGCGCGACAAAAAAATGCAGGGAATAAAATACATAAGTTTTTATCACCAAAATCATTTTTATCAAGATTTGATGTTAGAAAGTGAGAACAGGCCTAAACAGTGATTTATCTGAGCAACAACGTCAAAAGGCGCATCTTATGAAAGCATTTGAGATCAACAACGTGTTCATGAAAGCTACTCTGTAAGCCTAGACACGTAGAGTTTCTTCGTACCATGAAGAAATTTATCATGACTGTGATTGATCGCGTTTTGTTAGAGAGAAATTATTGTTCTTCGCGGTATATGTAACACAACGGCGGATAGTTTGATATCTTATCCTGTTTAAGTTTAAACTTACGTGCACCTCCCTAGTTTGCCGTACGGGTCTGACTTTAAGCAGTCGTGCTTATGCTAATTACATAAAAAAAATTGTGGATAGTTTGAACGTAAATATTTTTTCAGGAAAGAAATGAAAGTCGATTTATTTATTTATTCCGCCTTATTTCCTGGGGGCCCAGACAAGGCATACTTTCTCTTCTCTACCACTGAACCTATTGTACACATACATGCATTCTATATATATATATATATATAAGCAATAGTTAAAGTAAAAAGAAAATTACATAAATCTATATAGCTATCTTTCATGACTAACTGGTATAGGCTGTTCACGGTAAAGTGAGCACTGTTGAAAGCCTTCTCATTTGGAATAATGGTCAATAAATATTTAATTTTAGTATTAGAAGTTAACTTAAGAGTGTGGTGGAATATGTACAATGCGTTTATTACTTAAACGTCAATATATATTTAAAAAGTTGGTTAAAGGATAAAACATGACTGAAAGAAAAAAGTAACTAGGGGCTCAAAAGTGCTCACTTTACCGTGAACAGAGTATAATGTGATGTACACTACACTAATATGACAATCCATAATACTAATCTAACTATACATATTTCACAAATGCATGTAATTAATTAACTGGTATGATTACACAATATTAGGAATTGTTTGATAGAATTCATGAATCGAGATATCAAGATCATGTCACCCTAAAAGGAGACTAATAATTATAATAATTATTATTATTCAGTTGATCGATTCCTTTAAAAAAATTCTAAAGCTCTACATATGAAACTTTGCACATTCTGTTAATAAACTATGCATATAATTTAACGACATGAGGTGATGTATAGGATAAATATAGGCACTAAAGCTGACACGTAACGTACAAAGACAATTTATAAAATTGGTTATTGAATCATAAACAAGATCGTTGGAAAAAGTTAAAGTTAGCAGAAATTGACGTGGGTAACAGCCTGTTTGTTATACTTATACTTCTGTAAAACAGAGCTTTGAACTATAGCGACGATGATGAATAATTTCGAAATATTTTGCTGCATTAAAAAACTATAGCCACCGCTTACATTTCTGAGGATATGGAACACACGTGGAGTTGGTTTGTGTTTTTGGATATTTTCCATCGTCTGCGTAAAGCTTCCGTACAGCCGTACGTGACGTTGAGGAACTAAACGTTTTTACTAGGCAGGTCCCTTAAGGGACACACTGCAGTGTCGGCATGGCGTGTTTTAAATTTCATATTTTCAGCAAAATATGCTAGAGTTAAGAATGAGTCAGTTGTACCGATTCGATTCAACCGTAGCGTCAATTTCTAGGCTTCTGGGTTTGTGCCGCGTGGAGGATATCTCCTCCGACGCTTCGGCAGTCGCAGCTGCCATCACCAGGGATCAATACCTGACCAACAGTGGACAGTCCAAAGAAGAGGTCTTTATGAAGTCTTATCTCTGGAGGGCTGTTTCCTGATTGTTTTGGGCCCTTCGGCCAATCACAGGCTGTCTTCCTCCTGATTGACTGAGGTGGTTGGCCAATCCTCGCGAAGAAGCGTATTTGGCCATGTCGTAGTCTAACTGAATCATCTTCGGACGGTCGCGGAGTCAATCCTCATGATAGGGAAATTCTAGTTGTTGTTGTTTCTTTTCGCACCGTTAATTCACACGTGTCCAGAAGTGTGGACAAGTACGTGAATGATACTTAAGGCTATATGCTGTTCACGGTAAAATGAGCACTTTTGAAAGCCCTGCTTGAGATCTACGTGTATGTACATTATGCATTCTTCCGTCTTATGTAAAATTAACATTGCCCTGGACCTCATCACTTTATTCATGTGTTGGTCAAGCGAAACTGTGAAATTATTAGTAAAGTAAATATTTTAAAAATCTGGTTATTTGTACATTTCTGATGCATTAAAAAAAATACAAAGTGAAATAAATAATTTCAGTTATCACAGTCTTTTACCTAACACTTTTTATTCGATGTTAAGTATGGAAATACTTTCCATCCAACGTTACCAACTTCACTGGGCGCATGTCACCTAGTTAGCCCTTTGAGATATACGCAGGCAGGAGCAGTGACATTATTCTAAGGTTGACTTCAAAAGTGCTTACTTTATCGTGAACAGCCTTTAACACTGAGCGCAGCATGATACCACTAAATGAAAGTTTCTGCACTTCTCGTTTTTGGATGGTTTTAAGCTGGCAATCATCGAGCAAACAGCGCATTGTTTACAGATTGTGAGAAGCGTGTTCAATAACACTTGTACAGCAAACACCACAATGTTACACGATTAGAACTTTTTAGCACTGAAATGTATTCGGGAACTGAACGAGTTAAAAATGGCGCGCTATCCTTGCATTTTGAATATAAAATTTTTTTGCCCACTATATAATTTTGAAATTCAATATTTAAAAACCGAGTTAGTCGAGGCATAGGGAACATCTTAACAGTTATTTCGAAATCTTACTCATTTTTTTTACATTAATATTTTCACATATGTAACTGTGATAAAATACTACCTAATTATTTAAAACATTCAAGTCTGCACATATTTCCTATAGGCTGTTCACGGTAAAGTGAGCACTTTTTAAGGCCCTTATAAATTTTTCCTTTCATCCAATTTTCATCTTCCTGCTGCTTTTTAATATGAACTTTGCAATGTGAGCAATAAACACAGTGTATACATTTGACCACCATCAAAATTGAATGCCTGAGGCTGCAATAAGATCTATTTATTAGCTGTTAATGCCTTTTGGGAGGGCCTTAAAAATTGCTTACTTTAACGTGAACAGCCTATATAATTGAAGACAAGTTAGAAGTGTATCACATGTGTGCACCAATGCAGAAACGTATATTCTGTTGGTGTCTGTATTCCCACTTACCACTCTTCTATTGGTCCACACCACACTGGGCGTATTTACTGTGCTCTACAACGTTCATCATTGGCTGGTCATCAGCCACTGGGGTTAGAGCTGATTACGCTCCAATCAAATGTCTCTTACTGTGTAAAATTTCTAGTCAAACATGTTCTTTTATAAGGATATATTGAAAAATGAATTTCTTGCAGGAAATATATAGTTACTGTGTTGAATTGTTCTTGTACGATCCTATTAAATATTAACAGAACAATGACTCGATTACCATGCGAGTTTTATTTTCTAGGACGAAAAAATTTCTAATCTGGAGTTGCTCGATCTTAGCTCGAGCGTAGTCCAGAATGTGTTGATAATATCAAACTCACATGGGGAAATAAAGGTATAATTTAAACAGCAGCAATTTCAAAAAAATTCGTAATGTAGTCCTCTATGTCATGTCTAGGTTTTCTTTTTTATGTCTGGCCATAAATTTCATTACGAAGATTTGTAACAAAAATCGATGATGGAATGGATACTACGCCCTTAAGGATAATAGAGGGATACCTTCAATTATAAAGGTACTGGTATCAAGACTTTGGTATACAATGGAAGTTCACCACGACTATGTCCTATACAATTAGCACAGATGGAGGCCGGGAAAGGAGACCCACTTGGGTTTGAACACATGACCTCTCACAGACCCTAGAGAAACTGCTGCTGGAAGCCAGTTATCCCGTCTAAAGCGCCAGCCATCTGGTTCGGAGACCTGTCCACACTCAGGTGTAGGTACAGATTCATGCTCATAGGCTTCCTTCGTGCTCTAGGAGCGAGGTCTTGTTTCAGAATGCTGGTAACTTTCCGAAACTTTGAAAAGTAAGCTGATGAACGCATTCTTGATTGAAGTTATAGTCACATTTTTAAAATCAAGCCATTGTTTCCTAAATATGCCATGCATCAAAAGCGTTTAGACTTGTATTAACATAAAAGTACCTTACTTTTTGTTGGACTGATCCTTTGCTTGTATTTATCTATAAATTTTAATAACATTTCGTTTATAATTGATATGAATAAAAACAAGGGGAAAATACGTTTGTTGTTAATGCCTAGTAATAAATAGTTCTTTTGGAAAATGTCATTACGCCGAGTGCTCACGAAAGCGGCGCGCTCTCTCCTTGGTGTAGTTTTTCTAGACTCGGTTAAGCTTTGTTTGCACCAGGCGGAGGAATAACTTGGAAGTAGAACTTTGGCAGGGCTTCAGAAAAGTGTGAAGCAACCGTTAATGGCCTGCATCTGCGATTACTCCTCTGCTGAGCTGTCATGCTTAGAAGTTCGTGTGCTCGCTCATCTACTCGACATCTAGGAAATATATTATCAGTATAGAAATACAATCAGAGCATATGTTTCCTTTGCTATCTAGTGCGTTTCAATTATAGATACGGAATAGGTGAAAATGTATTTTTGAACGCCTGGGACATAAACAGCCTGAAAACCAAAATTCTAACTCTGACTAATCGGTTAGGTTTTCTTTTGTGCTGCAAAGATTTATAATATTTTTAGTATAGTCCATTCACTGTTACTTCAGCCTTTTTCGAATCCCTGCTAAAATTCTGCTTCCAGGATATTCCTCCGCCTAGCACAAACTAAGCTTAACTAATCCTGGAGAATTACACCAGGGGGACAACGCACCCACATTCATGCCCACTAAGTGTAACAGTATTTTGTATAAGGACTATTTCTCACTAGGCGCTACCAACATACCTATTTTCTCCCTGTTTTTATTCAGAATATTTATAAATGAAGCATTAAAATTGATGGATAAAATACGGATAAAATTTCAATCTAACAGAAAAAAAAAGTAACTTTAATGAACACAAGTATAAAAGGCTTGAAATGCAGGGCGTATTTAGGAAATAACTAACCACGTCATGCATGGGAAGATTTTTCAAAGGTTTGATCCAAAAAGGCCGAAGAAACCGTGAATGGACCATATATTATATATTGTAGGTTAAAAAATAACTTATGAACTAAACAATTTGTTGAATATATTTTTTAAAAATATTTTATTTTTTATGAAGGTGGTGCATGAGTATTCTGTACCGCTGAAAACGTATAAGTAAAATTTTGAAGGTTTTATTCTTTATTAAGTACCCGGAAATATACGATACGTCATTAAAAACTGCAAAATTAAAAAGAGAAATCATATAAAAATAATTATGATACTTCTTATTTGGTTTCTCACGAAGTAATCGTTACCAGACTTCGCAACTGTAGCTTTGGATGCCTTGAACATACGAAAAGTCGAAGCAGCGGAACTTGAGTTTTTGCGAGGAACGTAGAGATATGCAGACAATTTTAAGCAAAGCAAAGTTCGTCGAAAAACAAAAAATTAAAAAAGAGCGAGCAGAGGCCTTTGTAACTGAAAATATCTCGTCTTGCGATGAAGGAACTATTTATGTTTGAATAATTAAACAATCGTTCCCCAAATAGTACACATGCTTCTGTTTATTAATCTTCAAACAGAGACGATGAATAACTTTGACAGAGTGTTAACAATTTAATTATTACCACACAGATACAGGGGGTGAAAGGAGAATTGCTTAGTCATTAGCCAATGAGCAAAAGGGCGAAAAGAAAAAAAGACGTTCTGGAAGGAAAAAACGTAAATAAGTTGTGGAAAGGGGGAGGGGGGGAGGAATAATCTCAGCCGTAACAGAAAAAAGGACGGCAAAGAATAACATAAGATGAGTACAGACGGGGGGGAAAAAAAATCCAGCCATGTAGCGCGCTCGGTATTCAAAACGAGACATTTCATTACTTCGTGCAGTAACTGTTCCGAGCATAAGCTGGAGGGGTCCTGTAAACTCTGCAACAACTTCCACTGAAGTTCTCGCGTGTTCGAGAACTTTCCTTTGTGACAGAGCGCGGCGCGAAAAAAAAAAAAATACGCTCTAGAATTGTAGCAGACATAATATACCGCTGGAGAACCAACGTACCGAAAATCTCAAGGTAAGGGATGGATGGATGGGATCATTGTGCATACATTTTAGTATAGGTGATTCATATTTAATTAATCACTTTTTAGAAACAATTTTTTTAATTAAAATATTCCCCTCCTTTTCCGCGTGTGTATAAGGAACAAGTGTGATGTTTAATAAGAATTTTGGTATTGTTTATTCGCGGTTTCTTCACACTTTTTAAATTATACAATTGAAAAATAATTTATGTAAGATGTGTTTGGCTGTTTCCTACATATGTCAAGTATCACAAGCGTTTTATACTTCTGCTAACACACACATATGTATATATATAATTTTTTATAAAACTGACTTTTAACTCATATATCATATATAAATTAGGCCTATCATATCTAATTTATAATTAATTTGAATAAAAAAAAGGGAAGAAAATAGGTCTGTTGGTAATGTCTAATAGTTCTAAAGGCTGTTCACGATAAAGTGAGCACTTCAGAAATGAACCTTAGAAAAAAGTTACTGCCTCTGCATCTATATATTCTAATGGGCGCACTGAGTGACATTCGCCCGGTAAAGTTGGTAACGATGGATGGAAAGAGTGTCCCATATCTTAACGTCGAATAAAAAGTGTTAGATAACTTTTTGTGTTAACTTATGATTATTTCCTTTGCTCTCTGTTTTCTAATGCATTTAAGTGTAAAGATTTGTAAAGTATTTACTTTCTTAATAATTCCACAGTTTCATTTAACCGACACATGAATAAAGTGATGAGGTTAATGGCAATATTAATTTTACATAAGGCAGAAGAATATATAAAGTGTATCAAAGTGCATCTTAAGCAGGGCTTTCAAAAGTACTCATATTACCGTGAACAGCCTATAATTTCCTTCACGTAAGGACGTTTTCGCACACCAAATTATTGGTTACGGTCTAGGGTGCTAGGATTATCAAGCTGCTAGGTTAACTTACTTTGGAGCAGGCCGTGTGGAATGCAGTGTCCTGTCTCAAATATTTCTCTGCCACCTTTAGCGAATTTTCCCGAGTTTTATTTATGAACATAGGAAAACAGACGTCGAGGGGGAATTTTAGTCTTTTGAATTGGGAAGGGCACTCGGGTGGGATTGGTAGCACGCTCGTTATGAAAACACTCGCCAGTTTCCCTTCCTTGAAGACTGCGGCCTCGATTACATATTGTTGCCAAGGCTTAAGCCTTCCTGTTACAGTGCCCTGTGCATAGGGCATTACAATTGAAGTTGCTTTAATTATCTGCACTGTACACATTAAAACATACCGTCCAATGAGAAAGGTTCCCTGCGCGTGAGAAACAACATTTGCTGTTGAAACTATATTGAGTAGTAGCCTTATAAGCCGCTGCTGCCAGTAAGATAATGCAAGGACGAATTGTTATTGATTCCGATGTATGTATCGATATCAGTACAGTTCCGAACAAATAAAAATAGTTTTTTTGCAACTCCTAAAATTATACATTTATCTGTAGTCCAAAGAGTTAACTAGGAGCCTGGTGCTATTGCAACGGTCTGCAGGTAATGTTAATGGAGCCAGTGAATAAATACAGTGCTTTAATTCCTCCTTGGCATTTGGAAAATGGGGTGTGGCTGTGTTTGGGACATGGCCGTTTGTTTTGCGTGAATACGTCTACGTAGACGCGCTCGGACACCTTGATGTTTATTTTACGTTCCCGGCACCGCTTCGCTCGATCACATGGGGTTTCATGGGTATCACTGGATTGCTTTTGAGATGCTCTTTCCAACCGTATACGATTTCTGTATTTCAACTGGAGTTTTGACGCGTATAGGTCGACATTCTGTTAAGTTTTTTTTATTTTATTTCTTACGTTAAACTCATACAATCGCATCATAACCACAACACACAAATGTTTTTATACATGCAATCGATTGATCTTGACGATAGCTGCCGATTGAAATATACACGAGCGTTGTAGCATATCCTAGTGAAGAGTCATACTGCGCGGAAGGAATGAGACGCGGCGAAACGAACTGAAAATTACGCCCTCCTCCTTTTTTTCCCTTCCCCTGCTAGCTTCGCAGTCATCACTCAACGTAACATATTCTTTGATCCTTAGGCAATCGATTGGTGTAAATGAATTTTGAATGCAGACGATAAGTACGGAGCTTCAATGCCAGATTTTATCCCCCGATTTTTTTTTTCATCGGTTTTTCTGGATTGCCTCCCAATATGGTTGCATATTTAAAGACGTGTTCACGTCAAAAAATTTAATACCACCCCCCCCCCCCACCCTGCACATATTTAAACGGTTACGCTGACTGTAATGCACCCAGTAAAGCTGGTAACGATGTATAAAAAGTTATTCCATGTTTTAAAATCGAATTAAAATTGTTCGGGGAACGTTTCAGAACATTGAAAACATATATTTTACTTTTTGATTTAAGTAGATATATGTGAAAAGGTTTTAAAATGTTAAATAGTTACTTATTTTAAAACGTTACGTTTTCACTTGACCGAACAGGAATAGAGGGACCAGACTCACGCTGGTGTTAATTTTACATATCGTCAAAGAAGTTATTACTAAGCAGGGATTTTAAAAGTGCTCAGTTTACCGTGAGTTGTATATAGATTTGCTTACATTAAACTCGAACAATTTCACCTTAACCACGCCACACAAATGTTTACAGTCTTTACCCTAAAATCATTTGTTTTACTTCACAACGCTTTTCACGCAATTACATTGACAGATGTTATATATTCGAATGGCATTTAACATAACCTTTCAAGCAAAAGTTTTTGAGCTAAAAGGCACGTATAAGACCTTGATTTTAACACGAAAAATAATATCACGAATATTAATTTGAATTACACATTTTTACGTAATCTTCTATCTGCGGAGTTTGTGATGTAAACTTTTCACCAATGAAATACTCAAGAGCTGCGAATAATTTAGTTACCCAGTAAACTTCGTTCTCAAATCTGCATAAACTTGTTCATACGCCACCTATACTTGCAAAACTTTCCTTAATAATTTCTGAATGCGAAAGAAGTTTCTCTAGCTTGGAGAGTTTCGGGCTACTTGTTTTCCTTTGCGAGTTCTACAGACGCTGGAAGCTGTGAGAACTTTCCAGGCCCACTTACGCAAAGTAAATTATATTGCTTCGGCATCATTTCAAACTTACCGCCTGCAGCGAAGTAGTTGGTATACATATATACATCGAATTCTTGGAGTACTAACTGCGCAACACACATACTGACCTTGTTTACTAATAGGTTATTCTTTATAAAATGAGCACTTTTGAAATCTCTGCTTAAGATCTACTTGCATGAACGTTGTGTATTATTTCGCCTTGTGTAAAATTAATATTGAAATGGGCCTCGTCACTTTATTCATGCGTCGGTCAAGCGAAACTGGGAAATAATCACGAAAGAAAATATTTTGAAAATCTGCGCATTTTTACACTCTCGTGCATTAAAAAAAAACATACATTGAAAGAAATCATTTATGTTATCACAATTAGTTACCTGTCACTTTTTTATTCGACCTTGAGATATGGAACTACTTTGGCTCCATCGTTAAGAAACTTTACTGGTCGCATGTCACTCAGTGCGCCCGTTAAGACACATGCAGGCAGGATCAGTGACTTTTTTCGAATGTCGATTCCAAAAGTGCTCACTTTATCGTGAACAGCCTTTAAGCGGGTGGACGATATCACATGTTCCACCTACAACCTACATAATGGTTACAGAATACTGCACAGCGAACGTCCTATTTAACACTTAGCTTACAATGACCTTGCTTTGCCTGCTATACAGCATGTCCTGAATTCTACATGCACAATCTGACAACACTGACTGGCAAAGTTTATCAGTTTCTCTTCTAAGAATGTACTCTGGCTAGGGCAGAAGTGCACAGACCAATAGAAAAGAAACATCTAAATAATAATCAACAAACAAAGAGGAAATAACAAGCGTATCAACGAGTCGAACGGAAATGAATCACGGGACGCTCTCGGGATATAGAAATGCTTAGAGTGTCTGCGCAACGATATAATGAAATATAAGGTGCATTATGATTAATAGACATTTACTAAACCTTACATTCACTGAATAATATTGTCTGATTGCGCAATAAAATGTCCTTCCCCTTGTATCGTTTACAAAGTTTTGTATTTAAACATTGCAAATAATACATTTTTAACCCTGTATCGCAGTATGTATTAAAAAAAAAAAATGTTTTCATCGTAAAAATATTGAAAAATTATTTAAAATTTCGAAAGATATATTACAAACTCCACCTTTGGCGAACTAATTAAAGCGTTACGTTTTGTATGGAAGGGTCGTAATCTTGATTTATGATTCCAATGTGACGTACTTAATGCCTTGATAGGGATTCGAACACAAGACCTTTTGTAATTTGAACTGGCGACTCAATTTGGTATGTCCCGGAGGTCAGCGAAATTAACGAGTTAAGGGTGCTCAATAGCCGAAACATATGTTTACAAAATTTCCCATTAAGCGAACACTTTTGCAGATTTATTTTGTGTATCGTTTAGAGCGGGTTGCATTATTTGCATACCTATTGACATCCAACTATTTCAACTTTTTTTTTTTTTTTTTTTTTTTTTTTTTTTTTTTTTTTTTTCATATTTGCAATATTTTTTTTTTTTTTTAATTTGAAGTTTTCTGTAACGGCATAAGTTTCTAATGGCGTGCGCGCATAAACAGCCATTTAATATATTATATATAACCATATTTGTAATATGCGCGATGTCTTAAAAGTACTTAGGGAACTGTGCACGATATTTTACATGAATATTATTGCACCTGAAATACGTTTAGAAGTGGCAAGTGACGTGTTTAATTTAAACTAGAGAAACAGAAAGGCTTTCAAAATATTCCGGCAATAAACAGTCTTGAAGCCCCTGTTATGCGTTATTTGCCATGAACAAGTTATTGCGCGTACACATTTCCTTGCCATTTAAACATATAACTAAATGGCATAAGAAATTGCTCGACACGAATGCATTTAAACATATAACTAAATGGCATAAGAAATAGCTCACCTTGAATGCATTTTTCGAGAAAAATGTTTGTAGACAGCTTCGGCATGTGATGGAGGACTGCAAATTTTTTCATGCATTGGCTCCGAAAACCCTTAACACTTCTACTAACACGTGTACCATTAGTTCACGTCCTACGGGCCTTTTAAACAATTTCTATATCTATAAATGGACGTGGAATTGAGTTTTTCGTTTACGACCAGCCTATATGTTACCGACTAGCCTATATGAAACCGACTAGCCTATATGTAACCACGCAGAACACTAATGTATATTTAAATTACAAAAAAAAAAAAGTTCGCTTCTACAATTCGCTTGTACGCCTTTCCCTTTGATCTGTGTTGACAGCGTGTTTTAAATTACACGTTTCTTTTAACAAAAATATTTTATATCTACCCAATACATTTATCTACGAAAAACACACCGATCTGTCAACGAAGGGACGGTACTTTCAATACGACATCCATATTTCGGAGACATTCCCCGTACTTCAATTCGTTGTGTTTCGAAAAATACCGTGAGAGAAACTAGCATTATTTCAGATTTAATGAATGGTATATTCTATTATTTCAGGCTCTAAGTCAGCTGAATAAACGAACTGATTTGTAGGAAAGAGAGGAAAAGTTGAGCCGTTCCAAATTAATAATAGGGATTCGCGATATTTTTATTATCCTGATAGTGCACTGTGGAAATATAATGATAGCGCACACTAACATTTGCGTGCGTTAAAATATACATACCGAGCGCAAATTGTGTGCCTAGATTGTTTTCCACAAACCCGTCCTAACTTAATTATAAGCTGATGCGTGCGCGGACAAGATAAACGGGCAGCTTGGTAAGCTGTCCGCGTCACCCTTCTACAGACCACACAAAACAAAATAACCCAAAACTATATATACATAAATATTTATTGTGTACAGTTAAAAACTTTAAAAATTCACCAGCAAATACTTGTTGATACTTTAATATGCCAGCATTTAGGTAGCACAATCTATCACCGCGTTTCTAATGACACCATTATACATTATATATAGTTTCTTCAGAGTTAATTAAGTACTTGTAGTGTCAACCTTTGAAAAATTTAATTGCGCCTAAGTAGTAGGGCAAAGTTCGTTCGGGTGCAGGATTCAAGCATGAGTCGGAGCTTGGAGCCCCCAGACAACTCGGTTGTCCAGTCAGCCTAGGGTGGCCAAGTTGTGATGGCGCCCCATCACTATATTGGATCTTGGTGACCTTGACCCTGTGCTCGTGACTTTGAATGACCTTAAATTAAAAAAAAAAAACTGCAAAAAATACAAAAAAAAAATTTCTAAAATTTAGAAACATATAATGTTACCCTACCCTAACCCTCGCTCAACCCACCAAACCTCACCTCACATCCTCCCCGCCCCACCACCCTCCCCTCTCCACCACCCTCCCAACCATAAATATAGACAAAAATCGCAAAAAATCTTAAAAACTCTCAAAATTGACGAAGCTATAATGTTACCCTCGAATTCATCTCACCAACCTCTCCTAAACCCCTTCCCTCCCGCACCCCTGACAAACATAGAAAAATCGAGAAAAATCGCAAAAAAAAAAAAATCGAAAAAATATTCTAAACATTTAGGAACATATGTTAACATTACACTCATTCTTCCAACCTCATCCCATCCCCTCCTAATCAGAAAAAATATCGAGAAAAAACGCAAAACATCGACAAACTGATTCCAAAAATCGAGGAATGTATAAAGTTAACCTTACTTTCACCACGTAGTCCTACCCCCTCCCTGCCACTCCACACCACCATCACACTCTCTAGTCATACAAATCGAGAAAAAATTGTAATAATGTAAAGATACTAATAAAAGTGTAGGGACATATTACATCTCTGACTCCAAACAAATTGTTGAATATTGGCGATATTAACCTTGATACCATTGCCTTCCCCCCCAAAATTAATAAAAACTCGAAAACTAATTTTTAAAAATCTTGTAACACATAAATTACACCCCCCTTCCCTGGCTCGGCCTTCCTCCACGAACCCCTCTCCCCCTGCACAAAAATTAATAATTGATCTTACATAACAAAACTATTCCTCCACCCTAACCAATAAATCGTATCTGACCACTGGCCACTGAATTACAACTTTACGACAATTTTTCTTTTTTTCCATTATTGGACACTATCAAGTTACCTATTATTTCATTTTTTAGTATCTACCACCACATAGCTCCCATGTCGTCCATTTCCAAACCCATCTCTTCGATGACGACGCATGCATTCTTCGTCTAGACCGGCGTGGTCCAGACGAATTTGCTATAAAGCATCGACGACTGTCACTAGATGTCAGCTGATATCGCAAGCGGAAGGAAGGACCGCGGAGACAAGTTTGGGAGTGCATGGACAAATTACTTACGAGCTGAAGATGGATGGTCGCCATGATGCAGTTAGATGGATGGTGCATTGTAATGGCGACCAGCACACCGCCATCCTGGACGGTGGGAAGAAGGTACGGCAGACCTTGTGCTCACCAGTCATGTGTGACGTCTATCTAGCGACGGCTTTGGGAGCCAGCAGCCATCTTGAAAATCCTTTGGCTATACAAGCAGCGGCAGCCGGTTCTCGGCCTCTACAGGAAGCATGTCCTCCAGTCAGAATATGCGATGGTTGCATGAAGTCAACGAGTCTTGCGGCTACCAGCTGCCACAGCCAGTGGAGTATCAGTTCCAAGTCGATGACTACAGCGGATCTGAAGGAGAGGAAATTGACCTGCTTCCAGATCCTCGCCCAGTGGATGATGACGACCGCTGCATGTTCGAGCCTAATTCGCGGTGTGATTACGTCTATACAAGCCAATACTGTGCAGAATATGGCATCCGTTTTAAAGGTGAGCGTGGCGAGATTCGCAGCTTGACTTATTTTGGGAAGTGTGACGGAAATGTTAATTTCTTGCTCAGGTGAAATACATTTTCGCCACAAGACACCCCCCCCCCCCCACCAACTTTTAGCAAGCTTCCTAAGTGAAGACGGCAAGTGCTACGATCACCTTTACAGTTAGCTCTGGCCGGACGAAATTACCGAAAGCTGTAATGGTATATTGCACGAAAGAAATGGCAGTGAAAACAGCGGTGGGTGGATGCTGACATTAGACAGGCCCTGTGCATCAAATTTGTGTTCTGTGTACAGAGACGAATTGTTACGTAGTGCTAAATTCAAGTCATCCAATATTGTGCGGTGCATAAATGAAACGGGCACATGTTCTGTAACATGCATGCAATTGACAGAGCAGTGGCATGGATTAAGAGCATGGCGACGCCATATACAGTGTGGACGTGAAAGGCGAAGTTACCTGCAACAAATGTAACTGTTCCGTTACTTTTAGCGAGACCATCTCAACGTTCCTGATACTGCTTGCCGAGATCGGGAAACGACGCCATGAACGATTTCCAAGATGGAGGCAGCGTCCCCATTTTGTAACCAGTCCTATATAAATCAGGCCCCTCTATGTTGACGAGCATCCAGTTCGCAGCAGACCGACAACACGGCTGTCTTCCATCCGGCAAGAACATATCATGAAGTAAAACCTGAACTAAGTCTCGTTGCCTATGATTACTGGTCCAGTGGCAAGCTCGAGGAGTATGCAGATGTGTGCGATGGTAATTTGCCCTTGGTCGGTGGTGGGAATCCCGACTCGTTCAAGCCTCGCCAGCGGGGGATCGACAGCAAATGTTGTGTTTTTTTACATGCGCGAGGGGCCGCGGTGGATGAGCGATTAGCACGCTCGCCTCCCACCAAGACGAACCGGGTTCAATCCCCGGCCGGGGCACCGGATTTTCGCCAGTGGGAATCGTGCCGGACGATGCCGTTGGTCGGTGGGTTTTCTAGGGGATATCACGTTTCCTCCGGCCCCTTCATTTCGGCGCCGCTCCATATTCACCCCAATCACCCTCACCGGCTCTCAATACCTCGCTGCTAAGAGCCGTCCAAATCTCTTCACTCACTCACTTTTCCATGCGCGAAGACACCAAAATGCCTTGCTCATCTGGCGGTGTGGTAGCTGCTGCAACATGTCGAGACAAATCACCCCTGCATGCGCCAAACTGTGTGTCATCAACATCGGATCGGCATGCCTCGAAGGCCGCCATCACACATCCATCTACGTCGGAGTTGGTAGACTCAGTCACCGCAGTACAGCAACCTGTCACCTGGAATCAACGAGCAGCCTCTCAGAGACCCCGCTCCAAACGCAAGACTGCACCCGGACACGGCTCCTCCTAGATGGGTAAACATCGACGAACATCTGAACCTGACCTCAGCATCGATGACGAGGTGAATTTGCTGTTTCCGGAGCCAACGGGCACTTCCGGACCTGAGCGATTCTATTTCCGAAGTTTGTGCTGGTGCTGGACGAAGGTACCGTTGTTCTAAACGCCAACCACATTTCTGTTCTCGTGTCGTTATTTCTTGTTAAGCGATGCAACGACCGGGGCTGGCACGGGTCTCTTCGTCGATTATACTGTTTCACTCACACGAAGCTTCCGCTAGGTGGAGCTCTTCGAAACAAACTCGAGATTACATTTTTATTTGGGTCCGATCCTTGTATATGTGTAACAGAGCGCAGCAGTTGATAAATCAGCGGTCTCTATAAACACGGCGTTGTTTCGTTGCTCCGAGATACGGGATGCGTAATTAATTGCAGTATGCGTGGAGACGCACTGTCGTTTCCAGTGTTAACCATTTGTCAGTGGACAGGATGAAGTGTTTAAAAATACACAAGGCACCAAATTTTACTATCATTTATTACCGTACAGTTTCTACAGTGGGCCACGCACTTAAAAAAAACTTACACTGTTTTAAAATTCCTATGAAATTACCCGGATTTCTACGTAAATTCGCGGACGTTTAGTTTACTATTGTAATATTAACTATACGAATTGAGTGAACGAAGAGATTTTGGCGGCTTTTAACATCAAGGTCTTGAGAGCCGATGAGGGTGAGTATGGAGCAGCGCCGGGATGAAACACTGAGGGGAACGGAAGATCCCCGAGAAAACCAGCCAACCAGCGGCATTGTCCGGCACTATTCCCACTTGCGGAAATGCGGGAGTGACTCGGCCGGGGATTGAACCCGGTTCGCATTGGTGGTAGGCGAGCAGGCTAACCGCTCAGCAACCGCGGCCCCGCATACCTGAATAGAAACTTACCAAATTATCAATAATACAACTTCTGTGAATGTAAAAAAGTTTACATCAATCTTCTAATTAAAATTTTTAATCGTTTCAGTTTACGTAAACCACTGATTTGGAAAGAATTATTTCTTCAATAAGGATACTGCAATGAGCGTACACTTAATACAAAAATTTTTTCAGCTTGGACAGAGACTTTACTAAGCAAGCACATTTCTTTGTATGCTACCACGTTGCAATAGAAACTGCGGGAGAAATATGTTTACACGTACTAAATTAAATTGTAAATTTCTCGTCATGTTACAGATTTTTAAAGAGCAGCTATCTGTTAATACCAGTTCGTGGTACTATTCAATATTTTAACTTATACCGGCTGTAACAAAATTTAATACTCAAACGTCGAGGGATAGTACAATAGCGCATTACAGACGGTTTTTAATTAAATAATCATCAATATTACATATTACGTTAAAAATGCCATGACGTCTGCGCTATGACATCACGCAGTACTTTGTTTTTCGTTTTGAGCAGAGCGATGGGACATTGTACTACGGGATGTACCCTGTTATAGGCTGTTCACGATAAAGTGAGCACTTTTTAAGGCCCTTCTCAATTTTGCCTTTCATCCAATTTCCACCTTCCTGCTACTTTTTGATATAAACATTGCAACGTAACCAATAAACACAGTGTACACATTTCACCACCTTCAAAATTCAATGCCTGAGGATGCAATAAGATATAATTTATTAGTGGTTAATACCTGTTGGGAGGGCTTTAAAAAGTGTTCACTTTACAGTGAACAGCCTATACGAGTCCAGATCTCTGCTGTGGCAATACGCAGACAGTAAGTTCTTGTCGTGCGTTTAAAGCAGAACGACTGAACGGTACCAATGAGCTCAATTAACCGACATGCTTTTGGTTTCTGGGGCGTGCAGTGGTAGTTCAAGCGTTGCTGCATTGCTATTCGGAGAGGTATCCTGCATGGCGTGTTCCAAAACATCGAAAATTTTATGCGACTGACCGCTGCTTGCTCAAAACCGGTTCGTTGCAGACAAATTTATTGAAGTTGGCGCTCGTGATCATGGGTTATAACTAGAGGCTCGGAAACTTCCCGTATATTTGGCATCAAGTTAGATTCTACACTCCTTTGATCAGGCCTCAGCAGCTCATTGGCCGTTGCTCCTGTTTCACTCCTGACGTAATATGGAATTCCGTCATTACTTTATTTGCCGGTTCGTTATTGGTTGGAAGCGGTACGGGGACGCGCCTAGGACAGCGCTCCGACAGAAGCAGAAACTCAAATGTACATGTGATTGAAGTTAAACTTGTCCTCAGAGGAATTTACTTGTCTCCAGCGAAGATGTTTCATTGTCTCCCCACGGGAAGTTTCGAGCGCTGTCAGGCTTGCAGGATTTCGCAGCGGGATGGGGTGACGCGAAGAAGAAATAGGCGCCGGGCAGAGGCCAGGCGCCGAGGATGACGGCGAAGTGCCGTTAATAGCTTGAAGCATCAGTCGGTGACAAGCGGGAACCTTCGAGAAGCAACCACAAACTTGTCGTTTTATCTGAGAGTGGCCCGGAGGTGAGTGTGGTTGGGTGGGTTAGCGCCAAGAAATTTCGAGCCACGTAACTTTGTTAATAGTGTTGACTCGCGCACATTATGTTCTCCAGGCGGTTATGTTATCTCTCTCTCTCTCTCTTACTTCCTCTTTCTGCCGGGACTGCATCATCACGCAAACAACGTTCCTCTTTCCTTCCCCTCTCCGGCTGGCTTTCACACAGAGCCCCGGATTGGCTTGCACCTACACGACACATGAACCCTCCGCCACAAAGTTCCCCCACAATTTGCATAGATATCGAAGAAGGGTTAGGCCGAAAAGCCAAGTCGTAGGAGGCAAGAGCTTTTTTTTTCCCCCTCCGCGAGAGAAAATAAGAAAAGATAGACCTAATGAACATTTCTGGAGGCTGGAAAGAGGAGAGCACTGCATCTTTTATCTGAAAAAAAATGTTTAACCTAAGTTCATCTTTCATAGGATTACTAAAACGTTTGAAGTAAAAAATTCGCAAGTTTTCGAGAGGAGTGATCTCAAATTGTTTGGCGAAGTCTTTGACTTGCAAATTGCGTAAAATCTGTATGCCACGATGCAATTTCCCTAGTAAGATTCCATGCAAAGCTTGCTTGATAGTTTGTATGAATGGTTCTGTGAAAGATTTAGTCATCTGCTGACAGTTTTCAGTGAAGTTTTCGTAAGTGCCCGGGGGTAATTTTTCTATGGAAGGTTCCCTACAAGGTTGGAATTTTAACTACTAGGGGAGAGGGTGGTGAAGTGTAGTATTGGGGACAGTTATAATTATAGCCGTTTTGTTTCGAGAAACAGTGATGAAGCCATTAGACCAGAATAGACACTAAATAAATAATCAGCGAAAAATAATTACAGACGCTGAAACAGCATTGTGTGTAAAAGTATGGTAAACATTCGCGTTTGTTATTGCAATAAGAGTTCGAGCTATCACAACAAAACGTTTAGGGTATGTGGAGAAGTGGCGAGTGTGAAATCTGTCGACGAACCACAGACGCAGAAGTCACTCGCCCTTACTTGTGCGGCACCAAGAATCGTACGCCAGGTTATTCCATGGAAACCTCCATACCTGCTGGCATGCAGACTCAGGTAGCAGGTCCAGCAGAAGCTTCCACCCGAACTTTGTGCGGGAAATATTATCGTGGCTCGCAAGGCCTCAGTGAGGCCGTGTTTTACGCGAGCGCGCTGAATTTTGGGCACATCCGGTATAAGTTAAAATGTTGAATATTAGCACAAACCGTCTTCAACAGTTAGCTGCTCTTCAAAAAATCTGTAGCGTGGCGAGAAATTTAAAATTCAAGTTAGCTAAGCGTAAATACAGTTCTCTCGCACTTCCTATTGCAACGAGGTATCTTAGAAAGAAATGATGTGCTTGCATAGTAAAGTATTTGACATGGTGGAAAATCTGCTGGGTTCGATTAACTTTTGTATTAAATTTAGCCCACGTTCATTGTAGTAACCTTATTGAAGAAATTTTATGAATAGTTGTCTTGCAAATTTTATGCACTAATAGATGGACTCTGATGCAGTGTCGTTTAGATATTATCACCTGGGAACACAATTATTGTTTATAATTCCAAAGGAGTAGGAATCTGACAAAAGTCACAGGTTCATTTCTGCACAATCTAGAATTCAAGGGCCCTGTATGTATATGTTACATTTTTAATTGGTCCGCTATTTGAAACCTGCTGTACTTTTGTTGTTTCCTGGTTTTACATACGACTGCGAAGTTTAACCTGTATGTTGATGAACTCACGAATCTTTCAGGTCTCTACGAATAAGCAATGGGTGTGTATAGATTTTACACAGTAGCTTTTCACTTTGTTAATCGTACCTTTAAAAAATAACCATATGTATGAAATGTTTGGTTCTTTCCCAAATGAGTCTTGTATCATATGCGCTTTATGCGTGCGTTGAAATATTTTTCGTTTGTTTAAGGTTAAATTGGAAATTGTATTATAATTTATAAATAAATTGTATTAAATTTATAATTAATATGAATAAAACAGGGAGAATAAAGGCGTGTTAGTAACGAGCAGTAAGTAATAGTTCTTATGCAAAATATTATTAAATTGAGTGCTCACAAATACGGTATGTTCTCTCTTTGGTGTAATGTTATAGATATATCTCAGCTTCGTTTGTAAGAGACGAGGGGGAATATCCTGAAGTATAACTTTAGCAGGGCTTCAGAAATGATGAAAGTAACCGTAATAGACACTATACAAATATTTTGAAACGTAGTTACGTTGATGTTGTTAGTCGCAGGCCGATTAGCATTACTTTGTAACAGCGAAAACTTTAAATAAATTAAATTTGTAAAACATGTAATACTGCCAGCGCTATACGTCGTGGCATCTATATCAATAAAATGATTCTCATACACGTCATGTCAAATACTACTTGATACTCTGACCAACAAGTAATGCTGAAGGCAATATCTCACGCTATTACTATCATGGTTAGGAAATACTGTGGTCTACGCTTTAACCTAACATTCCCGCGTAGCGCCTAATTAGGGTTTTGCACTCACCACTGTATCAGTGATATATATAATTTCTGTATTGTCTGTGCACTAGCCCTTTGAGGATGGCACAAATTTACTGGCACAGAGGATAAGGTTGACCTGAGCTGCCTATATTCTTCAATATATTCAGTATCAGCTGTGTTGGTCTCTGTATATCCACGTACCATCGTCATATTGGTCCTGGCCACACCAGACACGCCTATTGTACTTTGGGTAGTTTATTATTGGCTGGCCGTTGGCCAATGGAGTCGCGCTTTGACTGTTCACCAATTAATGTGTCGCTACAGAGGAAACAAATTTTACAATCCATCGTGCCCAGTTGATAAATTATTATAAACAACAGTTTTCTTCTTAAAAATTTAAATGTTGACAATTTTTTAATTTTATATTTGGAATCCGATATGTTGCAGTGAAACAATAAAACTATCAAAGTATGCATTTTTTTCTCGAAAGGAAAGAGGTTTCCATATAAAGGTAGCCCCTAGTATATACGTTCTGCGGACGCCTGGGTTCCGCCGAACTACGTTGAACTCGGCCGAGTCTCGACGTGTCTCGGTGCCGAGGCAACCTCTGGGGGGGGGGGGGGAGGAAGTGTCCTCGCTACACCCTCTTAAGATGAGTGTGAACCTGCGCGTCCAAGGTCAAGAAGCGAGGGAGCGATACGGGCGACACTAACACGCACGCCTAGTGCCTCATCGCTCCTACGTGCAAGGCGTGCAGTGTGTCCTGTACTGTGCAAATAAGATCTGTAACAGTGAGGTTTTATTACACGCGATGAAAGACCACGTATTAAGCTAAGCCTGTATAGTTGCACCTTTCTCCTGCTGCTTAAGGAAACTGCATTGGCAAGCTTTAGAAATTCGATATTTGACCATTTTCGCGAATTTTTTTCTCGGAGAATACACTTAATATGTTAAAAGTAAGAACGCAGAGGCATGGATAATTGTTTTTTTTTTTTTACCTTTTATAGCCAAACCTATTATTTACAGAACATATATACACCGAAATACGCGAATACGCGCAAACAATGATTTCACAAAAAAATTTCCAATTCACACTCTCCTCTTGAGGCCCGTCTACAATCGCATTGACGCTACAATAACGCGTTACAACGAGCCATGAATCCGTGAATCGTATACCCTCTGGCTACAACCGACGCAAAACGTTGCCATGGCGCTAAACGTAAAACGCAACGCGGTATAAGTTGGCCAATATTCAAGTCTTTGCGTTTTGCGTTTTACCCCAGCCAATCAGAATTCAAGACGTCGCAAACAAGTAAAAACAAATGTTACAGACGACTGGCAACAGATAGCAGCACTATCGCCAGAAAGTATATTTAATATGGTAATGTTATACGTAATCAATATACAAATAACGCAAAATGCATTTTAAAAATAATTGAGTGTAACTATCGAGTCTGCGGAATCTCTTTTTCTTACAAAAGGTTATTTTCAAAATTCGAACACAAACAAAAATATTTGTACACATACGCCTATATTCTTTTTATTTTTATTCCTTCTAACGTCGATTGTAGACATGCCAGTTTTCTTATAGCAGCTATGGGCGTTTAACGTTTTGTGTCAGCGCGGTTGTAGACGGGCCTTTATATATAGGCACGCCCGTTGGTATCCTTTGTTTCTACCGACCCTCGTTTAGGACTTAGGAATCCTTTACCCGAACACCGCACACTATATTTTTCCCGCCCGCTTATAAACTTCCGCGCCGCTGCCCTGGGAGCTTTCGTTGCATTATGAACTGGCGACAAAATACCGACTTTCATTTATGCCCTAAAGAAAATATTTACATTTAAACATTGCGTACTTGGAAAATTATATTACACACGAATGTTTACAATGAGCTCCGCACAGCAACTAGAGGGGGACCCACAAAGTTACGCAGCAGCTGAAGCAGCCTTAGTTACCTGTGACCAAGGCCTCAGGGCTTACGCAGGACGGGACAATAGAGAGACGTGAATAAATGACGCGCGACGGATGACGGCGGGGAGATGAATAATAAAAGGGGGCGCGCCGAGGGCGGAAGAGCAATTACAAACAGCGGCGCGTGGCGCCCGGGAGATCAGGTTTTCTTGATTGCCACCTTCCCGCCCTGTCCTAGGATTAAGTTCCTCCTCCCCTGGATCCTTCCCTCAACCGACGCGTCCACACATGTCCCTCGTCTACAGCATAGACTAGAGATGGGGTCGAACGCTTATTCGTCTTCTGCGCATGTACTCAACGTTGACCTACCTCGATCCTACACAGCTGTCAAAATCACATGGTCAGCAGTGATGAACGTGTTTGTTAACATCTTAGTTTTCAAATAACAAGCACTATTATATTAACAAAATACTTCTATAGGCTATTCACGGTAAAATGAGCACTTTTGTGGCCCTGGTTACATTTTACTTTCAACCATTTTTTAAAATCATTTAACCATCTTTTTAAATAAATATTGCCATAAGTAACAAAGTGTGTATATTCGATCGCATTCGAAAGTTAACCTCTAAAGTTAAAATGAAACACATCTATTGACTATTATTCTATATTAGAGGGCTTTCAAAAGTGCTCACTTTACCGTGAATAGCCTATACCAGTTTGAATGTAATCAAAAAGCAGTACAGATTGACTAGAGGAAGCATAAAAACATCGAACCCAATCCACGCCATTGTTGATAGACTTGTAAGCAGAAAAGCAGTTCAATTTTGGGACACGGAGTTTGGATGTGCGTAGCCAGCGAGATCTGTCTACCCCCATCTATAGTATATGGTCTACACAACGATCCTGAGATCTGACAAGAATACCGTACGAAGCGAAGCGGCAATCTCAGTCAAGCGGATTCTCGCCTCCGAAATTCAAGGCCATTGACGAATGCTACATTATTATGAGAGAGTGATGTGGGCGGCTCCTAACATCGAGGTCTTGAGAACCGATGAGGGTGAAGCGAGATGAATAAGGAGCAGCACAGGAATGCGAGGGCGGTGGAAACGGGAGACCCCCCGAGAAAACCCGCCGACCAGCGGCATCGTCCGGCACTTACGCATAAGAGGAAAGCATGGTGGATGTGGCCTGAGTACTCGAATGTTTCACTGTCTTCATATACATTTCTATACGCACGTGGTTTCGTAATGACGTTGTTGACAGCTGCTCCAGCTATGCAGTGATGCAACTCAGAGCTCGCGGCCTATAGTCCATTCACGGTTACTTCACACTTTTCTGAAGCCCTGCTTAAGTTCTACGTCCACGATATTCCTCCCCCTCGTGCAAACTAAGCTGAACTAAGTCTAGAAAATTACAACAAATGACAAAGCGCCGAATTCGTGCGAACTCACTTGCAAAAATATTTTGCATGCGAACTGTTTCTTACTATAGGCCGTTCACGGAAAAGTGAGCACTTTTGAAGCCCTAGTTAAATTTTTCTTTCAACCTATTTATATCCTTCCACCACTTGTTAATGTAAACCCTGCCATGTGAGTTATAAACACAGCGTATACATTCACCATACCAAATCCCAAAAGTCAGAGACCACAATGAAATGTATTTATTGTTTATTATGTCTGACGAAACAGCTTCACAAATTGCTCACTTTACTTGGAATGGCCTATAGGCGCTAACAACACACGTTTTCTCCACATTTTTATATCCATATTTGTTATAAATGAAATGTAAAATTTTAAAAATATAGGCAAATCTTTAATTGATAAAAAAAATAGCTATTTTGATTGTTAAAAGATGTATAAAATTATTTAATTACAAGGTATATTTAGGAAATAACTAAACACGTCATACATGTAGCGATTTTTCACAAGGTTTGATTCAAAAAGTGCAAAGAAACCGCGAATTGACTATAGACTAGAACTGGTTTGTGGTTTACTACCAACTTTGGAAATCAAGTGTCTTTAAAAAAATTAATTTCTCCTAACTGCGTACCCTCAGTTAAGTTGGCCACATGTAAGGAAAGCAGTTCCGACATGGTTCCATTCTCTTATTGGCCGCTCGAGGCTCTGGGATACTATCCTTGGGTCTGATTATCTACTACATGCTCCTATTGGTTGGGCTGCGAGCTGGCAAGTAGGTTTCCAGGCTCTGATTGGCGAACGGCATTCCTCCATATTTTTTTTGCCGAGTGATGCAATTTTGCTGACTTGTGTTACTCGAGTTATCGGTATAAGCTGCTTGTTTCACTTCTGTATTAAAAACTTATCTGTGTCCGTGTCTGAATGTCGTAGTGAAAGTTTAATTTTAAAAGTATCGAAGTTTTATTGATTTAAATTCGTACCTGACTTGTAAACATAAGAATAAGAAATAACTTTTAATCCTTTCATTCCGAAATTAATCTTTGGTTTCTGGTGTAGCAAATAAGAACTTTTTTGGTGCATGCTGGACTTCGCTGGTAAACTACGTGTTTCGTTATCACATTAAATAAGCTGGGGGTTTTGGGTTCTACGTTAATCATATGAAGCTGTGATAACGTAGAGCAATAACACGGTTTACGAACCAGTTATAGGCTATTCGCGATAAAGTGAGTATATTTGAATGCTCCCTCATTTGAAATAATAGCCAATAAATATATTTTGCTTTGGATTTAGGCGTTAACTTTCGAGTGCGGTAGAATAAACACGCTGTGTTTATTATTTACATAGTAATATTTATTTCGAAAAGGTGGTTAAAGGATAAAAAAAATGGCAGGAAAAAATAACTGGGGCATCAAAAATGCTCACTTTACCACGAACAGCCTATACCCACAGGGAAGACACTGGATACCGAACCACACATTGCACAGTACCTACACATCAAATATAATATTCCTCATGTAAACCATTCGCAATAATGGGCTTGGAAGAGATAATATCATACTTGATAAGTTAAGGATTTATAGTTAAAGATAATAGAAGCATGTTTAAATCGGACCGGTGAAAATGTTACTTTTAAAAGTATTTTATTGCATAGAGCTTATGAACGTCCCCGATGTTATGCCTGAATGCTGATTAGGGGACGGCTTGGAAACTAACTTACTAGCTAGCTTAAACTAACACCCATGACTTACCCCGTATTCGAACCCGGAACCTCCCAACCTACTGCGCAACGGGAGATTGGATTTTAAACGTTAGAGGAAGAAGGGTAAAAAATGAGTAGAAAATGGATTCCAGGCATTGCTTGACAAAATGGCTTATTTAACCACGAGCAGTATGTACAAGGGATCCTGCCACATTCCTAATAACTCCCTTGTCTCTCATTTCTCTCATTTTCCGAGAACAAAGAACAACCAGCGTGAGTTCTGTTCCTGTTCAGAATAACTACCGGCTATCTGATTCCACTCGTCGCGTATTTCACAAACCATTGTGCGTGTGTGAGCGCCTGTGTGTGTGTGTGTGTGTGTGTGTGTGTGTGTGTGTGTGTGTGTGCGTTGTCCTATTTTCTGTGCGATTTCATTACCTGTTAATTTTCATTCTTCAAAGGCTAATTTTACGCTCTCATTTCAGTTTCAACAAATTATTTGCTCGTAAAAATAGTTAATTTTTTTTGTACTCATCTTCACACAATTACCTACCAATTACGCTGTACGATACAACAAACATTAAAAAATATTTTTTGTGTTCGTTATGAAAAATATGAGGAAAAATGGCCAGCATCCGGTTTTCATTACGCCAGTTTTCCTTCCAATTATTTTCGGTGATAAAACATAATACTGGATGGGAAAAAATATAAGTAGAATGTTATTGGGGATTCGGGCACAATGCATTTTAAATGGGACAAAACTGGCACCTGACACCGGCGTCAGAGCCGGCCAGCCGTCATGTTGTGACGTCACACAACCGTCATCTTAGATCTGGTTGACATTGACCTTGACCTATGACCTTGACCCTATGACCATGACTTTAACCTTGACCCATGTCCATGACTTTGAATAACCTTGAACCCAAACAATTCCAAAAAAAATTCCTAAAAACTTTAAAAATTTATACAAATTGAAACACTTGAAAAAAAAATAGAAAATATTTTAAAGTAATTATTTAAAGATGTCCCAGAAGGAAACACCTCACTCGACTCTGAACAAGTTCTGATATGTGCGGCCAAACCTTGATACTATATTGCACGTACTATATATATTATGTAGGGCTTCCAAAAAAATTAATTTTCCCGCGAACCGGGGGGGGGGGGGTGACATGGGGACTGAGCTATTAGCACGCTCGCCTCCCACCAAGGCGAACCGGGTTCAATCCCTGGCCGGGTCACGCGATTTTCTCATGTGGGAATCGTACCGAACGATGCCGTTGGTCGGCGGGTTTTCTCGGGGATCTCCCGTTTCTCCCCTCCACTTCATTCCGGCGCCGCTCCACATTCGCTTCAATCATCTTCATCGGCTCTCAAGACCTCGCTATTAAGAGCCGCCTAAATATCTTCACTCACTCTCTCACCGGTGAACGGCGTATAACATGCACACCAGATAAGTTGTTTGAATGTTGAAGATGGCGGTGCCTGTGTGTTCCAGGACTACAACGACGAGATCCGGCAGGAGCAGATGTGGGAGATGCAGCTGCTCAACACCCAGCAGCGAGGAGGAGTTGGTGGCGGCGACGGGGGCGGCGTGGGGCGCGGGGAGGCGGCGGACGGCGGCGCCAGCACGGCCAGCTCGTGCAGCAACGGCAGCCTGACGCCGCCCACGCCACTGGTTGCAGGGTCGCCGCCCCCGCCGCCGCCGCCACAGCACCCGGCGCTGCGGGGGCTGGAGGCCAGGGCGCAGGTCGCCGCCGCCATCGCCGCCGCCGCCACAGGTACGTCACCTCCTACGCCTACCTCTGGCTGCGCACCCACGAGCCTACATGTACAGTTAACATACAGTCAGAATATACGTATACGACATTGTCTCTAGAGAAGCAGGGCATTTAATTGAAAATGAGGCTATTTCACTAAATAAGGAGGGAATTTAATTAAAAAGGGAGGACATTTCATTCATGAAGTGACGTTGCATTACCAAGGAGGACATTTCATTCCAAAGGAGGACAATTCAATAAAAAGGAGAACAATTCATTAAAAGTAGGGTATATCATTTAAATAAGACGATATTTCATTAAAAAGGCAAGACATTTTACTAAAACAAAAGATTAACGTTTAATTTAAAAATGCCATTTCAATTAAAAGTGAAAACGTTTAATAACTAACATTTCATGAAATTGCACTTCTAAATAAAAATACACCAGAACATTCCTTTAAAAAAGACATTTTATTTTTAAAAAATTACATTTCATTTGGGGAACATTTCATTAAAAAGACATTTCATTAAAGAAGGGGGGATTTTTATTTTAAAAAAAAGGAGGGAATTTTATTATTAAGAAAGGGTGCTTTCGATTTAAAAAGGGACATTTTCTTTTTAAAAAATACGACATTTCGTTAAAAGGGACGACATTTCATCAATAAAGAAGATTTTTCGTCAAAAAGAATGACATTTCATGAAAAGGATAACGTTTCATTAAAACGTTGGACATGTCATTAGAAAGGAGGGTATTTCCTTTAAAAGAAGAATAGTTGATTAACAATTAGGATAGTTCAATTTCAGTAGGGCCGACAAATTATTTATGCTTATAGGCTGTTCACGGTAAAATGAGCACTTTTGAAAGCCCTGCTTAAGATCTACTTGTATGCACGTTGTGTATTCCTCCGCATTATATAAAAGTAACATTGCTATGGGCCTCATTACTTTATTCATGCGTCGGTCAAATGAAACAGCGAAATTATTAAGAACGTAAATTCTTTACAATTCTGCTCATTTTTACACTTCGATGCATTAAAAAAAAAAAGAGGAAAGTGAAATAATTAATTTTTTGTCATCACAAGTTGTAACCTAACACCTTTTATTCGACTTTAAGATATTGATCTACTTTCCATCCATCGTTACCAACTTTACTGGGCGAGTGTCACGCCCATTGATATATGCATGCAAAGCCGGTGACTTTTTGTATGTTTCATTTCTAAAGTGCTCGCTTTATCGTGAACAGCCTTTAATTATAATACTCGTACAGTGTATTACGAGCGTAATGTTTAAGGTTATCTAGTCAGGTTAGAGCTTCTTGTTTGTAACCATTGTAGCCAGAACATGCTGTAAGAAACGATTTACATTCCTAACTAATACATAATTTCATTTGTATGGCATGTGAATAAAGTTATTAGGCCTATTACAACGTTGAGTTATCATACGGTGGAAGGACACGCTGTAATTAGAGAAGTAGATCCGAAGCAGAGCTTCTAAAAGTGCTCCTTTTATATTAAACAACCTGTACTGGAAAACTATAAGTTTCATTTCTTTCTCTTATAATTTGATTTTAATAATTTGAAAAGAATTATTGTGAACATTGTAAAGAGTAATGGAAATGTATAACCTATTTCTAGTATGGAAATAACACAACTTATCGATCTGCAATTGTAGGAATTTCGAACGTCGCTACTATATAAAGGTGAAAATTTTCCTTTGAATTTTGCTCTTCCCTTAGTCAGTTTAGGAACATTACTGTGGGTGTATGGGGATTTTTTTTTTTTACCATTTATACTTTCTCACTATACATATAGAATGGCGTCGTTGAGTTGAGTGTAGGGGAAGGTTGCCTAAGGCGTACCATTTTTTACATTATTGCATTAATTTGGGCCAATCTCTCAAGCAGCATGCATATATGCATACATGTCTACATTAACATGTCTAGTTAGCTGTAATAGCGACCCAGAAAAAATGTCCTAGTGTAAGACTGCAATCGGTACGATATAGGAAACCAGTATGCAAAATGGTACCCCAGTATCGTAAATCGTACCACTAAAAACAGAAATAATCTAATACTAAATGTTGTCCATGGAAACAGCTATAATGATGTTTTAAGAGTATACAAGAACATATTCCACCCTAAATAAAACAAACAAACAAATAATTTACATGCAACACAAATGAAACGTTTCAGGCCGGATTTAACCCTTACGCAGGTTTCATGTACCCAGGTGTGACACTGTAAACATTGCACCATATTTTATACATTTTCGTTACATACTAAGGAAAACCAATCGTATTGCACAAGTTCTACGGTTATATTGGATGTGAACGAAGTAGAAGGTGTATTGTTGTCTGGAGTTGTTCTTAAACACTTGTTTGCACGTGCAGAACGTCCCTTCCCATCTGTAGATTTGTTATCTACTGTGCTGATCGTCTTCCTTCTTCTATATTTTGCAGCCACAAATCACGTCTGTACGGACTGCTTGTCATTACAACAGCACGCAGAGCTCCCCGCCTTGCTGGTGTGGACACATGTTTGGAGGCAAGTTGGAATCGGAGAAATAGCTTCAATAGAAACATTCAACTTCGTATCATCTTCTGCTGAGTAGGTCTATCATTAGGGCTAATTATTTCACTACCTGTTGGATCGCTGATGTTTTCTGTAGGCTTACAAGAAGGCGTATCCGTCTCATTTTCATCGGAGTGGCATTCGTTTCCTTCCAGATTTGCAGCTGCAAAAAAGTCGGAATCGTTGAAAATATTACGATCTACCGGCCAGATTCCACAAGCACGAAATCCGTTAATGGCGTTTGAATAGTTGCTGCCTTTGAATAGGCCTCTGCTACAAGTTGAGTAACCTGATACTGGGTAACACACAGACCGGGATTTGTTTGAAGCCATTTTTCAACTGCCTGGGTGTAATAAGATTCTAATGGCATAACGAAGGACCTATCCAGAGGTTGTAGCCGATGAGTTGTGTGGGCAGGAAACTGCAACATTAGGACGCAATTAGCTCTTGCAAGTTCCAAAGCTTCTACAGTCTTCGAATGTGTCGAGTGGCCAACTAAAATTAAGAGAACATTGCTGTCGATGTTTGGTTTGATGACAGCAATAAAATGTTGTAACCATTTTACAAAAATATCACTGTTAATGCACCCTGTTTCCGATATGTCAACAATACATCCAGGAGGGACACCAACCTGCAGCTCATGCACCATTATCATGCGTTTAAAGATTATCATAGGTGGAACATACATCCCTGACGCACTAGTACAACACACTATTGTTGTATTGACACCTCTTTCCCCATTTGCAATAGCTCCCACCTGACGCTTTCCTTTCATAGCCAACACTTTCTGGCAAAGTTTTTGTACAGTGCTGAAACCCGTCTCATCCACATTAAACACACGAGTAGCATCAAATTTGTTTTCATCTATAACTCTTTCTAAGATATCAAAAAATTCTAACATATTCTTCTTGTTGAACCCCTTTGCACGTGCCATGAAAGTGGACTCGGGCTCACGTAGCTCTAATTCCTTATAGCGGGCTTTAAAGGGATAAAACCATTTATTCCCTGCCATTTCTGTCAATCTGTCGAAGGTGTTTGGTATTTAATTGCGCTCTGCAATTTGAAATGCTAACTTCCTGACATCAGTGATTGTTACCCCAAACAGAATCTTCTATAATCTTAAAATATGATCAACGAGTTGTTGCTCTACTTCGGGTGGAAGGGTGGTGGTACGGCCTATGGCTTTTACGGATTCGTTAGCTACAACATTCTTCCTGTCTAAGTGCCTTTTCAATGTTGGCTCTGGAATGTAGTATTGTCGACAGCATTCATTAAAACCCATGTCCCCGTTTCTATACGACGCAAGAGCCATTTCCATCTCCGTTTCAGTCCAAGCTCTATATTTCCTTTACGTCATTCTGTAACACACAACGGACGTGTGTTTTGGTAATCTTTTATTTACGGTGACTATTAAATACTTTTGCACATGGTAAATATGGAACTTGGCAAATGTAAGGCGTGTTCAACTGAAACCCATTGTCCTCGGATGTTGATGTACGACAATCAAGAAACATGTTCCTTAAACAATTCACAGATTTAATGCGGAACCTATACTGAAGTTTGTAATAAAATGAGATCACTACATAAAACGATGCAAAAGGTTATTTAGATTGTTCAAAGTGTTTACGCATAGAGTTAGCAATAAACGGGTTTCATTGTAACTTGCCTTGTAGTAGTATCCTAAATCGTACCGGCACGATTTGCTAAACTACGACGAGGTACCACTTAGGCAACTCGTCATCAAACAAAACAAACATATGAAACATAACCTCAAATTGTTTGTCGGCAGATATAAATTAGTTCAAATTGTGAAGAAGAGTTGTCTTTACAATAATAAATATATTCAAACAATAATTACTTACTTTTCAATTTCGTACAGGCTTGCAACTGAGGTTCAGAAACTACATCCAGAAGTGTAAATAATCATTAACTCCAATAACATCGCTAAACGTGGTTCCATACTTACATTATTCTTTGGACTGGCCGGGAACTACAACAGGTTCATCTTGTAGCCACAGGAGCGCAGTGGTATTCACATCTCCTGAAATACGGAGGTGGTACGATTTAGGAGGCGGTACGCATTCTGCTACTTTCCCCTAGTAGAGAAATTTGGGCGGATCTTAACATCAAGGTCTTGAGAGCCGATGAGGGCGAAGCGAGGTGAGTATGAAGCAGTACCGGAATGCAAGGGCGGGGAAATGGGAGATTCCCGAGGAAACCCGCTGATTAGCGAGATCGTCCTGCACGATTGCCACGTTCGAACATCCGCGAGTGACTCCGCTGGGAACAGAACCCGGCTTGCCTAGATGGGAGTCGAGTCATCTGACCACTACACTACCGTGGCCCCAATGATGCTAATAAGCGTGTAGACACGGTAGCATGCAGACATGTTACTTGCCGACCACAGCGTCAGTATAAGCTTGACTATACAACTTGTCAGTGTGTCAAAAGACACAAGTTACAATGCCAATCAACTGACACGACTGAATTGTCATTAGGTTTAAGACAATAGTTCCATGAACTAACACCAACCGGAAAAAAATACCGACGTGTGAAATGTTCGTATCTGTATCGGCTATTATCAACATGTAATATGTCGGCATTAGCTTGATGTCGATTATAAGATCTGTCAATTTTAACATAAACCTGACTGACATCATCATATCGTTGATATATCTAGTCAACATCGGCGCCACTATATTGCCGAGCAGCCAGTATGTACACATGCCGAAATGCGATATTGGCATCAGCTAGACTTGGACCAAGTGGCATATCGACATGTCATATCTCAACCTCTAATTATATTTGTCGAAGAGACAACTGTCATTTCAAGGTCTACTTCAGGTAGATCACCATCAGCAAAGACGCCTGCGCGTCTAAAGTCTACATTTACATTAGTTCGATGACGATCAGGCGGAATGCCAACATGACAATATTCCTCAACATCAGCTAAATTTAGGCTGATGACATCTCAACAGTGGAAATTACGAACGTCGACATTGCTGAAATGGAGATTAAATAACACGTGAAAGTCAACATCGATCCAGCTTAACATTGACTAAACTATACATATATAGAACTAAGCTGATACTCGGCGTAAGCTGCATGACAACCAGGGAACCTCTCAAAACATCGGATGTGTCATACACATCAGCTGTGGCAACACACATCAGCTGTGGCACATTGAAGACAAAATCAACCGCAGTTATAGGCACACATATCATGCGTCATGTAGATATGTCAGAAGTCGATTGTGACATATGCTAGGTATCGATTAAGTGCCATGTCGACGGAGCAAAGTGTCGCCGTAATTGTAGAACAGAATGTGTGTTGAAACATTTTTAACTCATATAACTTAATATTATAAATCTATAAATATGCCGCATTCTATATGCCAGCTTCAACATGGGTACACAGAGATAAAATTTTAAATTATAAAACTAAGCCCAACCCAGAGATACACTGAAAATTTATACAAGAAACATTAACCTGCTATTTACGATGACTCAAAAATATACGACATTACGAAATGAGTTGCAAAATATTTACATGTGTATAATTTTAAAACATGACTGAGTAACTTGTATGTAAAAATAACATGTTTCCTAAAGACATTTAAAACCGTAGTAGTTTCTCCATGTATGGACTCCTTATATCCATACTAGTCGTAAGTATGTGTGGCGTAAGAAGTTTCATAATCTTGCCTCTTTTCTGCAGTTATCACCTGTGATTGATATAACGTTCAATGCATAAGGGCCTGAAGAATTCGTGGGTTCATTACTGGTCAAACTAGAATCCAAACACCCTTTTGTTCAGGTTGCTATTGCAATTGGTCCTCGCGTTCTTTAACACATCCTGAAGAACCCTGAGCCAATAAGAAACACGTGACAAAATGCAGGTCCAACCATAGTCTTCCGCTGTGACAGCAAGCAACCAATGAGTATTTCTAATTTTGTAATTGTACACAAGACTGTGCAATCTAGCCTACAGGTCATTGAACACGAGAATTTTTCCTGTCTATATCAATAGATTATTACAATGATTGGTAACATAACACAGAACAGATCTAGAACGTAAAAGAGTTTGTGAGCCGTAATATACGATGGCTCTCATTTCACACTACTAATGTATTTTGTGACAAGAAACTTACGTAACTTAGCAACAACGGATATCTTTAATGAATTAACGCATTAGTTCTGTATATCAATTCGACGAAATACTTGATAATTCTCTATACTTTCGAATAAAAAAAAATAACTGATAGATGTACTTCATCATATACCTGATATTGGATACCAGACACCGAATGTGTCATGGGAGGAAAACTAAATAATTAATATTAATAGACAAACCTAGCAAGAAATGTTTTATGAGGAAGGACATGTGGAAAGGAAACTGTATCGGAAACACGTGGGAGAAAATGGTTACATTTCTAACGGTAGCAGCGCCGAATAGAACCCTCGAGCAGGAGGATCGATTAGAAATAATAACGTACCATTAGAGACCTGAAAAATTCGCGAGTTCAATGACCTGCAGGCTGGACTGCACAGTCAGCACGCACAAACACGCCAATATCAGTCGCACATTGGTTGTCCGCTGTCACAGTGGAAGGCGTTGATTGGACCAGCTTTCTCCAGGAGGTGTCAAACACCGTGTGGACCAATGGCTAAAGTTATACAAACACATGTGTATTGAATTCTAGCTTGTCCGAGAATGAATCCGCTAATTCTTCACGTCTCTACATATCATACTATCACTAGGGACACCCCAATTTCGCGAAAAAGATTTCATGACTAGTTGTATTTCATAACATTTTAGCTGAGATCAACCCTTCGTGATTGGGTTATTTACGTGTTATTAGTCTCAGGTATCTGCTCTCGAATCACAGACGCACACTACAAGGGTAACCTAATTATGGTTGGCCAGCCCAGTAAGAAAATGTTTTCTCACAAAGACACGGGGCTAGAGCTAGTGTATTTTCGCGGAAAAATCTGAGCATATGGTAGATTTCAATGCTCTGAGCTTAAACAGGAAGGTTTATTTTGCAATTGGTCACCCTCTGTATGCGAAGCCGTCTCAGTTTTTAACTGGGCCAATTATAATTCAATGACTTTGGCAGTGAACCAATGTGATTCGCGTACTAAGAGTTAACGAGTTCTAAGAGTTAGTGTAGCCAATCGAGAAAGCTAAACTACCGTAGTGTTTTGAAATATAAATTTTTTTCGCGAAATTTCACTAGCTCTACACGGGGCCAATAAACAAAAGAAAACTGCAAATATTCCCATAGGATGTTTAAATATAAAATGCTGCAAATCTTTTCGCAAAATTCGGGTGTCCCTAACTATCACACACCTAAATTTTACGTTATTTCTAGAAACCTGCAAAATTCGCATTTCGCGTTATTATTTGGCACAAGCTAAACTTCACAGTTCTGTATATACTCGTGCCGATGCCGTTTCTCTATTTGCTACTGCATAGACGCGAAGTTACTCTCTTTCTGACTAGACTGCACGTGATTGGACTACATAATTGTGAAGTGTTCATGTGTTGGCGCAGAGTTATTCAGGGAGTGTCAAATATTGTAAGGTCCAGTGATAAATTTATTTCTAAGGTTACATGTGTTTGACGTTTAACGTGTCCCCAAACAGGAACGCAACATTTGCAGGTCTCTACTTATTTCCCGTTTTGCAGAATGAACCCGCTGCATTTTATTTATTCTTTTTTCGCAATTAGCCGAGTTAATTAGGGAACTATTTTCAGTGGTTTCTTTGAAATTATTGATTACTTTTCCTGCGCGTGTAAAAGTTAAGGATCCTGCAGACCTGCTGCTAGAAGTGTGTTGCAGTGTGTTTGAAACGCAATTTTTTTTTCCCCACGAAAATATTCAACGCGTGCCCAATGTTCTGATGTACGAAAAGAGAATACACTACGAACGAGGCTTTTTGAGTGATTTCATGACGTCACGCATATTAGAAACGCCATTGCAGGGCACTAGAACACTCAAGAGCCGTGTATTTAAACTTATCGCAGATTTTCCACCAGTAAAGTGATGGGGCAACCGCTGAATGTCCCATAGTTAGAGAGAGGAAAAATTCGCTTGTTCAATGACCTGTAGGCTAAACTGTACAGTCTTGCGTGCAATAACGCAGATAAAAATACTCATTGGTTGCTTGCTGTAACAGCGGAAGACTATGGTTGGGCCTGCATTTTGTATCATGTTTCTTATTGGCTCAGGATTCTTCAGGAGGTGTTAAATTACTCGAGGACCATTTTTAATAGTAACACGAATAAAAGAGTTGTTCGATTCTAGCTTGACCCATAGTGAACCCGCGAATTCTTCAGATCTCTCTACCCGTGTACCGGCAGCATGGCCAGAACACTGCACGTCAGTTCAGTAGCGGCGACGGCACATCTGACGCATGTGGGAAAGTCGCCCTTATCGCCGCCATGTTCCTCTGTTCTGAAATGTGGAAAGTGGCTCCAGGAAGTCGGGAAGCATTAAATTCATATTCGTGCGTCGATTTCAACGTGAGTTTGAAGTTGCTTGATACATATAAACGTTACATCGAGCTGAAACTCACAGCTTACACCCGCCTGGAAAACAAATTTGTCTCTGAAATTTATGTATGTTGAATAAAAATTACCTAATTCGTTGCCCGCAGCTCTCATTGCACGCTGAATGTAAATTAGCACACTTCAATGGAATGCGTTTACTTCAGCGACAAAGCTACGTTGTAAAATGTCGGAAGCGCAGAAAAAAAAAAAACTAGCAAAAACTTTCCAGAATCGTGTGGGAATGCGATACTTCAAATTAATGATTTTTTGAAAATTATATAGTAAAAAAAAGTTCTTTTCTGAGACAACAATGAGTAACGTGTACCTAGAATAACTATATTTTTCTGTAGCCACAACTTAGAGACTATGAAATACTGGTCAGTGTTTTGTCCCAAGAATGATCTTATCTGAGCTCTGCGCTAAATTTTTGTGGTATTTGATAAGAAACTTTTCGCTATGGCATTTAGGATCCCGCACGTAAGGCATTATCAATTTTTTTCACATTTTTGTATTGGGGTTAATTTCTTCCAAGGTTTACACAGTGAAGTAGATTTACTTGCCTGAGTCTGGAAGCAAAACTGACCTTATTACATTTTGCGATCTCCACGTCGTTCCATATTTGAACGCTGGAGTTTGAGTTTCGACATGTGCGAAGGACAGGAGTAAGTGAACTAGTATGAGAGTATAGTTGCACATCAGCGCGATGTTTGCATTAACCGCCCTGATTCGTTGAAATGGGTGGGAAATTCGAGAAGTCCTGTATGCACAATGGTGAACTACAGTTTCTCATATCATTGTTGACACAGCGTTTATCGTACATGCATCTACTGTGATGTAACGTATCATCGGTGTATGAAGCTCGAGTAATTTAACAGTAACACCAGGATAAAAATCAATACAGAAGAGAAAATAAAAAAAAGAAAATAACATTTCATATTTAATGCCCAACTTCCCGTTACTATAGATCAGTTATATGTAGCCTTATATTTAAGTTGTTTTAATACAAAAACTGCAGAGAATATTTCATACATATCCATGAGGTAACCAACTCAATCTTCAAATAATCCAAGCACTCCACCTTTAACGACCTAATAGTCTTCAACGGACGTTCTTGCTGGTCATAAATAATTTGGCGACGAGGCTTGGCAAATTATTTGCTGCCAGTCCCTTTTCACATAGCAGCAACGTATATAGTAATTGGTACTTCAACTTTCCTAAAGCCCTGCTAAGTTCTAACTCCAGGATATTCCTTCACCTCGTGCTAACTGAGCTTGACTAAGTCTAGAAAACTACACTAAAAACACCGCACCGAATTCGTGCGCACTCAGTTGTAATAATATTTTTCATGGGAACTATTTCTTACTAGGCGATGCCAACACACATGTTTTCTCGCTGTTTATCTTCACATTTATTTTAAATGAAATGTTATCATTTATAAATAAATTATAGGTTTAACTTTAATATAGCAAAAAAAATAACATACTTCTAGGTTAACAGGGGTATGAAACGTTTGTGATACATGGCATGTTTATGTAATAATTAAATTCGCCATACATGGGGTGATTTTTCAAATATTTGATTCACGAAGTGTGAAGACACGCGAATAGGGTATATGCAGAAATTATTATTTTTCGCGTCATAATTTCAGTTCCATAGATATAACTGGAAACATTTCGTTACAGAAAATTTACAATATACCAGTTGTTTAGAACATTTGTATCTTATTTTCACTGCGTGTTTTTAATACTTGCAAGAAGGCTAACATTTATTGATAAATTTTTTTATATGTTCCTGACTTTTTACAGCTAACAGATAACACACAGATAAAATTATGCCGAAGAAAAAAAAAACACGTGAAATGTAGATTTTCTATGATCGAACATTGTGAGTAGTTACTCTGAATTCGGAATTATGACACGAAAATGAAGAATTCCCGTAAAAGAGGCAAATACGAGCCTAAAGTGTGCTGTGTCCTAGTATGGTCTCGGAGTAACCTACTGGTTCGGAATCCGTAACGATCGTAAAGCCCCTGTCATTCATTGGCCTTTGTGTGCATATTCATGAGTCGTAAAACTCAGATTTCACCTTAATGCTGGATTTACAATGACGCGACAGCCTGACATCACAGGCCCCCTAAAAAACGAAACATTTTCAGCAGACAATCAAAAGCCAGGTCACCCTAACAAAATCGCAGCCCCGACAGCCCGACAAAAGTAGATTATATTCCTACTTTTGTCGAGCTATCGTACTCGCTTAGCAGTTAAAAAAAAAAAAACTCATTAACACCACCTTTCAGAGCTAAATTTCGTGCGGTTTTCACGACTGTGGTAAATTTTACTCTACAAGTATTTTACTCATATGTACTGTACATCTTGGTTATCTTATAGCAGAAATATAAGTGGCTGTTGATTTGACGAAAATAATCGATCATGAAAACCTAACTTTGCCCCAAAATTTAAAAAATACTTTGTTTACACTGTTGTCAAAACAGTTCGGACTGTCGGAACAAGCTTGTCGTGGCATTGTAAATCCGGCATAAGACAGTGTAGTCCGTTACTTAATTCCTTGACAGCAGCACTGATGATACGGCCGTTAGTGTGAATGTTGAAGAATAATTACGCAACTAAAATTTTGGATTTTTATATAAAAAGTGTTTACCTGACAGATGGCAACAAACAGTAGGGTGTGAAAATTTTCTGAGATAAACCAAACAGAAATGTTATGAGCTCTGTAATACGTCATCATTTAGGGTTGAAATATAGAGGGAGAATGAGGTAGAGTACGCGCCCAAGGTGCGCAGATACCATTCTCTGTGACCCATATTTGGGCTACTTTTCTTACAACAACGCTATCAAAAATAATCTGGACAATATTTGAAACTAGATTACAGCTTATGTAAACAAATACTTTGAAATTCTTGTATACTTCCTCTAAACAACCTTTACAGCAATTCTATTAAACTCAAATAGGGTAAAATTACTTCATTAACATAAAAGTGCTGGTATTTAGAAAATTATATTATAAACAAATACGTTCATCACTGTTGACCACTTGACTTTGGCAGCGGTGTTGGTGTGAGATAGGTCAGTGTTGGGTATGAGCGAGTGAAGATATTAGGGCGGTTCTTAACAGCGAGGTCTTGAGAGCCAATGCAGGAGATTGAGGTGAGTATGGAGCGGCATCGGAATGAATGGCCCCGGGGGGGAAACGGGAGATCCCGATAAAACCCCCCTAACCAGCGGTATTGTCCGGCACGATTCTCGCGTGCGGAAAACCCAGGAGCGAGTTCGCCGGGAATCTAACCCGATTTACCTCGACGCGAGGCGGGTAGTCCGAACAGCTACGCCACCGCGGCCCCGAGAAACAATAAATCCGCCCGATGTACAGAATGTTCGGAAATTAAACTACCGAAGTGCGGGAGGCGATTCTTTATTAAAAATGACCTCTTTAATACGCGGGACACCATATACGTGAACAGCACATCAAAGGAGATAGGAGCCTGTGATCAATAGGATTTTTGGAAACGCATCTTCGCTGAATGCCTCGTACCTTCTGCCAGCGGCAGGGAAGGCTGCGATTTATCCACGGTGCGTACCACGCGGTTGAATGGAAGACGCCCGTTTGGCTCGCTATGGGGGCGTGTACTTGTGGAGGGCACGTCTTTGATGTGCTGACGTATCGTTTCCTCAAGCCAAACAGTGCGCACAGACCGAGGACGGCCAGTATTACGCATGTGTATCTGACACATGGGAAGCATAAGTCGTTTTTTTTTTTTGCTGCGGACTTTGTAAGTGTTGTACAAGGCATTCGGAAAAAAAAAAAAAAGTTTCAAAATACAATTTTCGTAGAATAGAATCTCCTTTCATTTTCCTTTTAGGTTTACGGTGTCGTATATTTCGACTTTATTTTTCGAAAACAATCGCCTCCCGTATTTTGGGCGTTTAACTTCCGAAAGGTTCCCCATATGCATGTACATATAAATGCTGTTCACAATAAAGTGAGCACTTTCGAAATCAACCTTAGAAAAAAGCCACTGCCCCTACCTGCATATGTTTTAACGGGCGCAATGAGTGGCATGTGTCCAGTAAAGTTGGTAACGATGGGAGAGAAAGTAGTTCCATATTTTAACGTCGAACATAAAGTGTTAGGTGACCATTTGTGATAACTTAAATCATTTCTCTCGCTTTCTGTATTTTTTTAATGCATCGAAGTGTAACAATTAGCAGGTTATGTACAATATTTACTTTTCTAAGGATTGCACAGTTTCACTTGACCGACACGTGATGAGGCCATGGCAATGTTAATTTTACATAAGGTAGAGGAATACACAATGTGTATACAAGTAGATCTTAAGCAGGGCTTTCAAAAATGCTCATTTTACCGTAAACAGCCTATACACACTAGTGAGCAAGTTGAAATAATAAATATGATGCAAAACCCGAAAAGCGATATTTTTTTTTTTTTTTTACAAAATATGTCAATGACAAAAATTGTGAAAGTAAATATACAAATATTATTACATAAAGTATCTACATGTTCGAGCGTTGTTCTGACTTACATAATATAATGATGATTCTAAGCGGGCACAAACGCCCCTGCTTGAAGTTTTCTGAAGCCTAATGCCTCTTTCATCGGTTCGCTAGCGGCAGCTGGCCATTTTGACTCTTGACGAGACCTTCGCGAGTAGCATTGCCTTTGGGAGTAATTCATTCGCACCACAATGCCCTCCCGGCCATGCGATAACTAGGCCCGCTGGGATTGCTGGTAAAGGGGGCGGGTTTTCAAGGGTTGCGATGAGACTGGCGATGTTCGCTCCGGATGGGAGGGAGGGGGATGAATGATAGGGCTGAGCTGTGAGATTTAGAGGGCGCCCAAGGGCTTGGAGGAATTTTGGAAATGAACCCACGGGTCAGAATCACCGAAACAGACGATTGCATTGACGTCATCTCCTTGACTGCCTGTATCTTACATAGCAATACAGTTGGTATTGACACAAGTATACTCTCCAGTCAATATTGAGTAACATACATACAACAGCGGTAGGTTACACTAGAAAATCCTACGACCCTTGTTAGCATTTTCCATTCGAGTGTTTCAATTTTTTCGCCAAATTTCAGTCATTTTTTAAAGTAAATGTTTCTTAAATTTACTTCCAAATTTTATTCATACTACTACGTTATTATAAGCCACTGAAAATCTACTAGTTAAATTAATAACTATATATACACACACAATTCTACGTGTATGTATATACTACACGTAAATGTTGGTAATTTTATTTAAGTTTTCGAAGTGTTATATTATGATATGAAATTGTTTCGAAGTAAAAATCACAAAAATTTCGCCTTCTTAGCAATTTTTGAATATTAAAGTGATTTTGGAAAATGGAATTTAATGTACCCGCACATTAAAATGGACACTTTCGATTGTATTCCGCCTTAAACACACCCTGGTTAATCGAACACTTTTTGGAAGCTCTGCTGAGGATCTACTTTTACCTTATTGTATTGTAGCTTTCCGCCAAATGTAAAATTAACATTGCCATGGTTTTGATCACTTAATTCATGTGTTAGCTATCTAAGTAAAAAATTGGAGATCTTAGAAATTTAAATGCCTTACTAATATGACATTTCGTACTCCAATGTACAGCATCAAATTATAAAAAAAAAAATACTATCTTCAGTGGCCATAAATTTTAAACGTCGCATGTTAACCCCTTAACTTAGGCATTAATTTTCCGCGTCAGATGTTGCAAAAGAGAAGATTTTGGCTTGAGATGTACGTACAAGTCCTTGTAATAATCTGCATGGTGGAAGATATGAAAATAATTTCGATTGGTTGACGGCTCCAGCAAAATGTTGTGCTAACAGCAGCCAGTCCGGAAAATCAAACCAAAGGTACAACGTAACACATTCGTGTGCACTCAGTTAAACAATATTTTGAATGAGAAAAATTTCTGACTAGGCATTACCAGCACAAGTATTTTCTGACTGTTTTTAATGGTATTAATTATAATTTAAATTTTACACGTTATAAATAAAGCAACATTTAAGGTTCTATTTAACAAAAATAAGACACCTTTTCCTTGCTAATGCTTCTTTATTGCATTTACAAGAATAAAACGTTTGATATATATTACATATCTAAAAAGAACCAAGCACGATTTATAAGGGGTGATTTTTCAAAGGTTTCATTAGAAAAGTGTCAAGATACTGTGAACAGATTTTTACTATGTATAGGCTACTCACGGCAACGTGAGAATTTTTGAAAGCCCTCTCATTTGAAATAATAGTCAATAAATATATTTCATCTTAGCCTTAGACGTTAACTTCTGAGTGCGGTGTAATCTACACACTGTGTTTATTGCTTATATGACAATATTAAGGATAAATAGTGGCTGAAACAACAAAGTAATAAAGTCGTCAAAAGTGCTCACTTTACCGTGAACAGCCTACATACGACGTGAAGAATGAATGTTTGAACTACGTGGGCGCAGTATGAGAGGGAGGTGGGAAACAAGCACGCGGAGAGGTAAACATGGCCCGCGAGTTTCCCCTCTTCCTTCCCCTCTTCAATTCGAAGGAGGAAATGTAAGTTTCCGCGTGAAATTAAGAAGACCACGTGACCCCGCAGGCCCCGAGCGTTTAATTAAACTTTACTACGATGGCGTAAACATTCTCGAGCAACAAGCAGCGGAGGAACTTACACAGTCTCTTAATGGAGCTGAGGAATGGAAAAATGCCGACGCACGTTTCTTGGCGGGGCGGAAGTACACGCATGCTGCAGACTTTCGCTAAAAGCTCGCCCATGTACGAGTAAAATAAATACTACTCACACTGCAGTCAACGAGGATAAATTATTTAATTTTTAAGTTGAGACATTTGTGCGGCTGTACACAACGTAGGTCTTGAGAGTCGACGAGGGTGAAGTGAGGCGTGGAACAGTGCCAGAATGCAAGGGCTGGAAACCTTGAAAACTCTTAGAGTGCATCCTTACAAACTACCTGTCATTTATTATTAATACATATTTTCTTTTAATTGGGAAATGTTTAATTTTTTTTTTTTAATTTATACATGGCAATTATTTCCAATCATATTTTACGTCACAAACGTTATCAATTAATAATGATGTGGTTTTGTAGTGACGTGGTAATGTGGCCCAGATGATAACAAGATTAACAAATAAAGTCTCAGCTGGTACTTCAACAGGCGAACACAAGAAGATGGCGAATAGTCCGAATTTGGCGGACTGGTACGAAAGTATTACCGGAAAGTTGAGAAGAAGAATGGCTGAAATAAAACTTCGAGTGAAATTTCAAATGAAACGTGGGATAGTTTACTTCGTCCAAAACTTGAGTACCCATTCGACCAAAAATCGAACCCTCTGGAACACATGAACAAGGAAGTTTCACGGAAAATTGATTACTTGTTACAGAGGCAATAAAACAGGGAACGAACTACCGGATAAATACTGATGCTGCACTCACTCATCTCAGAGGGAAGGGATGAAACTGCGTAGAATGGTTGAATATAAACCACAAAAAATTAAAAAATATCCTACATTATTACTACTAACTCTGCACTATTCTACATGATGCTTCTAAAACTAAATAAACCGCTGCTGGAAAATCATCACCCTGCAGCATCCTCCCCGAACACGGGAGCAGACGGCGAACACGTCATATATCAAGACCGCGTCTGTGCCAGAGAGTCAGCCATAAAACGGGCAACGGCAAGGGGAGAAAAGAAAAGAAAATTGTTTAGAAGCCGTTCCTAGAGAGCACTGGCGGTATCGCAAACCGTGCACAACTATGCACAACTGTTCTACAGGAAGAAATCACTTGAACCTCTGGCAACAAGTGCAGGCAAGGTATAGTTGCCCATATTCTTCAATACAGTTGTGTTGGTCTCTATCCTCGTCCTATTGGTCCTGGCCACACCGGACACGTCTACTGTACCCTGGGTCGTTTATCATTGGCTGGTCGTCGGCCAATGGAGTCGCGCTTTTACTGTGCACCAATTAATGTGTCGCTACAGAAGAAACAAGCTTTATAATCCACTGTGTCCAGTTGATCAATTATTAAAAATAACAGTTTTCTTCACACAAATTGAGATTATGACTCTTTTTATTTATATTCCGATAAATTGCAGTGAAACAATAAAACTATTAAAGTAGGTTTTTTTTTCTCAAGAGAAAATAGGCCCCGAGTATATACGAGCGTACTCCTCAAAGGTTTAACGGCGTATTGAGAGCGTCCATGTTTAAAATTGTCGACACCTTGTTTATTTGATTCAGTTTCTGTTTGTATTATATTATAAACACCAGAAAAAGAGTAAGGGTATTATTAAAATATTCACGCTATAAGAAATTTCGCCAATTACATTTAATCAACGCAGCATTAACCGTTACAGAGTCAGAATTGCTTATGATTTCGTATTGGTAGAGATAGGAAAATCACGCGAATTCATTTCAGGACAGGATAGATTTCAAACGCGTGTACACTGAAGTCACCTTTGCTATTGGATCGGAGTTTATTATACAAGCCCTAGACGACTCTGAGTCAATAGCAGACTTCCAAGGGAACCAGAAGGGAATCCCATGCAGCCAGGTGTGTGGTAACACTGGGGCGGCAGCCAATGCACAAACATCTGCGGCTCGACTCTACAAAGGATTGTGGAGTCTAGCCTATAGGTCATTGAACACACGAAATTTCCCTATCCCTATATATTGATAAAGATTGTTATAGTTTACTTTACAATTATATACTTTTTTTGGTTTTGTTTCCTGGGACATTGTCTTTTAAGAATACCGTATGCGTAAGACCCACTCACGTTTCAGATAATACTTTTCGTGCTTCATCACCCAGGTACGATAACAGATGAAATTTTATTGCCAAAATTAATTCTTGTCCAGTTAGTTCTTATAGCATGATAGCTGATTCTCACTTCTGTGACTGGCTGATGCGTTTTGCACAGAGTATATCACTTTGCAGGCGACCAACGCTATCTGACTGTCGGTGCGGCAGAATTCTCTCTAGCCCAGACGACGTGGGGATAAAGACTCCCACGCAGGCGACAGCCAATGGCTGCGGTAAACTTGAAAGGCAAGAACACACGACGTTGAAACCCTGGCAAGAACTCTTGTATTTCCCCCGGGGAAAATCGCACATGACAGCTGGGATCCGGGACGCGGACGTGGCTTGTGTCTGTCGTAAGAGAACAAACAGTCTTCCATCACAGCGGCCCTCGAACCTGAGACAACGGGCGTGTAATCGCTCCGCCAGGGTCCGTTGAAAAGACGACGTCGAAAGACGGTCAAGTCTGTGATGCTGCGACATACCATGCGAGCAGACAGGGGAACTTCTGGATCTCGTTTTAGAAAAAAAGCTAGACCTCAAACACGTGAACATTTCAGTTGTTTATTCTATTGCATCACACTAGGGATATGGAAATTTCTCGAGTTCAATATCCTGCAGGCTAGACTCCACAGTCCTGTGTACACTCGAGCCCCAGATGTTTGTTCATTTGCTGCTGCCCCAGAGAGTAGCCAGTGTTACCACACACATGACTGTATGGGATTCGCTACTTGTTTCCTTTCCAGTCTGCTATTGGCTGGTGCCCCAGAGAGTAGCCAGTGTTACCACACACATGACTGTATGGGACTCGCTACTTGTTTCCTTTCCAGTCTGCTATTGGCTGGTGCCCCAGAGAGTAGCCAGTGTTACCACAACACATGACTGTATGGGACTCGCTACTTGTTTCCTTCCCAGTCTGCTATTGGCTGGTGCCCCAGAGAGTAGCCAGTGTTACCACACACATGACTGTATGGGACTCGCTACTTGTTTCCTTTCCAGTCTGCTATTGGCTGGTGTCCCAGAGAGTAGCCAGTGTTACCACACACATGACTGTATGGGACTCGCTACTTGTTTCCTTTCCAGTCTGCTATTGGCTGGTGCCCCAGAAAGTAGCCAGTGTTACCACACACATGACTGTATGGGACTCGCTACTTGTTTCCTTTCCAGTCTGCTATTGGCTGGTGCCCCAGAGAGTAGCCAGTGTTACCACACACATGACTGTATGGGACTCGCTACTTGTTTCCTTTCCAGTCTGCTATTGGCTGCTGCCCCAGAGAGTAGCCAGTGTTGCCACACACATGACTGTATGGGACTCGCTACTTGTTTCCTTTCCAGTCTGCTATTGGCTGGTGCCCCAGAGAGTAGCCAGTGTTACCACACACATGACTGTATGGGACTCGCTACTTGTTTCCTTTCCAGTCTGCTATTGGCTGGTGTCCCAGAGAGTAGCCAGTGTTACCACACACATGACTGTATGGGACTCGCTACTTGTTTCCTTTCCAGTCTGCTATTGGCTGGTGCCCCAGAGAGTAGCCAGTGTTACCACACACATGACTGTATGGGACTCGCTACTTGTTTCCTTTCCAGTCTGCTATTGGCTGGTGCCCCAGAGAGTAGCCAGTGTTACCACACACATGACTGTATGGGACTCGCTACTTGTTTCCTTTCCAGTCTGCTATTGGCTGGTGCCCCAGAGAGTAGCCAGTGTTACCACACACATGACTGTATGGGACTCGCTACTTGTTTCCTTCCCAGTCTGCTATTGGCTGGTGCCCCAGAGAGTAGCCAGTGTTACCACACACATGACTGTATGGGACTCGCTACTTGTTTCCTTTCCAGTCTGCTATTGGCTGCTGCCCCAGAGAGTAGCCAGTGTTGCCACACACATGACTGTATGGGACTCGCTACTTGTTTCCTTTCCAGTCTGCTATTGGCTGGTGCCCCAGAGAGTAGCCAGTGTTACCACACACATGACTGTATGGGATTCGCTACTTGTTTCCTTTCCAGTCTGCTATTGGCTGGTGCCCCAGGGAGTAGCCAGTGTTGCCACACACATGACTGTATGGGACTCGCTACTTGTTTCCTTTCCAGTCTGCTATTGGCTTAGAGTCACCCAGGGCGCGTCTAATAAACTGCGGTCCAATTGCAAAGGTGACTTCAGTGTACACGTGTTGGACGTCAATCTTGTCCTGAAAAGAACTCGCGAAATCTTCGTATCTCTAGTAATAGCTAACACAATACCCAGGAGCTAGATGGCGTGGGGGTTCTCTTGACGTGGTCGTACCTGTTCTCTGATTGGTTGCACGAGGCTCTGCAAACAGGCCCGGTGTCTGATTGGCTGCCACCGTGTTGCCGAAGATTCCCTGTTAGCTAGACCGCCAGCTGGCAAGAAAGTTACAAGGCGCTGAATGGCCAACGGAGCTCCGACATGCTGCTGTCCAGCGAAGTGGAGAGATTTAGGCTTGAGAGCCGATGAGGGTGAAACGAGGTGAATATGGAGCAGCGTCGGAATGCAAGGGCGGGGGAAACGGGAGATCCCCGAGAAAATCGGCCGACCAGCGGCATCGTCCGGCACGATTCCCACATGAGGAAATACGGGGGTGACACCTCCTAGGTGGAAGCTGAGCAGTCTAGCCACTACACCACCGCGGCCCCATGCTGCTGTTAGGTGCCCTTGGCGAGCGCGGCTGAGGAGTTAGCAATACAAGCAACTCTTACACATCTGTGTTACGCATAGCGAAACCAGAAGAGAAGTTGAATAGTTTATTTGGTATATCGCCTGAAGGTATTCCATTTCACAGTACAAAAAAATGAAGTCGACCATCGGAGTATACTGGAAACGCGTAATTACTGACTCCAATCGTAGATGATGAAATTTTGGAGGCGCGCACAAATTTAAGTCACACAGGGGTGAACAAGAAGCTCGAGAAGTTAAGAAGGTAGGTATACTAACCTTAAATGTAGCAAAACTATCTCTACAGTTATCAGTTCTTGTGACTCTTGGCAAGGATCTGAACAAACACAAAAGAATGTTCAAGACAGATTACAAGTCATAATTCCTGATGAACCGTTCAGCATGGTATCAGTAGACCTGCTTGATCTTATACACATATAAAAATCTGAAATATACGAAATTATACCGTGTTGTGCAGGTGATGACGAAAACTCTATTTGATAAGGTTATTTATTCTGGGACCTGGAGGGCCATTAGTCAACAACAAGCCAGTAAGAAATTAAAGGACGTAATACAATGTTACAGTGCCCGTAAAAAGTTTGACCATTGTAAATTTGTTAAAATTCTTTCTTGGTTTTAAAATTTTTGTTCAATTTATATTATACAACTTCCTAACATTGTTACTTTCGAAACTTATTATCATTATTAAATTACTGAAATCCTTCAAATAATTTTCAACTTACGATTTTTGAAATGATATCATACATGTGGAATTATTGTACACACAGCTGTGTAAAAAGTACAAATATTTTACGAATATTTGAGTGCAGTAGTTATTTTAATTGAAAGAGAAACCCAAGCGAAGATCATAATATATTTGCAAAAGAGTTATTTATTTTCGTAGATTTAATTCACGTGATCAGTAGCTGGGACACCCGAATTTCGCGCAAATACTTGCGCAGATTCTAGATTTCAGTAACTCGTGGCATGGAAAAAATCCAATCACAAAAATGGATCTAATGTTAAGAGTTATGAAATATAACTGGTCGTGAAATCATTTTTTCGCGAAATACGGGTGTCACTAAATTGTAAGGCAAATTACTTATAAATCTACCAGGTTTGAAAACCAAACACGCGTCTTACCAGTTGAGCTAGCGAGATGAAGTTTTACAGCGTCAGTTAGTTCTCTTTCCACTCAAGAGATAACTTTACAGGTTTGTTACCGGTGAATTATAAATTCAGCGATTATTGCCATCCATGTTGAGGTATAGAGTTGCGGTGGAAGTTTCGTGACAAATAGTTGAGATGAGTAAGTGTAACAAATCGCAACGAGAATGTTCAACTCAGTTCGGCATTTCTAAGGCGTGTGTATCAAACACAATATTTTTTTTTATTCAGGTGCTTTATACACAATGATAATAATCTAAATAATCTATTAAAATCACCAAGAATGTTCGTATGCTACCCAGTTTGCACTACAGGTTTATTTTAACGAAGTATCAAAGGATTACAAAGTTTTTTATTTTCTGTTATTGTTTATTATTATTCGTACTACAGAAAATAATATTAATATTTGTTAGTTTCTTTTGGGCGAATAAAAATGTGTTGGCAAAAACACAATACCTATTTTAAAAGAGATTCGGGATACCAATACCCGATTATCAATTATTAAATAACCTTTATACTTGATTAATATTCTGTGCGTATGACCACATGACATGATATTTATTTGGCGGAGTTAATTAGGAGCATAGAAACTTAGGCTCCCATATTACGGAATTTTCGACTTTTCGGTGCTATTTTGAAAATTATAATCATTCGACTACAAACATTTACATTTATGTAATCCTTACATAAATCTCTTTGAGATAGTGGAATAACAAACATATCGTGAAATATGACCTTAACTGATTCAAAAAGTGAGATTCTCACTGATTCGCTCTCTAGTTCCGAACCAAAGATATCAGTCAGTGAAATAACATTCATTGAGAGTTAGTTGATAAGGTACTGCAGACGGGAGAATCAAGCAAATAAATTGGAAAAAAGTGATTTATAGGAGCGCAATTCTCGACATTCAGTGGTAACCACAAATAAATCAGCGAAATTCAGCCACCATATTAATTAGTAGAGAGATGTAAAATCCGCGTTGTTATACGGCATCAGGCTAAACTTCACAGTACTGTGTGTATTGGAGCCGCGGTCGTTTCTCCATTGGCTGCTGCATAGATATGAAGACACGCCCCTTCTGGCTGAATTGCACGTGATTGGGGAATACAATTGTGAAGTGTTCATTTATTGGCGCAGAGTTACCCAGGACGTCTCAGGTACATTACTCTCCAATGACAAATGTATTGCAAAGGTACACGTGTTTCAAGTTTAACGTGATCCCAAGTAACAAAGCGAATTTCGCAGGGCTATATTAATTAGGCACTTATTATTAAAAGCTGTTCCCGATAAAGTGAGCAATTTAGAAATCAACCTTTGAAAAATGTCACTGCTCCTACCTGCATATATTTTAATTGGCGCACTGAGTGACATGCGCCCAGTAAAGTTGGTAACGATGGATGGGAAGCAGTTCTGCATCTTAATGTCGAATAAAAAGTGTTACGTAACCATTTCTGATAACTTAAAATTATTTATTTCACTTTATGTTATTTTTTAATTAATGTAATAGTAACAATCATTAGATTTGTAAAATATTTACTTGTCTAATAATTTCACGGTGTTACTTGGCCGACGCATGAATAAAGTGCAGAAGCTGATGGCAATGCTAATATTAAATATGGGAGAATAATACACAACTTACGTGCAAGTAGATCTTAAACAGGGAGTTCAAAAGTGCTCATTTTATTGTGGATAGCCTACAGTTGCTCGATTTCCACTGTTTTCACTGATCTGGTCCTGTTCCCACTGTTTCAATTTAGAGTGCATGTTTAGAGTGCAGCGGGCGGATTGAGTAATGTCGTTGTGTTTTGTGTTGTGGGTGCAGGTGGGGGAGGGCCAACACAGCTGGTGTGTCGCAAGAGGCCCTTGCTACCCGGGGGCGGCACCCGGCTGGCCATGTCGCCGACGAAGCGGACGGTGCTGTCCATACTGGCTCGCGCCCGCGCCGCCCAGGCTAAGGAGCTGCCCGACTACCATCCGGTAGCCAACGGGTGAGTAGAAACACTTTGCAGACCTTTGCTCGAGTGTAGCCCAAGGAAAGCTGATATGAGAATTTCTTCGTCGTCCAGAACAAAACTCGCATGGATGTGCAGTCTTTGTTCGGCTAGTGTTTAACATGACCTCACTGAAACACCACAGCGCAGTGACTATGATATTGCTAACTAGTAGAGATGATGGTTTATCGAGGGAAAAGTTTATTGCTTGCTTGGATACAACGTACTGTAGACATATCCGACAGTTTTCTTTCCTTACTGCATGTCGTGAATGCATGAAGCTACTACGCCTTTCCACTTGGCCAGTAAGGAATCTGATACTATAAGGCAGAACGTTCCTGATTGGTATGCAAACAACTTACCCGAGTTAAAACCTTGATCATCCAGTCATGAAAGAATAAACTAGTTACAGTTTTACAGAAGATATGGTGGTTGAACAAATTTTCGCCATTTTCCATCATCTCTACTAATGAGAGAATGTCTTTCTTACAGATACTCTAAGGGACATGATTGATTGTAAACTCTTTTGTACGATAAAATCCATTTTATTGGGTCAGTATCACCTCGGCTTTCCACTGGTTGATGACCGGCCAATAATGAATGCTGTAAAGTACAAGGTAGTGTCCTGTGTGGTATTGGCCAATAGGACGGTGGTGAGTTCTAACACAGACACCAACAGAACCGATATTCTTGCAGTAGTAGATATAGGTGACTCACTTCTAATTTGTCTTAAGTGCCAGTAAATGTGGGCAGACCTCGATGTGTTAAGTGCAGTCATTACCTCCTCCTCGCGTTGCGGGGAACTGGATACGAGCGCAATTAAATTACAACAGAAGTTGTGAAACAGCTGATGCAGTAGAACTTTCAAAAACAAAAGTTAGTTATGATGTTAAGAGAACAAAAGAGAACACGCTGCTGTAAACGATTCTGCGAAAGTTTAGGAAGTTTGTGGCGGAAATTGAAGATGGTATGTTTCAGTTCTCAAACCATGTTTTTGGCGACTCTCTTTTTTTTACACAAAGAGATCACTTACAATGTTCTTTTTTTTTTTTTTTTTTTTTTTATCGAAACTCGAACTGTCCTCCCAGAATCACAGATTTATGTCAATTTCTAAAGGATCTTTAAAAAAAAAAAAAAAAAAGTTTTGCAGCGCAAATAAAAAGAAAGCGATTGTATGTAAGAGAATGATTAATAAAACTAGTTAACATCTCGCCAAAAAATATTTTTGCTAACTCCACTAGTTCCGGTTTCACTTGCTACCTATATCTGACCTGAATATGTTTGCATCAATTAAAGGAACTAGCTGAACTAATTAGCGTTACCCGGGTATAAGAATGTGAGTGAAGAGAGTTCTTGAGAGTCAATAAGAGTGAAGCGTGGTGAATATGGAGCAGCGCTGGAATGAAGGGGCGGTGGAAACTGGAGATCCCCGAGAAAACCCGCCGACCAGCGACGTCGTCCTGTACGATTCCCACAACAGAACGTCTGGGAGCGGCCCCTCCGGGAATCGAAACCCGCTTCTCCTTTGAGGGAGGCGAACAGGCTAACCACTGAACCACCGCGGCCCACCGGATATAAGAAGGCGATGAGAGATACAGACCCCATTCTAGTTGCTGCGGGTCCAATGGAGGTTTCTAAGTTATGTAGTGAAGGGGCTCCCTGCCAAATTTTTTGTCCAGATCCTTTTAACGGAGTTTAAATTGAGATACACGACCATTTGGACCCAAGGGGGGCTGGAATCCATATTTACCTTTACAGTATTTTAAGTTGGGTACTGAATGATAACCCTGCCACATAAGGTTCTTATCCGTCGAACGATGTCGAATAGAGAGAGACAGCCTCTTTTTTAGGGGATTTCGTAATTTAGGGTTCAATAGCGGAGTCGGAGCCCATTTTGACGTTCGTAGTATTTTAAGTTGAGCACTGAATGTGCTAAATTTGGTCGAGATCAGTCAATCGACGTAAAATTTGTATAGGAAACATACATACAACTTTTGATATATATATATATATGCATAATATTAAACATTGGCAAATGTTACTAACAATATGCCAAAACAGCACGTCCAAGATTATTTAGGTTAGCAAATGCACTTATTGGATAATGTTTAATCTAGGAGATTTTTTATTTTTACAAATAATTGATAAGATCGAAAATTCGCAACGTCGACCATGAACTCGTTGCCTTGAATATTTAGACACATCACACTGTTACAATATTATATTTAGACACATCACACTGTTACAATATTACATTTAGACACATCACACTGTTACAATATTATATTTAGACACATCACACTGTTACAATATTATATTTAGACACATCACACTGTTACAATATTATATTTAGACACATCACACTGTTACAATATTATATTTAGACACATCACACTGTTACAATATTATATTTAGACACATCACACTGTTAAAATATTATATTTAGACACATCACACTGTTACAATATTATATTTAGACACATCACACTGTTACAATATTATATTTAGACACATCACACTGTTACAATATTATATTTAGACACATCACACTGTTACAATATTATATTTAGACACATCACACTGTTACAATATTATATTTTATTCAAACAGCTCTTTGGAAACAAGTTGTCAAAATTATTTCTGTAATAGCCTGATAGAAGAGATTTTGATAATATTTTACAATACCATGATTTGAAATAAATTCTGAAATTAATAACGCTAATGTTTTATTTTAACAAGCAAGTGCTGTTTATTTTAAACACGGACTGTTAGAGTATATGCCATATAAAGGTGTGTTGTAAACTCTCAACAGCTCACATGTAGTAATACGAAAAATAAATTGACAACTAGTTTAAAAAGAAAATTGTTTTAAGAACGCGCAATTATTTTTTACTGCGTAGTTTCCGTAAGTTTTTAAAAATGGAGATACATAAACTGTTCAGTTTTTTTACTTCGCATAGGAGCATCGGGCGATAAAGAGTATTGCAATACAGGGACATGCGATAACGTTATGATACTGAAACATCTGCTTAGTATTGTTATTTTATTTACTACAACATTGTTTAAGAATAAGTGAAAGGGAGTGAGAATAGATTTATGCAGCTGTTAACAGCGAGGTCTTCAGAGACAATTCAAGAATAAGATCAATTGTTCGAACAAAAGTGAGGAACTATTTAGTAAATATAGGTTTGGAAAAGTAGTTACATCTAACAAAAGGATTCTATTGCAGTAATAATAGCATTAGAATTTTATTAAGATGTGTTGTTATTATAATAATGCCACTTGACTATAAACATTGCCTCTGACAAACTCATTTTATCTGATCGTCGGTTGATAGACTAAGCGACATGTTGAAACGGAAACATATATGTGTTACCGTAGTGTCAGTTCTTCCTGCCAATGTAAATAAAAATAATTCTCTGTTGGCATAAACATTCCATTATTATTAGGACGTACGTAGGAATCGGAACTGTTTTCTTTATGCGTTGTCGAAATTGTCGCTGATAGACCAGTACCTGTTTACGCTAATATGTAATATACAATATACTTTAATATATGTGGTGATGAGATGGGAGTTTTTCGGAAGTTGATTTCAAAAGTTTTCAATTGACAGCTTATTAGCGGTAAAACTAATTTAATGAAGACTAGAATTAATACGGTTCTCTAAGCACGTTTGATAATTATTTTGACAGATAAGGTACCCACCAGTTATAAGTACGCCATCATCTGCCAGAACGTACTATACTCTCATGTTTCCAGAAGTGGTAATTGGTTTTGACAATTGATGAGTTTCCAAAGTACATCGTAGTATTCAAAAAGCATAGAAATACACAGCCAGATAAAATTGGGGTCAGAGTAATCTACAGGATTCCTTTCATCTCGCTGTAGCGAAATATCCTGCGAGTAAATGAAGGGCGATTGCGAAATAATTAGTTTTTAATAATTTTAGGGCAATCAGTTGTCATGTAAACACGCACAAAATTAATTTCCCGCTAACGAGTTGTAAAAAAAAAAAAAAAGGTTCTGTTTGACATGCTGCAAACACTGTAATTAATTCGTGGAAATTTTAACTGTGTGCAACTACCCTTATTCTGGCACCCATTTATTTTTTACATCCATTATTGCATATGCAATCTGAGGGACTAGTTACGGCCAGGGGCTGCAAAGCTGCTGGGAAAAAACTAAATTTCATTATATAAAGACACGAATTTTGTTCAATAGTGCAATATAGAACAGTTCTAAGAGTCGTGAATGTATATTAAAATACGTTTTCGTAGTTTACAGTATACTATGTAGTTTATGAACGCAACAAATTACAGTAAGTATAGTTGAAATTACAGTAAGTATGGTTGAAATTAAGCTGTATCAACCTTTCGTAATAGTGAGATTCGCGGTGACTGAGCGGTTAGCCTGCTCGCCTCCGACCCATACGAGAACCGGGTTCCATCCCCGGCTGGGGCTTGAACCCGAATTTTTGGTTGTGGGTATCGTGCCGGACGATGCCGTTGGTCGGGGGTTTTCTCAGGGATATCCCGTTTCCCCCCGCCATTTCATTCTGGCGCTGCTCAATACTCACCACAATCACACTCATCGGCTCTCAAGACCTCGCTGTTAACAGCCGCCAAAAATTCTTTCACTCACATTCACTCACATTATGATCTCCTCTCCCCCCTCTTCTCTTGGAAAAAGCAGGCAAGCGTAGTGTTAGAATTTCTCAAAGTCAGTTGGATTCAGCCGGGTTCTTTAAGGGATGGTGATCTAATTAGATAAAAAAAAGGATCATTATTATTTGATGATTTATTACAAATATCCACAAAGAAAATACTTTCGACTCATTATCTCACAATAAATTGCCATCACCTGCCATTCACAATTTAAAAATTTAATCAGTACAATTTACAATCGCCCCAAAAAAAGTTAATCTCATCAAATAACTAAAATCAGTCCGAATAAACAGTGTATGAAAACCTAATAAATCATTTTATAAAAATAAATGTCCATATTTGACAGTTCCAATATTCACAGTGAAGTCCGTATCACGTGTCCATAGTCCCACCATAGTGAAGTCCAGATTCCGCCAGTTCGAAATGTTGTAGAGATCTTCGAGTGCCCCATGCATAGTTGCCCTTCTACTCGTCGGATATCTCGCCTGCTTGCCCGTTGCATACCACAAACACCTCGTCTATCGTCGCCTCGTACCTTCCAACGCCGTTCGTCTTAGCCGATGTCTTCTGCTGCACCAAACTTCCCCCAATCTCCGCACTTCAGCCAGATGACTACCACACAAATACTTCCGTTCCTCAGGCTGCGGCGGTATTTACGTATAGTGCCGGGGCCACAGCCCAGAAACTTCTTGAAATGCCGCGTTGCGCCAAGGGACAATATTACAAGGAAGTTCTTGTTCGTCCTCTCAAGTAGTTGACTCCTTCGGCAGGGGGGAGGGGCTGGGACGCCAGTCGGATCGGCTGTCAATCTTTCCCCTGGTTGCCAGGCGATGGAGCACGATCGGGTCTCCCTGGAGCGAGGGGAGGCCCGAGGCGACTCACCCCCTACATCGCCGGACCGCGTGTAACCAGATGGCACGGAACCAAGATCAGCGAGGGAGTTGGCACGCTGCGCAGTATACCCAACCAATGCTCCGTTGAACGGCCGACTCTTAGGCAACCGCCAGGTTTTTACACGGTGATTCGGGCAACGGTGATTCGGGCAACGGTGATTCGTGTAACGTACACCACCCAACACGCAACAGTGAAGTGAAGAGATTTGGGCGGCTCTTAACAGCGAGGTCTTGAGAGCCGATGAAGGTGATCGAAGTGACTATGGAGCGGCGCCGGAATGAAATGGCGGGGAAACAGGAGATCCCCGAGAAAACCAGCCGACCAGCGGCATCGTGCGGCACGATTCCCAAATGCGAAAATTCGCGGGAGCGCCCAGCCGGGGATTGAACTCATTTCACCTTGGTGGGAGGCGAGCAGGCTAACCGCCCAACCAGCGCAGCCCCGTGTAGTGGCGAAATAGCAGCTCTTGTCTAAGTGTAGCGCTAACGACCATCACACTGGAGCAAAAGTAATTACATATCATCCATTACATTACTTATCACTCAAAAAGAAACCAGATGGTCTTAATTTTCTCAGTACAATAAAATCATTTACTGATTAAAAGCTGTACTGTCATATTTCAGGAATGACATTTCAGTTTACAATATAATTTTGATAGTTCTTCAAAGTTAAGAACAGGTATAAGTTTACTAACACCTGGCATGAATCACAGCCATGAAGATCAGGCGCGTATTACGCGAATAAAACAATGTCATTCACTATCACAGTTTGCGACGAGTGAATTACTGTTTTGCCACAACTCTAACCTGTGTGGCATTCAGAAAATCTACTCCTAGAGTAAAGTAACTTGAGTAAAAGCTAACAAAAACCTAAAGTAAAAGTCAATTTGGAACAAGCATAATGTAGACAGCAGGCTGCGTTTACAATCTACCTTCATTAAGGAACTACTATAAACTCCAATTATATATATATCATTTAAGATAATGGCTTTCCTTAAAAAAAAAAAAAAAAGAATTATATGCGTAGTAAACTATTCTTACAATTACCTAGCCATGAATATTGTGTGCAAAATAGATCAATGTATTGAATTTACCTTTTTACCTTTTCGGTAAGGTTTTTGTCTCTCTAAATAATTTCGGTTAATTTAACTAAAACTCCCGTAAATTTAACATTTGAGTCCTTCGTTATAAACTGACGTAATGTATGTAAATTGTTTACTTTGGCGAGATATCCTGAGTGATTACTCTGCAGTTTCGAGACACCTCCAGAATGGAGTAAAGCATTTACTCAGTGTTTTGGGACATCCAAGGGGTAAAGATTACTCCTAGAGTAACGCCCTGGAATGTCGCCCTGATGGTTTTGCCCTCGTCTCGCCCGTTGCTGCGGGGCGACGGGAGGCTGTCTGGACCTGCTGGCGCGTCACCTCCGAGGAAGACCGCCCTTCCGCCCCTTCTCGAACCCGCCAATCAGGTGGAAGGGTGTCACGCTCGCGAGAGGACGTGTCAGGACTGGAAGTGACAGACCCGACGTAGTTTGCGCGCCCATCCACAACCCGCGTACCTGACGTTACCCCTCCCCCCTCCCCCTTTTCCCCCCCACTTCTGCAATTCCCGTCACTCAACGCGGTCCTCCACTGTGCGTGTTTGAGGAGGTGCGCCGTCGAGGACCTATTAACCCTCCTGCTGAGGTTCCGCCACAGGCAAGCCGGCCGTAGAGTATGCAGGCAGGTACACTGATGCGAAACTGTACTGCTAGGACAGGGAAATTTTCTAACCCAACCAGTAGAGACAAGCGAAACTCACGTTATTATTCATGGACAGTCTGTACTGCATGTAACTGTATTTTCGACTGACTTCAGACATTGGCCATAAATATGCCTGGCACACCTCGGAGAACACTTTCAGCCAGTAATATTAGTTCAGTAGCGGTGTGGCTAATATATTTGAAGAAGATCAAGCATAGAGCTGACGTAGAGTAACACATTCAGGTCTGCACATATTAACTGTAATTGAAGACAAGTTAGAAGTGAATCACCTGTATACACCACTGCAGGAACGTCTATTCTGTTGGGTTCTGTATTCCCACTTACCTCTCTTTTATTGGTCCACACCACACTGGGAGTGCTTACTGTGCTCTACAACGTTCATCATTGGCTGGTCATCAGCCACTGGGGCCGCAGAGATGATTATGCTCCAATGAAATGTCTCTTACTGTGTAAAAGTTTTACAGTCTTTCGTGTTCTTTTATAAGGGTATAACAAAAAATACACCTTTTGTAGGAAATAGATAGCTACTGGGTTGTATTGCTCTAGTGCGATCCGATTAAATACTAGCAGAACAATGACTCTATAACCATACGAGTTTTGTTTTCTAGGACGAAGGAATTTTTAAACTGGCGTTGTTCGAGCTTAGCTCGCGTGTAGTCCAGAATGTGTTAAAAGTACACCCGCCAATGAAACCACGGACTTTTGCCCACTTGTTTATACTGTGGTGGTGTCTATCACGTCACCGAACGATAACGCGAATTCTGCACGTCTCTACCAATCAGTGCGGCCACATGTTTTTTCGCGAAAGGATTTACGCGGTGTGGGGGAGGGGAGGGCTAGGCTTCAATATCCTACACGCACACGCGCAGCCTTCGTTTGGCTATTGGTCGGCTGTCTTTGCGCGAAGACTGGCTGCGACATGAGTGATCGATTCAGAATTAAGTGCCAGTAATACTGACTGCCCGCGAATCGCGTGCAGGCCGATGGTAGGCGTTACAATGCAGATGATCCAAATACTAAAGTGGTTCTGAACCAAAGTGTTTTGGAACACAACTTGTCCTGGAATATTTTCCGTAAAACAGGTGTCCCTACCGACCAGTTATTATTTTCACGATCGTCAACACGTTGCGCATGAATGAAACTTATGCCAGGTTTTGTACACACCAAGGCATCTGCGCCCAGTACTTTTGAGTGTCTCCCGCGTTGATAATTTGAACTGTAGAAACTTTTACGCTCTTTGACATGGCTGGTAAATACCAGTGCCATTGAGAACGCAACACATTGCTCATTGGTTGCAAGAAAAATGATAATGACAAGTACAGTGCGTACCAAAAAAAAATTTACAACACTTTAACTAAGAAATGAATGCGTGACCGAATAAGTAGAGTACTGAAGAATTCGCGGGTTCATTATGGGCCATGCTAGAAGCCAAAATTTCTTGCTTTCAGATTGCTACTCCAATAGGTCCAAGTTTTATATAACACCTCCTGAAAAACCCAGAACCAAGAGAAAAAAAGGCGGCAAAATGCAGCACTAACCATCGCATTGTTCTGTGGCAGCAAGTACTCAATGGGGATGTTTTTACCTGCGTCATAACACACAAGACTGTGGGCCCTAATTTACAGGTTATTGAACTCGCGAACTTTTCCGGTCTCTACGAATAAGCTATCGCAAGTTAGGTTTTTAAAGACGCGAGAAGTTACATTTGATATAACATAGAAATGGTAAGTACACAGAAGCGATTGGCATTGCTAGAGACCCTGCCTGCCATCTCGCAGTGGAGGACGGCACCCTGCTAGACTCCAAAAGTCCTCTACAAACATGAGCAGAAGTCACTCGTTCACTGGTTGCCACAATTGAAAAGAACTCATTCTCCTGTTTGACCCGGCCAATCGGAATGTTGCAACCAGAGTGATGAGTGTTTACTATTGGTTCTGAGTCCAGCAGGATGTGGCGGATGAGCGGTGATCCAGCGACGCGCGTGAAATTAACATATAATTGTATGCCGTCTACGTTATAACGCGAAATTGCGGGGTCTCTAGTCATGGCGGTTCCTTTAAAGTGTGTGTGCCCGTTCCCTGATTGGGCCCGCGAGGCTCTATAAACGAGCCTTGTGTCTTATTTGCTACCGCGTGCTAAGAAATGCTTCCTATTGACTGGGCTGCCAGCTGGCGAGTGCGTGAGCAAGTGCTGATTGGCGAACGGCGTTTCAGCATGATGCTAAAGGCTGTTCACGATAAAGTGAGCACTTTTGAAATCAACCTTATAAAAAAAGTCACTGCTCCTACCTGCATATATTCTAATAGGCGCACTGAGTGACGTGCGCCCAGTGAAGTTGGTCACGATGGAGGGAAAGTAGTTCCATATAACTGCGTCGAATTAAAATTGCTAGGTAACCATTTGTGATTACTTAATTTATAAATTCCACTTTCAGTTTTTTAACGCATCAAAGTGTACAACTGAGCAGATTAGAAAAATATTTACTTTTCTAATAATTTCACGATTTCACTGGCCCGATGCATGACTAAAATGATGAGGCCCATGACAATGCTAATTTTAAAGAAAGCGTGAGACTACACAAAGTGAGTAAAAGTATATTTTAAGCAGGGCTTTCACAAGTGCTCATTTGACCGTGAACAGCCTATACCACGTGACACCATGTTCCATTACGTGTGCGGCTTAAGTTTCAGCTGTTTTATCCGTGTGTCCTTAATTAATTACTCTGTGCATAGGGCACAGAAACTTGAATGCGGTAAGCGAAAACGAATCCTACCCCAATAAATCGAAGTCGAGGTTCTACGTGGGAGCCGCGGTGGTGTAGTGGTTAGATTACTCACCTCGAATCTAGGCGAGCCCGGTTCGACTCCCGACCGTGCCGCTCCATTAATTTTCGCATGCGTGAATCGCGCAGGACGATCCCGCTTGTTGGCGGGTTTTCTCGGGTATCTCCAGTTTCCTCCCGCTCCTTCGTTCCAGCATTGCTCCATACTCACTTCGCTTCACTCTCGTCGGCTCTCAAGACTTCGATGTTTAAGAACCGCCCAAATCACTTCACTCACCGACTCGCTTACTTTAACGGACCATTCGATCAAAATACAAGACGAAGAATTTTTTTTTTTCTACTATCATATTGGAAGATGATGAAATAATAGAGGAAAATTGGATCTGGGATTGAATCTGAAGCATTAGAAAAAGGGGAAATGTTTGAGAATTTCAAGATATATTATTCCTTGGAATTTCTAAGATGCAACTTTCCGCAAACTTACGACTTAATGAGACGTTTCAGCAATAAATCTAGTGACTCCGGGTGTTGGTGTCCTAGAATTTCGAACTGAGTAAGGCGGTATTAATTTATTTTAGAACTTTCTTCGAGTCGAAACAGTTTACTGGCAGTTATGATATCAGATATCAGAGGTCTTTTAATGTTCCTATCAAAAGTCACAACATTTTTTGTGCTTGCATATTTCGAATTTATGTTCACGTGGTTCATTATCTGGTTCATAAACCGCTCTGAATTGCTCCAACACAGACTTTATGAATGGTATTAAACGATTATTGCCATTTAATACGGGACATGCATCTTATCTTTGCCTTTATTAAAGATTCTAAATTACAGAGAATTATTGGTACCTACCGGTCTCTTTTATATTAACTTTCACAAACTCGTGATAATAAGAATTTTACGTGACAGTTATGAACGCCGTTTCATCGCCATTTATTAAAGTGCTCCATTTTTATCGACCTGGCAGGTTCTAATACGCTTGAAGAATAATACTGGCTTTCACAATTACGTCAAACGAAATGCTCAACTTTTTATGAATCTCGACTTACTTCGCGTTCTTTAGCAGTTCTTAAAAGAATACAATTACCGAGTGCTGCAAGAGCTTAAAACTCTATTTTCATGGAAGAAAAATATGTCAGCGAGCTTCCAGTTTTGAGAATAAATCTGCGAATTTATTATCACGCGTTATTCTTTTGTTTTCAATGCCAGCATTTTATTGCCACAGCATATAAATGCCCTGATACCACTATTGCCGATTGCGTATTGTTTTGGACGGAATATTTGTATATTTAAATATTACCTTAAATGATACTTATAGTTCCATAGCGAGTTCAAATCCATGGGCAATAGTTGAGCCATTTCGGCATGTAGGGGGATGTACAGAAAGGGATGATAGAAGGTGATTCGCATAAAGTTATATGTAGATGTCTGGAACGTCGAGTCATTTTATCATGCGTGTCTTCATTACTATATATATTATATATATAATTTATTGTACTCTGAATTAAAATGTTACTTCTTTTATTTTTCTCTTCCTCGTACTTCCACTAAGAATGGCGCTGTAGTTATGCCACTAATATGAAGTTATCTTGCGATTTATTTTCCGGTCAATCCAATAACTGATGGTTCATGCACGCTTATGTCAGGATGATAAAACTATTCTCTTACTGAGCGCCCCCTCAGGTTCAGTTTAAATATTTGCATCGCTGCAGTGGTAATAGAAGAATTGTCTTTGGCGTCATACTGTATCAAATATAGGATCTTCACGGTTATATCACAGATGTTTCTCAAGTCCTGCTAAAGTTCTAATTCCAGACAATTCCTCCGTCACATGCAAACAAAGCTTCGCTGAGTATAGGAAATTACAGCAAAGGGACACCGCACCGAATTCGTGTGCATTCGATGTAATTTTATTTTCCACAAGATCTACGTATTTCTTGCTAGGAATTACTAGAGATAATGGAAAATCGCGAGAATTATTTGAGCCAACATATCTTCTATAGCACTCTAACTAGTTTATTCTTTCATGATTGGATGAACAAGGATTTAACTGTTTGCAGACCAACCACGAACGTTCAGCCTTATAGTATCGTAATCCTCATTGGCTCAGTGAAGTGGGGTAGTAGCTTCACACTTGAATGACAGCCAATAAGGACAGAAAACGGTCGGACATATGTATGGTACGTTGAATCCTAGCAAACTGTCAACTTTTTCTCTCGCGATAAACCATTATCTCTAGGCATTACCAATATACGGGTTTTCTCCCTTGCAATGTATGAAAATCTGGTATTTCTGCCCACTTATTATATCTTATTTAATTCCCACTGAAAAATGTATGGTTTATATTTACTATTCGCGTGACAGTTCTATTGGCATAATTCTTTGTTATATAGTTATTCTATTTGTGCGTAACATTTTGCAAATGTTTGTTTATTTTACTGTTTCTGTCTCTTTAATTGCAGTTTTATAGTTGAGTATGACCACAGATGGAAATATTTTCAGAGTTGTTAAATTAACTTAATGATTTAATGAAGGTTTTTAAGATAGTTGTGTCAAACAGATTGCTAAAATATATCTATTTAAATGTAAACATTGGTCAATAGTCTGAGTATAGTACAATATGTAATATTGTGCAAGGGAATTTTCGGAAGTGCCTCGCCTATTGTGATATGGTTAGAGCCACGAGTATTTCGCGAATTCATTGGGAGGCGAGGTAGACTCCAATCACTTGTTCTTTTCTCCTGCTGTCGTTAGTAGACAGTTATTTAGACACGCTCCGTTTAACTATGAGCCAGTAATAAACAGGAAGCAGTAGTGTGAGTGAGTGTTTGACAGTCTTGTACAGAGTCCTCACTTGATCACAGCATCCAATAATCAAACGATAATGCCTCGAGTGTATATGGCTGTCCAGCCTAGCTTGCCGCTAACTCTATCTGCTAAATACTCGGGGCTCTAGCTATGGCAAATTCAAACTAGACTGTTTTGAAAAATTATCTCTGTTTTTGGAACTTTCAAGTCGGCATCTTGGATCCTGAAGCTCATCGAAAATATATTGAAGAAGTGTTATTTATCGTGGATCCTGTAATACAGATTTATTCAGGACATTATTTTAGGTCGTTGGCGTGCGCGTGGCGCAAGAGAAGAATGCCCGGGTAATTAATTAGCAAAAAAAAAAAAGGCTATCTGAATTGCTGCATGCCCCGTCCGAAAGCAATTGATTTGCTATCATGAACTACTATAATTTCTTGTTCCAGAATAATTACAGTTACAGATAAGTAAAAACTAAAATAAGTTGCAGATGGCTACGTGTCTAAGTAATATGATTTCCCCACTACAATCTTCAAGAATTTTGTATAACCCTCTCTCTATAGCTTTCTTTGCAGAATTTGCCCACACTTCCTTCAGACGTAGAGATCTAACGCACATACCTAAATACTTCATAAATCTAAGCAACAGAGTTAAGGAAAGGTATTTACTGATTAATGGATTAGAATCAAGTGAGATTTTTTTTGTCGGCATTGAATAATATTTTCCCGAGCGTAAAAAAAAAAAAAAACTACCTTAAGTTGCCAAATGTTAACTTGAAAATGTGCCAATTTAATTGTGTTCACCTAACAAGTTACATGTTCGAATAAACAAATCCTCAGTGCTAGTCCAGACGAAATTAGTCAACAAAATACTGAGATGAATCAACTGTGCATATTTATTTGGCCACTCACTGGACTTCGATGGAAAATACAGCTCGAGAATCTGTTTGTAATATTTGTTGCAGTTAGGGCAGCAATGAGGGTCGTTAGTGCATTTCAAGATGCAAAATAATGATGTAAACTTCATTATAAAATAAGTCCTACAGTAATCTGATAAGTAAAGCTATAAAACTTAAACTATTTAAGCATGCATGGTGTACAGTATTTGAACTGTATGTCTAAAAAAAACCATTCAAATTGCTTCAGTAGTCACTTCAGCAGAAGTTACTAAAGTGCAGCGCTATGGTGACGAAAATTATAGGCTGTTCACGGTAAAGTGAGCCCTCTTGAAATCAACCTTAAAAAAATATCGCTACTCCAACCTGCATAATTTTAACGGGATCACTGAGTGACATGCACCCAGTAAAGTTGGTAACGATGGAGGGAAAGTAGTTCCATGTCTTAACGTCGAATTAAAAACTGTTAGGTAACCATTTGTGATCACTAAAATGAATTCTTTGGTTTTCTGTATTTTTTTTTTAAATGCATCGAAGTGTAAAAATGAGCAGATTTGATCAGATATTTACTTTTCTAATAATGTCACAGTTTACTTGACCGACGCATGAATAAAGTGATGAGGCCCATGTCAATGTTAATTTTACATAAGGCGGAAGAATACACAACGTGCATACAAGTAGATCTTACGCAGGGCTTCAAAAAGTGCTAAGTGTGAACAGTTGTAATGTTCCCATTTCGATCGGGCCTCCAATTCTTGTTGTATTGACAGAAAATTTATTATGTACGTATAGCGAAACAAATTTTCAGTTGCACCAACCAAATCTTACAGTCTGGACCAACATATAATTTGCTTTCAACAACGAAATATTTAATAGCCCTCTATACAAACACTTGATTTGGTTGGGCAAAACAAACTTTCCGCAATTCAACAAAACCTGATACAAGAATCTTTCTCACGGTTTAGTGTACCACAAGGAATGCTACTGATTTGTGAATGCAGTCATGGAAGTCAGAGAAAAAAATGCCACCCGACATGTTTAAAGATGTTATATATAACTGGTTCGGGATTGAAACGAATTAATTCAATAACGTAAAGCATGTTTAATTTTTAATTTGTTCTCAACCACTGCCGTGATTGGCAAGGCTCAGCTTTCGTGTGGCGGAGGGAGTCCGAACCAGTGTAGGTTCAAAATCTATTTCCAGCATGGCTAAATATTTGAGCGCCGCGCATTCAAACGATTCGAACAACCGCGTGATCACGAAGTCTCTTTGTATTTAGTTTTTCTGTTTACAACCGGCGTAACCACTGTTAGTGAAAATGAAACAGATATGTACATTTTTAACGCCCTTGCTAAATCTCAGCTTTCTTCCGGTCTGTTGGGTTTCAGTGTTCACTGGCGGTTTAGTTGTAGCCGTTCTCTGTGTGCATTTCAAGTAATTATGTTATATTTTAATCATCGTCATTTCTGTGCAGCTACTCTAATTGAAATAAGAGGCCAGTGGCGGCTCACAGGCGATATTTGTTCTTCTCGGAGCTAGCCGGTGTGTAAATATTTCCTAATTAAAATACATTACCTACTGTTTAAAAAATATGGAAATATTCCTCATGCGACATCTTCCTCTTCATATGTTTGCTTTCCGAACCACTTGTTTTACTTAAAAGCCTGCAATTTTCGTGTTTTATAGCTGAGCAAATGTTATTTAACAAATATTTTAGTAAGTAATTTATATTCGGCCGCAGCTGTGCCACTTATTGGAAATAATACTGACACTAATCGCATCACAGTCAACACGGCTTAGAAACATAAGCCTGTAAGAAACTTCCAAATGAAAGCAAATCGTTTCAGCCTGGCGAATTAGTTGTGGTATCTCGGGACGAGTACCTTAGCGTGGTATTTATAGTTATGTCTAGAGACATTTCATCTCATCGTTCTTTTACGACAAAAACTTGTGCTTGAGGACAATAATAATCTCTATTTATAATTTGTTAAAAAAAAAAAAAAAATTTGCGTGCATAGCTATTTTGGAATCTTCGATCAAAATATAGTCTACACAACCCCAAGCGAATTCAGAGATATGGCTGTATAAATGGCCCTGTAATAAGTTTTATGCGTGAAAAATTTTAATTTCTTCGGAAATAAACACGTGCTGTAGAATCTTAGCTGCTATGCATAATTAAAATATAATCATCGTTGGAACAGAGTCTATACCTCACTATTAAATTACATGGGGTTCAAATTATCACCCTTTTCGCTCCAACCACAAGTTTCTGCCAGTTTATAACACTACGAAGCTGGGCCTCTAAGGAGCTCACTCGGCCTAATTCATTTCCAGTCAAACTATCTTCACTGTTGTTTCGGGTTCTGAGTGCAGGGACGTTTCGCGCAGTGATAAATTCAATTACTCCAAACCACTGAACTAGGTGGTAGTGTTTCTACACGCCCTTCCGCCGATTTTCGGTAATTTATGCTTGGTTGATGCATTTCCCCCCTGAAAATTCTCCTGTTTTGCTGTTCAGTTTGACCACAAAAAAAAAAAAAAAATCAACTGACTATTCAGACTTTGGTATTTGACTTTTGGGAACCACAGTTTCAAATTCATTGCGATGACGTTTCGAAAAATGTCAGTTTAAAAAAAACAGTGACACGGAAATTATTTCAAAAGTGTTTATCCGCGAATTTCACTCGCGTCCACTGATAGCTCGCGCCATTTTACCAGTGATGGCTTTTACGTTCCGTGTAATTTAGTTTCACATTTTCCGCTTCAGATATTCACTGACGGCCTGTGGCAAAATTTGTTTAGAACGCTTGTTGCCCTTTCGAAAAAAAAAAAAAAAATAATAAATCTGTTTAATTGAACGACGAATGGTCTCAGGCTTCCGCCAGAACTGCAGGGCCGAATGACACGATTTAATAGGAACCGAGCTGGAAGCTTGGTTTTAAATGCCAGGTGAAATTTGAATTGCTCCAGGCGGCTACATAAACGATTGCAAAGCGAGCATATCTGTCAGCGCTGCGTTGGCGTTTGTCTGCTCCTACCAGACAGCGAAATGAGTTAGCTAAAACGGATTTCAAAGTTTTTAGTAGAACGTCATTTGTAAACACAATTAAAATATGAGAATTTCGAGAGATGAAAAATTTCGATTGTTTTTGCCAAAACGGAATAACGATATTTATGTAAAGAAGGCGTTTAAAATAGCAGAACTAAGAATTCGTTGGTTTTTTATGATTCCTGTGTATATAAATACAGACTGTTTAGAAACTCATCAGAAATATTTCGGGAGGTGATTCGCTGTGAAAAATGTTCCCTATATTCCTAAGGATGATGTTCGCCATTGAGTCGAGTTTACAAATTGAATTTTCGCGAGATATCAGAAACGGCGTGGAGTTAAGATACGATTATTTGGACAATAGTTGGTGTAATCGATATCTTCAACCTTCGTAAAAATAACAGGGGTGGCCACACTCTCATTGCATGCAATTGTTTTCCCATCAAGTTATATATAATTTCGATACCATTTTATTGAGCAGTATGTCCGTCCTATTTGACAAAAAGATGCTCTTCTTGTATGTTCCTAGGGCCCACCTTTTCCGTTCAAACGGTGCACAAAAATTATCAGCGGCGACAATACACTCGTACTTTTACAAGAAAAATCCTTGGAAACCCAGTTGCCAATAAAATCATTTGTAAAACTACAAAGAGTTTTCTTCTAAAATTTGTAAAACAGTTGAGATTATTGGGAAGTGTAAATAAAATTATTTATTTTCTTCTAGAAATTAAATGTAATAGATTTTAAAAAAGAACATAAATAACAAATATTTACCAAAAAAATTAACTTCACTTTGCCAGCACGGGGACTAGAACACACACCTCTTACATTAATAGCCAGCACCTTTCACCACAAGATCAACTAGAGTTACCAGCTTACAGTATAGTTTTACATTAATAGCCAGCACCTTTCACCACAAGATCAAATAGAGTTACCATCTTACAGTATAGTTTTACATTAATAGCCAGCACCTTTCACCACAAGATCAAATAGAGTTACCATCTTACAGTATAGTTTTACATTAATAGCCAGCACCTTTCACCACAAGATCAACTAGTTACCAGCTTACAGTATAGTTTTACATTAATAGCCAGCACCTTTCACCACAAGATCAACTAGAGTTACCAGCTTACAGTATAGTTTTACAGTAAATAAAACTGCAGGCACCTACAACGTTCTGTGGCCTGTCCTGAGGGGAGCACGTCACACATTAAGTAGGGGGATTAGGGTAGCTAGATGGACAGAGCACTCAATTACAAAACACTACTGTTATTGATCTAACAGCAATACAAAGTCCACTATATAACAGCGGTAAGCAATCATCAAGAGAAGCGCAGAGGTCAAACTACTCAGATCAGATATTTAAGACTGGAGGTGTTGACGCCATTTCTTATTAATACAATTAGTTACGCAAAGAGGCAAATAATCTGCTCTTATGGAGCTTACTGTAGCCTTCGCTTGTCCCGCAGTCTCTCGTGCCTTAGTCGCCCTACCAGGGAGTATATTTACCCTTATCGCGGCGACGTCAACGATGAGGCTCTCTCGACAGCGGGCTCGACAGATGGTCCTCTCGGCAGGCGGTCCTCGGGCAGGGCCTCCGTCGTCGGAGGCAAGATGGCGCCCAGAGCCGCCATTGACCCGGGCTTATATACCACCAGAATTTGTTTGCCACAACAGCGGCTCGGCTGATCGAGGTCGCCCTGCGTCTCACATCAGCTCGCTGCATGGCAAACCCTTACTGTGGCCGGCCGCAGCAAACGTCATCATAAAGCTATTTGGTTAAATAATTGGTACATTTATTTCTTTTTAAGAGTTCTGTTGTTCAGTTAAGAGATTTGGACGGATCTTAACAACGAGGTATTGAGAGGCGATTTAAGAGTTCTGTGTATCTAGGAAACAATAACAGTTAATGAATAATAGGATCTCGTTTCACTATGATTATTTGAGTTGTTTTAAGTGTTTTACGTTATTTGGACTTGCAATACATTTTTTTTTGCAATCAGCTACACTTTACATCACCCATGGTTTTGCACAAACAGCTATTTACGGTTTTACGTTTTTAAGTGTCCGCCATTTCGCTGCAGCTTATGGAAACGAGTCAGTGCGATAAAAACATTTCCTGAGGTATACCATAAACATGGCCCTCGTAGTTTTACAAGAGAAGTCTTTGTACTGTTAGAAGCAGTTGTAAAATTACAAAGAATTTCTCAATACAAATAAAAAAAAATTTTTTACAGTACAATGCCTCGCACGTAGTCAATTAATACTTCATAAACGCGTAGCAAAATACATAGTGAGTAAGCGATATTGAGCCGACTATTTCCTAAAGCACAAGTGAAATGAGCAAGAAGGAGGTGCTGGTCTTACACGTGTGTAGAATTGCAGGGTAGATAGCATGACGAAGTTTACATGGGAGGAATTGGCCAACATGCATTTTATGTACGGCGCGGCACGCTGCACTAATCTGAGACCACGTGCACCAGCAGAAATACCTAAACCACGTAACCCCTCCACATGGGACGTTTGTCGTAGTTGACCAACGCATGAGGAAAACAGTTACATTGACCATATTGTTCTGTATGAAGTTGTTTCCAACTTGCTGACTCATCGCAACCTTTATGCACGTTGAAGCAAGATCATCTATACAAGGCTAGTTAGTGTGTATGCTCAACATACGATTGTGTTTCTTTAGTACGTTTCGCACTTAGGTCCACTAGTTGCTTTCGGAGTATTTTTATCTCCGCGCGGATGAAGTGTTGACTACATTACAGGTATTGTATCATCGTTGTTGGATATTTTATGTGCGTTTTAAAAGTAGACGGTGGTTACTAGGCACTTGAAACCACTGGACATTTTTTCGTTAAGAAGAATGCACTGCATAATAAAACTGCATCAAAATTTATATTCAACTTGAAGGCAAACAAATAATATACAGTATTAAAGTGTGGACACCAAAGGTGGAAGTGAGTGAGTGAAAATATTTGGGCGGCACTTAACAGCGAGGTCTTGCGAGCCGATGAGTTTGAAGCGAGGTGAGAGTATTGAGCAGCGCTGGAATGAAAGCGCGGGGGAACGGGAGATCGCCCTGAGAAAACCCGCTGACAGGCGTCACCGCCCGGCACGATTCCCGCTTGAGAAAATCCGAGAGCGACCCCGCCGGGAATCGAACCCTGTTCGTCACTACTTCCCCGCGGAACTCTATCATATATATAGAGCGGTCAGCTTCTAATGACCCACGTGGGCCATGGAAAATAAGCGGGAGCATGGACTGATCAGTCGAGCCCTACCGTGTGCTTCTCTCCAGTGTCCGATCACATGAGGTTAGACTCGTGCTGGCAGTGGTTAACTCCGTATGCTGGAGGAGGTCTGGAGAGATTCCCCCTCTTGAAGAAAGACCGGGCGGTGAGCGGCAACCCGCTGCGGTTGTGCCCTGGAGAGACTCTAGGGGCATGGATAGAACCCTGGTCAGGCCCCGCGCTTGGTATCTGAGTACGAGGGTCACAGGACCTTGTGGTAGGTTGCTCTTCGCTGCACTTGTGAATCAGGTCGGGGGCTCTGGAGCTGGTCAGCTCAGACACTAAGCTGGGACACCTGCGATTGAAGGGTGTTATCCCTTTCCCTCGTCGATTGGGAGGTCGTAGCGCAGAGTGCTATGTATAAATAGCTAAGGCATGGCTGCAAGGTTGTGGAATGTATATATTATTTCACCACTGTATTCTAAGTCACCCGTGGCAAAGGCTGTTCACGGTAAACTGAGCTGTTCGGAAAGACCTGCTTAATATCTACTTGTATTTACATTATGTACTCTTCCACTTTAGGTAAAATTAATATTGACACGGGCCTGATCACTTTATTTGCGAAACTGTGTAATTATTTAAAAACAAAATATTTCACGAATTTTCAAATTAATACATTTATAGACATTGAAAAGAGAAGAAAATAACAGAAGTAATTTCAGTACTCACAAATATATACCTAACACTTTTAATTCAACTTTATGGCCTGGAACTTCTTTCGCTCCGTTGTTGCCAACTTTACTGGGTCCGTGACAAGTAGTGTTACCGTTAAAATACACGCAGGTAGGGGCAGTGACTTTTTTCGAAGGTTGATTTAAAAAGTGCTCACTTTATTGAGAATAGTCTTTATTACGTCGCACGGAGAGTAGAATGTCATTAAAAAAAATATGCGACTATGCCGGTAGAGAATAACTTCCAACTGTTCGTTACGTCACAGAGTGTGTCGAGGCAACACTGAGCCGGCGGACTATGAAAGTACAGTGGGAGACGTCAGCATCGCAAAGGAAGTTCGCGTAGTCTCCACTTCCGACCTTGCGTGTTGCCAAGCGGCGCACGTAATCCTCCGCTTCGCTCAAACTCGCTCGCGAAGTGCGGCCTGCGTGCTACTCGCGATGCGGGCAGGAGGACGAGGAGGCGGTGGCTGCCACGCGACCACGCGTGAATAATTCACGAACCTGCCGCCAGACAGCCCGCACGGAAACCATTTCGCCGGCCCGAAAAGGTACTGCATCAATCCCCCCTCCCTTAACCCGCGCCACTGCACCCAGCCCGGCTTTCAACCCCTTCGACGACGGCTGGGGCGCTCACCTGTCCACGTAGGTCAGGTCCACAACCCCTACGGCAGCGGGTGGTTAACACGCGTGACTCGCGTACAGTAGGTCACCTGTAGCCCGGTACACCTGGTGAGGCTAGCTCCTGCCTTTGTCTCACCTCAGCGGGGCTTGTCAGGCCGGAACCCAACACGTTTTTTCCGAGCGAGGTGGCGCAGTTGTTACCTTTCTGGATCGAATTCGTGGGGGTTATGAGTTCGAATTCCGATACGGCCATCCTGATATCGGTTCTCACGCGGTCCCCCGAAATCACTCCAGGCGAATACTGGAACGATTCCTTACCACAGGCCATGGTAAGAGACCTGCAGAATTCGCGTTAATTCTTTGGTGCCATGCTAGATTTCACTGGTCTATACTTGCCTGAGCGCAGCTCATGATTTCATTGGTAGAGACCTGAAAAATTCGCGAGTTCAATGCAATGACTTGTAGGCTAGACTCTAAAGTTGTATGTACAACTATGCAGATATAAACTACACATTCGTTATCTGCTATCACAGTGGAAGGCGACTAGTATGCCAGCGTTGACCAACGGCTGAAGTAATAAAAACACACGTGTTTTGAATCCCAATTTGTCCTGAAATAAAATCCGTGAATTATTCAGGTCTCTATTCATTGGTTACTGGAAACTATACGACGTCATTTACCTGTGGGGCCGCTTTACTGGAGATTGGTCGCTCAACCGTTAAGGCTGTACTATAGGCTGAAAGCGTCCTTGGGGCATGCACACAAGTTTTTGGCCAATAGTGGAAGTCACTCGAGTCTACAACGTCTTGGAGTCTGCACCTCCAAAACAACGCGAATTTCGCAGGTCCCTAGCCATGGTCGAATACCTCGCAGTCCCTTCTCCGAGCAACTTGCTCCGTTTCTATTGACCTCGCTGTCGACGGAGGATTATTCTGCGCTTGAGGCGTGGTGTCTACAAGGGCGGAACTGTAACCCGTATCGAGTGCTCCATCGCCACTAAGCGCAAGTCTCTCAACTGGCGTGTAGAGTTCTCGTCGTGCTGCTTGTGCATATGGGACTTTCAGCGCTGAGCCCATAATTTTGTTTTGGTCGAACGTCGGTGTCAAGGTACAATGCAGGCCTCTTGAGCAGTTTTGTGCTTACTGATGCGTAGGCATATTTTGAGATAAATCACTTTTAAAAAGCAGTTTTTTTTTCTATTTTGGAGTGCCCTTGAGGGGAATGGTGCATGAAAGCAGTATATTTGCCCAATTTTCGATATACGTCTTTTTCCAAAGAGTTTATTGAAATCTTTGGCTCGATAAGACGTAAATAATCATTCTCAGTGCCTTTTACGTTGTTAAATTTTCACTGCATTCATTATTCTCAGAGCACTGATTGAAGAAATGAAAGGAATTTTTATCTCTTATCTTCAATCAGATCTCCGAGAATAACGAACGTAGGGAATTTTTAACCACGTGTTAAGATGTTCAAGATTGTTATTTACGTCTTGTCGAACAAACAATTTCGAAAAATTCCCTGTAAAACAAGTTGTGACAAAAGTTATCTTATGTACGATTTTCGTGCACCATTGCCCTTAAACGACGTCTCTAACGCACGTGCCGTATTTGAAAGCACTCAGTAACTCGTGTCTAAAATGCGTGTTCCTTTCGTAGGCCAGAGTATTGGAAGCACCTTTCGAAAAGAAAAAAAAAAACATGTATTCCAAACACACTGCATCGCAGTTCAAGAGCCAGGAATCGACCACCAGGAAAGGGCCAGTGAATTACATCTGAACTGTTGTTATACTTCCATTGGCTGCTATTGCCAAGTCCGCGTTTGACCCCAGCCACTCAGGATCAGGTAAATCCAACAGCGAACCTTCGTGATTCGTGGGCAAATATTTAACATAGATAAGGACATTTCTTAGCCAACCAAAGCAGCTGGACGACCCTACAGTGCTTTTAACTGTATCTTGTCTCGAAATCCTTTCGCGAAATATCATTGCCCCTAGTCATCGCCATACTGGATTTTCGATATTTTCGCCATAAGTAGAGACCTGAAAAATTGGCGTAATTGTTTAAGGACGTTTTAAACTTAAAACCCTTTTCCTTTTGCTATATGTTTTTCACTGAACCATTATTTATTTGACAAGCCCGTGGTAACTCTAAGCCAATAAATGAACACTTCACAATCGTGTGTCCCAATTACGGGCAGTTCACTCAGGAAGGGAGTGACTTAACACCTAGGCAGCAGCCAATAGAGAAACGATGCCAGCTCGAGTATATACAATATTGTGAATTTTAGCTTGACGCCAAAAAATAACGCGAATCTGCAGGTCCCTAGCCATAAGTAGTATTTAAGAATGTCTAACGAAGTCTTTCGTTTAGATGGCCTAAACGACAGCTTCTAAAGCTGTATCAGACTATCACTTCTGTACTGCCTTTTATTTATTTTTGACTAGTGATTGCCGGCAAAAAAATAAGTCATTTTTTCTCGTGGGTGGTTACAGAAATTATTATAGCAACGTTAAGGTGGACTCAGAACCATCCGTTTCATCCGTCAGTCGCCCGTCCGTCAGGCGTCCACGTGATCTTCGACCAATCGCAGGGCAACTTTTTTTCTATCCGTCAACCCGTCAAATGCATCTCAAACTTTAACTTTCGACGGGCCGACGGATGGGCCACCGCCTTCTGACGACATTCCGTAGACGCGAATGCGCACTTTCAAATAACATGCAAGGCGGTGGATATATGTTTATTTAACTTAGTGGCAAATTCAGGAATTCAAAACGCAATAAAATAATTCAGTATAAATTTTTATCACGTAAAAAAATTATTTCCCTTGATGTTTTTACTCTTGAAAAGGTATTTCCAACCAAAATATACCTTCTACGAAAGAAAGGTCGCCATGTTAAGTTGTCACACTGAAATTTTGCTGGACAGAAGGATCTACGGATGACGGACTGTTGTGAGTCGCTTTCAACTGACGGGCGAAAAAAAACAGACGGATGACTGACAGACGGACGGGTCACTGACAAGTGCGCGGATGGTTGTGAACCCAGTTTTTGTCTATCTATACATGTTTTAGAACATGGGAAAATCAATGTCCTGTCACAAAAGCCCAGAGTATTTCGTGGATTGAGTTGGCAGCAAGCTAGACTGAACAGCCCTCTACACACTCCAGACATTATCGTTAGCTTATTGGTTGCTGTGATTAACTGAGTCCGCTGTACAGGACTGTTAAACACTCACTCACACTAGTGCCTAGAGCTTACTACTGGTTCATAGTTAAACGGGGCGTGTCTACAGAACCGCCGTCCAATCAGAACAGTAGGATAAAAGGACAAGTGTTTGGAGTCTACCACGCCTCGGAATGAATTCGCGAAATACTCGTGGCTCTACATATGACTTTTCGACGCCTGAAATAAATAATAAAATTGTAGGTGCAATTAAGTCGAAAACTGTGTAACTCTAAGATGGCTATGACCGATCCCTTTTGAGTGGCTTTTCAATCCCAGCTTGGGAAAATACCGGTGAAACTCCTTCATATGCGGCAGGGCTTACTTCATAAATCCTGGCCTATCAGACTGAAGAACTGTTTCGCCTATGTGGAGAAAACGAAATAAATGTAATTACAGGCTTTTCACGGTAAAATGGGCATTTTTGAAAGCCCTGCTTACGATCTACTCATATGCACGCTGTGTATTCTTCGGCCTTATATAAAATTAACATTGCCATGGGCCTCGTCACTTTATTCATGCGTTGGTCAAGTGAAACTGTGGAATTATTAGAAAAGTAAACATTTTATAAATCTGCTAATTTTTACACACTGAGGAGTTAAAGAAAAACAGAAAGCGAAATACATTATTCAAATTATTTCAAATGGTTACCTAGCACTATTTATTCGACATTAAGCTATGGAACTGCTTTCTATGCATCGTTTCCTATTTTACTGGACGCATATCACTCAGTGAGTCCGTTAAAATATATGGAGGTAGGGGCAGTGACATTTTTCTAAGGTTTATTTCAAAAGTACTCACTTTATCATGAACAGCCTTTACTATTATTACTGTAACTAGAATATGTTGTAACTGTCAGTGATCAAGATAGCAATAGTTCTATATTATTTCATAAATTCCTGAGTTAAGTAGAAAAATATGTTTTTAACAAATTAAGATTTTTTTTGTTGCTATACGCTTTACATAGGTTTGAATTTTTACTAGCAATAAAATCGATCTCTTGAAATACAGTAATAAAACGCTGAATTTGAATTCATTTCAAAATCCGTATAAATCGATATTTTGCCGAATCAAATATAGTTCTTTTAAAGCCACATTTATTCTATTTCCCATATTATTATCTTTCCAAGTGGGGCACAGCGTGGTATTTCTAATAGTAATTATAATACCCTGTAGTCTTGTGGCTGTTACATGTGTATGTTGTAGCGTGTTTTGTTGAAGATTTTGTTCCAGCTGGCTTCCTACATAATACACACAAAGGTACTGAGGTACATACATTGCAGTTCTTATAAGAAAAAAAAAACACTCCGCCATTAGAACATTGTTCCTCTCACAGAAAACGACAACACGAACTATGGAGCAAACCTTCTTACAAGGTGCACAATTCAGCACAGAGTGCGCAAATTTTAACATTTATGGCCACACCTTTACCATAGGCCCTGCCGATATATCGAAATAAAACTTTTAAAGCAATATTTATTGGAGCTAAAAACGTTATTTAGTGTCTAACTCGGTGTAATTTGGTTTTATTGTCGCTATTTGCCGTTTATACATACAAGTAAATTACTCACTACGAAATTAATTTAAATGTTAAATTAATTTTAATTGTTCAAACTGTGCCCACCCTTAGTCAATTTGGTCAATTTTTTTCCACATGCGGTTATATGAATTGCTACCGTATAAACTGAGGTGACAGTGTAAACAAATAATCCGTGTACTGGAAATTTATATTTTATTTCTCAGACTGGATATGTAAATATTAGGGCGCCATCGTACGATTGTTTTTCGTGAGTTACTTTAGGACTAGTAAGAAATGTTATTTCTGTGCATCTTTTGTGAGTGGTTTTCGCATCAGTTATCGTCACAGAATAAGAAGAAAAAAAATCCGCAAGAATTCACCACGTGCAAATGATCACAGTTTCAGGAATCTGGCGTGCGCAATTGCGAACTAATAACTTCAAAGCCGGTCATCGTTCCGTGCCATGACACGTAATTATGGCGCTTCCTTTACCAGACTTGCGAGATAATACGTGCGATGGATTATCAATTGATTCGCAATTTCTCGTTGGCACGAAGTCATTTTCTCGCCGATTATGTCACAGGCGTTGCGTCGACTGAGCGTCACATCCAGCGTTGACATGCACACACACAACCACTGGTGATCACACAAAAAGATTATCCAAATTTCTATCCCAATAACTGAATACCAAGAAGACAGAACCAAAAGTTCTTCAATTACTCACCACTTTTAAACTTTTTAACTAAAAAACGCTACAACGGAAAAAAATTATATCCGTGACTAACATGTATACCTGGACATACGATGCAATTTCAGGCTTATGTGTGTATGTATATATATACACACACACACACACACACGAGTCCAAAATTACATGTCATCGTGACAGTTTGGTTGTACTGAATCACACACGCACACAGACACACACACTGTAACAATAATTTAGTGTTTTACAACAATTTTTTTGTATCACTACACAAATATTTTTGTAAAAATTTGTGATAAACATCTTTATGATGCTACTAATTAAGGCTGGTATTTCATCTTACATTATCGAGAAGTGGAAACAAGATTACTCCCATAATCCTCGCGAAAAAAAAAACAACTGTAATGAAAAAATAATGTAGGACGAAAATTTTTTCGAACTGCATTCGCAGAATAGATTAAACCCGCCGGCCACCGTGACTCGAACCCGCGAACTTTGGAGTATAGTGCATGCACTTCACCACAGAGCTAATTTATCTCACATTCCTCAGCAATGCGTTAGTGTTTGAATAATGCGTAACTAGGGAAAAATAAATATATAAACTTTCCTCTGGAAAGGACCGATATTAGCAACTTAGGCAATGTCAGAAGGACTCTAAGTCTGCAGGTGGATTGTAAAGTTGCTAAGATGGAGTTTCACAGTCGTAATATATATTCTTTTATGAACTTTGCACCGAGATGACAGTTACTGGCGTTTAAAAACAACAGATTATCACTACAGCCTGTTCGGTTCGTTACAAAAATGACTGGGCTGGTATAAGTTAATACACTTGATAGTATGAGCTGGGAAAGTAAAAGACATCATTGGTAAACACATTAATTATTTTTAATTGAAATATGTTTCACTGTAGCCTGTACCTTTAACTTTAAAACTTAAAGTGATTCAAGGTCGTTACATAATTATTTCTAGTTGTATAACAAGTACAGCTATTGCAAAGTTGCAAAGAAAACTTTTAAAGAAATTATTATCGTATTTTTACAAAGTTTCGTAAATGTACAAAACGTATCAGTAAAGTTTACAAAACCTTTTTACAGTGCACAGAATCAGATAGTGTGTGCAGCAAAGAAAAAAAATATATATTTTTTTCCCTCTCAGAGTTTCTAAGTTATCACAAAAAGAAATGTTTACTCATTTTTGAAACTGTTATATACAGGAGAATAAATGCGCATTATAGAAAATTCGTTGCTGTCCATGAGCTTTCGGAAGCTACAATAGCTGAGAACATTAAAAAATTAATTAATATTTCCTTTTACGACTATGCTGTAAAATGTTTAGCTTACTATACTTTGCGTTTCGAAAATATAAATTATGAATTGGGTGTATGATGTAGCATAATATATGTACGTTTGTTGTATCAGCTGGGTAATATAATTACATGTTACGTATGTAGTTGAGCAGGGTTACGAACAAATGTAAAAACCCAATTTTCGCCATCATCGGTCCTCGTTATAAGGAATTACTCCTCAAAAATCCGATTAACCGAGAGATACGCGATGCATGGCTTGAATTTGGAGAATTTCAGCTCACGCGCGAGTCGTCGAAACACACGGCCAATTTGTTTCTACGCGCCGCGACATCCCAAATATTTAGCGGCACACATCCATTTATAAGAAACTCACGTGGTTACGCCCTTAACACTTTGCAGACTACGCTCGAGTGCAGCTCGGGCAAAGCTAATTTGAAAATTTCTTCGTTGTTCATAACCAAACTCGCTTGGATGTGCAGTCTTTGTTCGGCTAGTGTTTAACATGACCTCCACAAGAACACCACAGCGCAGTAACAATTATATTGCTAATTGTAGAATTTATCATTTTTATAGCCACTCAAAAGGACATGGTTGATTGTAAATCCTTTTATATGATAAAGTACATTTGATTGGGTTAATATCATCTCGGCTCTGCATTGGCTGATGACTGGCCAATAATGATCTCTATAAAGTACAAGGTAGTGTCCGGTGTGGTATGGACCAATAGGACAATGGTGAGTTCTAACACAGACACCAACAGAACCGATATTCTTGCAGTAGTAGATATAGGTGACTCACTTCTAATTTGTCTTAAGTGCCAGTAAATGTGTGCAGACCTCAATGTGTTAATAATATTCGCAGTGGCTAATTAAAGAAGAATCTGATGCCCGTAGGTTGTTCACGATCAACTAATAACATCTGAAAGCCTTGCTTAAGATCTACTTGTATGCATATAGTGTATTCTTCCGCCATAAGTTAAATCGACATTACTGTTTGTGTGATTGCTTTATTTATGTGTTGGTCCAGTAAAACTGCGAAATTATTAGGAAAGTAAATATTTTACAAAAGTGCCATTTCTTACACTTATTGGGGCCACGGTGGCTGAGCGGTTAGCCTGCCCGCCTTCCACCAAGGTGAGCCGGGTTCAATCCCCGGCCGGGTCACCGGATTTTCGCAAGTGGGAATCGTGCCGGACGATGCCGTTGGTCGACGGATTTTCTCGGGGATCTCCCGCTTCCCCCGCTCCTTCAATCCTGCGCCGCTCCATATTCACTTCTATCACCCTCATCAGCTCTCAAGACCTCGCCGCTAAGAGCCACCCAAATCTCTTCACTCACTCTTACACTTATGCGCATTAAAAAACCGAAAGCAAAACAGTATTCAATTGTTTGGTTAACACTTTTAATTAAACATTAAAACATGTCTCTACAATCTCTCCGTTGTTACCATTCTTACTGGCCACATGCCAGTCAACGCACATCTTAAATTACATGCGGATAGAGGCAGTGATATTTATATAAAGAATTATTTCACAATTGCTTAATTAAAAGTGAAGAACGTATAATACTAGTAATGTTTCTGTTATATCAGTTGTTCTACGACTACGAGCGAATCGAAGCTTTATCCTACGGGGAATGTGGAAATTCCGAATTGAAAATACTGCAAGTTTCGTGCGAAGTGAGAAAAATATACGTATATTTGTTGAAACTATTTTTTTTTTAATTAAATAGAAACAGCAATAACTTTGGTCTGTTGGTATAGTCCAAATGATCCTTAAAGGCAGACAAGAATACTAGCAAAACCGACTATTGTGGCTCTGTTTCTTACTGTTTCTGCAAGTAAACATAACTGCTACAGCATTGACTAAGTTCCTACTCCAGTAAATATAGTTCCTTGAACAAAATAATTTCACAAAATATTGCAACGAATAGAACACTAATAATATGACAGAACCTTATTTTGTTCTTTATGGATTCCCGCAGCGGAGCTGACATTTCAAACGAAACATTCTTTTAGACATACTCGACTGGAATGGAGTATGCCCAAAATAAAATAAAAAATTTGTATCTGCTTCTATCGTGGAAACCAAGTACGCATCTGTTCTGTTGTCACATTTATGCTGAATTTTCTCTGCTAAATTTCTACGGAAACATTCCGTAAGTAAACTAAACCATCTTTGATATTCTTCTTGCACAAATCTGTACAACAGGTTGATAATTTTGAAGGAGTGGGTTACTATCATGCGGATAGCAATTGCCCTTCATTATGCTCTTTCAAATAGAAACTGCCGGGACTGCTCCAAACCAGATCAATTCGACTGAAGATCCGTTAAAACTCTCCATTTGAATCAGTGAAATTTACTGATCATCTTCAGTTACAGGTATTGACTAATTTAACAGCGATTTCTACTGATCACTCGCGAATTACCTTGGCATGGCCCTAAAACCGCAGTGCCATCTACTTGTTCATATTTAGGTAACTGCTCAGTATTTGAAATTTCAATAGGACTTTTCTCACGGAGTCAAATAACTGACTGAAATTTGAAGCATCTGAGTAGAGAAGAGCGTCAAGTGGAGTTATCTTACTTAAATCAAAGATATGCCTATCGTTTCCAGTAAAAATACATATACATATATGATACCAGAAAAGTTTAAAATTCCAAATCCATGATTCAGTTTAAATGTTATAATATTCTTTCGAGAATATGTACGCCTAACAGGAAATTGAAAAAACACTAGAAATAGGAATACTCTTATTGACAACTTAAGTAAGAGTGAAATCTTTGCGACATACAATATTAACACGTTGTTTGTACCCAACCCAAAGAAGGTTGACGGAAACTGCAATCGTATACTAGTATGATCAAATTTAACAGCAGGGGAGTGCCGCTTGTGCTGGAGCAGTTTTGGAAAATTCCGAACATTTCGAACTCAAAAGTACAATGTTGACGAATAACTTAGTTTGTGACATGTTTAATGTCATATTAAAGCAGCCTACATTGAACTGCATTGACTATCGAAACTGTTCACAAATATCTTCCACTTACATAAACACCAATAATTTTTTTTTTAACCTGACAATGATTTAAAACTTCAAACAATGAATCACAAATTGCTTGTTTTCACGCGTAAATTGCTGCACGCTGTACACCCCTCGTCAGTATTTTTTCTTCTCCCCTCGCTACATCTGTTCCGATACATAATTCTTTAAATGTAGGCCCACGCCCGCGTTTTGTTTATCGTTGTTTAGCTAATGCGATTAATTCGCATGCTCTCGCTGTTAAATAAAACGCAGTTCCCACGCTGACCCGCTTCATATTAAATTTAGTGAGAACATAGGGAAAATAATTTATAACCATTATTAATTAGAATTTTAAATTTAAAAATAAATATTTTAATAACTACTTTCCTTTTCAGGCATCCATACGTAGTAAACATCAGGAATTACCGATATATTTACAATTTAATTTGCTGAATACAGACTGTAGGTTCTAGTTTCATATGGCATGTGACAAGAGGTATTATAAACATATGTACACTTAACACTCAATTCCTACCTTCGCAACAAGTTTTCTTATACCGACATATTCATAAAATGTAAATTCAAGTGTGCAGAAAACCGGTTTTTACTATGTGTCCAGCAAACATATTTTTTATAAACTATTGTGAATTGTAGATTATTGGTCTGGGCGAATAGTGTACGAGTATGGAAGCAGAAGGCATCTCAATACGTAAATTCTTCAGGTATTGCAGCCATGCAATTTAGGTTACGGTGAGAAATGTAGGCGACTTCCCTCCAGTGCCCTGAAAAGGAAAACTAAACATCGACGACACTAAATATCATGTTAACATCGCAAACAAAATTTAAAATGTTACTATCATTCATCGAAAAATTTTTTGAATTGTGATCAAACGCGCAACCTTCGAATTAAGAAACCAGTGATTAAAAACTGAGCCAGCTGTGTCGTAATAACACTGTACTTTTTATGATCTGCATCAGATGGGTCAGCCATTCTTCATCTAAACTTTAGTACTAAGCTAATTTAAATTTTTATTTATGTCTCTCACTTCATGGAGAATTCAATACAATTTTATGTTAATTTTTTTAAGCAGCTAGCAAGAACATAATGCTGTGGACTCCGGATTTGTTATGATTTATTTCAAATAAAAATAAGAAATGCTAGACGAATATTTCCGAACACTCTGCCACTAGGATATTTTGTTTATGTTAGCGCATAGATGCTGTGGTTTTAATTTCGACATGTTATTAAAAAACGCCTTGTTAATTGGTTGCATTATGTTTTATTATAAACAGCACTGCTTTGACTCAGTTTCAATTCAGAGAGTCTGGACGTCGATACGACGTATGATAGGTGAACTTCTGTTCTCGGAAACTCACACGAAGGTCTTCAATGGACGCGCTCGTAAATGTGACATGATCACGCCAGCAAGAAGACCAGGAACCGAGCGAGACTTATTTCAAATGTTGAATCGGCAACCGAGTGTTCCGGGAGCACATTGCAATAATGTCACTGCATTTTCCCCTTCGTGTTAGTTAGCGCAAGATATAAAACGTGAGATATTATTTTAAATAAACACATACCTCTGAGCATAGAACACTGTCCCAGCTGACCTAACATGTATGTATTAGGATGCTAAGACTATGGCCTGCAATCCATGATATCCTGGTTGGAATCCCAGGCGATATGTGGATGTGCGGACTTCATTTAGGTGCGGTGCCTGGTAAGTCAGAACAGAACAAAACTACATTTTATCAGTACCTGACTGTCAGCCATAACTGATCTCTATTATATATTTAAGACAAAATCAAATTAATGGACTTCCCATTTAACAATACTCAATTCCTTTATCAGGTAGTAGCCGAAAGGGGGATCATTTGGACAATTTTTTTAATTCCTTCTCCCCCACATTGGTCCCAATTGAAAGTCTTGAACTTTGTTATATAAAATCCAATATATTAATTAAAATTAATTTTCTGAGGGGAGGGGGTTTTGATTTAGAAGGAAGTATATAATTTAACATTTAATAATTATTTAATTCATCTACTATATTATAACAGTATTTTTTTAATTCATTGTATTATTTAATTAAATTTAACTTATGTTGGGAAACCACTGCTAAGAGAATAATTTCTACAGGAAAATATAAAGGTTTACAATTGTATGGGATTTTGACTAGTTATGTGGGCCGGCTAAGTCAGTTCATTTTCATGCTGCATTCAGATTAGCTTTTTGGCATGGAAGTTGAGGCCATAAAAAATGCGATGAAATAAAATTAAATGGCCGCCACTTGATACCCGAAGGAACACAGAAAGGAAGTAATCTCAGGATACCTAACAGGTAACGTTGAACATCATCACAATTAAAATGGTAGGAGATAACACCAAAGATAAGAGGCTATATGCACTCGCCGAAAATCGTAGAATCCGGATTGGACGGCCGATAAGACGTAAGGTGGTAAAGCGCTAATCGCCGTGAGACATTCGAAGTCTGCTAGCCAGTGTGGGCAAGGGATGAACGGCAAGTAGGTTGTTCCGAAATTGCAGGCGGTCTTGGGGTAGGAAGGAGGGTGTTTTCCGAAAAGGGATCACGTGAGAAGTGGCGACGTGATCCCTGCAGCATCCTCCAAGGACCGCTGATCGGGTCCCGTTATACGATTCGAGCAGCCCTCGGGGAAATGAGGTCCCCCGCTCGGGGTAAATAGGTGCTGGGCGGGAATTGGACTGAGCATTAGGGATTTGATGGAGGGGAGGAGTGTGAGAAAGGGATAGAATCGCACTGATATAGGCTGTTCACAGTAAAATAAGCACTTTTTAAAGCCCTGCTTAAGATCTACGTGTGTGCACGTTGTGTATTTTTCCGCCTTATGTAAAATTAACATTGCCATGGGCTTTATCACTTTATTAAAGTGTCGGTCAAGCGAAACTGTGAAGTTATTATAAAAGTTAATATTTTACAAATATGCTCATTTATACACGTCGATGCATAAAAAAACAGAAAATATAATAAATAATGTTTACGCAACACTTTTTATTTGGCGTTAATATATTGAACTATTTTTCCCCCCATCGTTACCAACTTTACTGGCGCATGTCAATCAGTGTGCCCGTTTAAATATATGCAGGTAGGAGAAGTGTCTTTTTTCTAAGACTAATTTCAAAAGTGTTCACTTTATCGTGAACAGACTTTACCTGCGCAACTCTGATATAGTTTGTTCGCAGTTTCTTCACACATTTCGAATCAAATCATTGAAACATGTGTGGCGTACTTCATTGTTCCCTAAGTATTTTATGTATTACAAGCGCTTTATACTTGGTTTAACAAAAAAATACCTTGTTTTGTATTACATTCAGCATCTATTTTTACTCTGCATAAAAATTAAAATATTTAATTTATGATTTATATGAACAAAAACGTAGGAACTAGGTTAGTAGGTAATGCCTAGTAAATAAATGTTCTTATGTAAAAGATTATTACACTGGGTGGAATACAAAAGCGGTGCGCTATCCCTCTGGTGTAATTTGCTAGACTGGGTTAAGTCTCGTTTGTGGTTTGTATGTCAAGTAGAATTTCAGCAGGGCTTTGGAAAATTTGGAAGTAACAATGAATGGACTATAGTGGCGAAGTTATAGGTTATAGTTGAGGTGTCAAAGTCAGATATAAATTTCGTTCGTGTACAGAAGGCTAAAGATGATGGTATCTCCTGATTACAGTGACAGAGGGATAAAATACTCGTAGCGCTTGTAATTTATGAAAGTTAAAAAAAAAATAATTGATTCTATGGTAGGGAAACCTGTTTTTTTTTTCTCACAGAAATATTCACTCAGTCTTTAATATCCTTCATTTTTACTCGCAAATTTCTTTTGTTTATTGGTCATGTAAATCTTCGAGAAAACTTTTCTTACATTACTGGGTCAATGTGAATTCAGTTACTTCAACACGAAACGTCTGCGAATCATGGATAGAGATACGTGACAGTTAAAATTATCTTATCACACAAGTGTATATGAATGTATTATTGTGGGACAAAACTAGTCTTGGAATCTTTAAGCAAAAAATTAAATAGCAGCCTCTAATAAAGAACGTTATATGATTTTAGCGATTTAATTTTTGCAAACTGGCTAAACTGAAGTACTTTTCATGCTCGGGAAATAATTGTTACCCCATGGCTGCTAGCATAGTGAAAGTCTTCTTATTTTTAGGGTCGTGATAGCTTAGTGATCATACTAATTGTCCCTCTCCCCTCTAGGTGAACCGGGCTCGATTCCCGGTAGAATGGCTCCCAGATTATAGCATGTGGGAACCGTGCCGGATGATGCTGCTGGTCGGCGAGTTTTCTCGGGGATAACCCCCCCCCCCCCTGTATTCCGGCGCTGCTTAATTCTCACCTCACTTGACACTCATTAGCTCTCAAGATATTAATGTTAAGGGTCCCACCAGCCTGTATAGTTTATATTATATCGTTTTTGGGCCTTGAAGCGCGGAAGCCATAGGGGTCACACTGGCACGCTCAATAAGAGCGCCATCGCCACTACTCTCAGGGCTCTGATCAGGCGTGCAGTGTTCTCGTAGTGCTGCGTGTACCTATAGTGCAGTAACCCTGTCATTTTATTGATGAAAAGTTTGTAAAGGCTGTACACGATAAAGCGAGCACTTTTGAAATCAACCTTAGAAAAAAGAAACTGTCCCTTCTTGCACATATTTTAACGGGTGTTAAAATATGTGTGACATGCGCCCAGTCAAGTTGGCAACGATGGATGGGTAGTAGTTCTATATCTTAACGTCGAATAAAAAGTGTTTGTGATAACTTAAATTATTTATTCGCTTTCTGTCTTTTTTAATGAATCAATGTGCAAAAATTAGCAGATTTTTTAAGTATTTACTTTTATAATAATTTCGTGGTTTTACTTTGCCGACGCATGAATAAAGTTATGAGGCCTATGTCAATGTTATTCTTACACAAAGGGACATAATACACAACGTGCATACAAGTAGATCCTAAGCAGGGCTTTCAAAAGTGCTAATTTTAGCGTGAACAGCCTTTAGCAAAGTTCAATACACGGCAAGCATGTTTTAAGATACTGCGGTCACAAAAAAAAAACAGTTTTTTACTACAGTATATTGGAGAGCTCTAAAATAATATTTACAGCGTCCGTGGTAACTTTAAAATACAATTCCGTCCTCGCCTGTGGTATGATGTATTTTCGTAGCTTAAACATGCCGGGGGAAAGTTTAATAGTTACGACAAAAATAAATAGGGCTCCAAACAGTCTGCATCGCGGTACAATCGCCAGGCACGCGGAACCCTTAACACTTTCAGGTCTGCATATATTTACTATAATTGAAAACAAGTTAGAAGTGAACCACCTGTATATGCCACTGCAAAAAGTCTATTCTGTTGGTTTCCGTAAAAACAACTTTTACTAAGCATATCTTAAAGTAAATTAAGACAGTGGCTTTCAGTTGCCCTTGTCAAATTTCGTGCAAATATTTTGGTTTATTTTATCAGTACATTACGAAAACAGTAAATTTTTTACTTTGACGTGTAATAAACGTGATCTAAAAATTTTTATCCAAGGGTAAATTAATCCCAGATAATGTCTACAGCTTGAATTATGTGTGAGGTACAAATATAAATTAACTATTTTTTTTTCGTGGCTAATGCCAATGCTAGCAACTGTGTACAGTCTCATATGTGTTTTTAAAAGCGCGAAAATTCTCATTTTTAGTATAGTTACCAAGAACTATCGTACAAATATTACTTAATTAATTGCCAGAAAGAACTCCTGATGATATTGCGGCTTTTTTAAAAAAATAAGATAAGATGGATTATGACAAAAAAACTTGCAAGAGAGAGATTATGGAAAGAAAAATCGCACTTAAGTATATCCTATGCCTAAAACACACAACTGAAATTCATTTATCAGTTGAACAGTACTTTATATTCAGTGGCTAAAATTATTCTCTTTTATTAACATCGTAAAAATTTGAAAACGGAATAAAATTGCTGGAATTTAATTTTAAATATTTGCTGGTTTCACATAAATAGTAGCTTTTTAAGGATGAATTTTTAAGACATATTTAAAGACTTTGTATATCATCTTTACGTTATTCATTCCTGTAGAAGTAATAGTTCGTCCTTACATTTGCCAATATGTTTCAGAAAACAGGGTTTTTTCCATTTTTTATATTGTTGGAATTGTGCTAGCCAATTGTATGCTTTCACGGGTCATTTCGTGGTAATGGAGAATGTATGGTACATTTTATATTTCGTATGTGTAGGTAAATCCATTTTTATTCCCTGTATACATATACCTACTAAGGAAGTAATCCAATATATTCCCGGATACAGTGAAATAGCGTTCTAATAAAAGCTCTGAAAGGATTTATTTGCAGATAAGCCAGTTAATATAACACTTTGCAATATAGAAGGCAATGATTGGCATTTTATTTTAATGAGCTGTGTAACATTAAATTTGCAGTGTTTTTTCCTTATTATTTTCAATTTGGTTATCTCCCGAGGTCATGAGAAAGCCTCCCTCTTAATATTGGGTTAGCAGATGGAAAATATAATCCAAAAGCCCCAATAATCTAATGACATGAGATGAAAACAACTTTCTATCTAGGAACGCGTGGACATAAAGGCGCAGTTTCAGTTTGGCAGACTGGGAAACAATTTCGGAACTGCAACTGTGTTTATCACGACTACGTTTACGTCAATGGTTGAACTATTTTGCTTTAAATGAAGTTCGCTTAAGGGTTCTGCGTGGAGAGTGAAGCTATGTGGTTTAGGCACGCGAGGCTCTCCTCGATAGTAGGTTGCTTTAAGTTCAGGTATGTTTAACTGGGCATTTTTGGAAGCTCTGCTTGAGTAAGGGTAGAGATTTGGTCTGCTCTTTACGTCGAGGTCTTGAGAGCAGATGAGAGTGAAGAGAGGTGAGCATAGAGCAGCACCGAAATGCAAGGGTGAAAACCCGGGGTCGACCCCGCCGGGAATCGAACCCGGTTCGCCTGGGTGGGAGGCGGGTAGTCTAACCACTAGTACACCATCGTGGCCCCATGCGCCGCTTAAGATCTACTTATATACTCATGACGTATTCCTCCGCCGTATGCAAAATTAACGCTGCCGTGGGCGTGAGCACATCGTTCTTGTGTCGGTCAAGCGAAACTGCGAAATTATTGGGAAATCAAACATTTTACAAATTTCCCGACTTATAAGCAAGAAGAAAAACATAAAGCAAAATTAATAATTTCAATATTCACCAATACTTTGTAAGCTGTTCACGGTAAAATGAGCACTTTTGAAAGCCCTGCTTAATATCTACTTGTTTTCACTTTGTGTATTCTTCCGCCATATGTAAAATGAACATCGCCAACAAATCTGCTCATTTTTACAGTTCGATGTATTTAAAACAACAGGAAGCGAAATAAATAATTCAAGCTATCGCAAATGGTTACCTAATACTTTTTATTTGACGTTAATATGTCGAAATACTTTCTCTCCGTTGTTACCGACTTTAATGGGCGCATGTCAGTCGGCGCACCCGAGAAATATATGCAGGTGGGAGCAGTGAAATTTTTCTAAGGTTGATTTCAAAAGTGCTCACTTTGTCGCTAACAGCCTTTAAGAGGCTGTTACGGAGTGGTCATATCTGGAGATGCGACCTAAGACATTCGTTTAATTTTTTTTATTTGACTCGTTCTCGAAATGGAATCTTTGATGTACCGTTCACAATAAATTACATCAAAAGAATTTTTGCCGATGTTTTTACGTATAAAATAACTTCATAATTTGTACATAATATTGGAGGTGGTTGAGATCGCACCAAGGTCCAAAACTTGTAGTACTCCACGCTTTTCGTCACGCTATGCAACGCCGCGTAAGGAAATACCGTGGCAAACGGACAACGATAGTTTTGCTACGTAATATTTCTCCGCGCTTCGACAATAGACGGGCACTGCGCATTTAAACGACTTTGCAGAGTTTAAATCGTGACTTGCATGCATGCTCAAGCCATGCCCCCAACCCCCCGAAGCTAATTTTAAAATTAGCGAAATTCATCCACCATAGTAAGTCGCAACTGATTGCGCGTGGAGTCATTTTCACTAGTTCCCACTGATTTATTTCCGTTTTCGATATTTCAGGTTCAGAGAGCATAACTGCTTATCCGAAGGATGTAGAAACGTGGCACATTCGCAATGTTTGCCTATACTTAAGCGAGTATGCGAAATTATCCGTATTACTGCTGATCCGTGCACATTATTCACTTTGTAGTTCTAGAAATCTCACTCTGAAATTCTAATACGCAGCCGAGAATCGGTAATGTTACATGGGATTCACAGGTAAAAACATGCTAAACCTTAAAAAAAATAAAATACTCACGTGAGGAAAGATTAATTAATTTTTATGTCCCTCGTTATTTAATGAGACTTTTTTTTCGGATTAAATGAACTATAAAACTCTGCACCGTAACAGTTATGATTAGGCGGTTTTAGTATTGCCACTATCTCAAGTTTCCACTTTCTCGGAACGGGCTGGTCGGTTAGTTAAATGTCTACTCGTGGTTACTGCAACCAACAAGAAGAGGACAAATTTAACTGTCTACAAAATTTATTGAAAACCACCCCTGCGCTTAAATTGTTTCGCGGAAAGCCACGAGCACTGGCACTGTAAAACAAAATTCCAACAAAATTCCTACACTGTAGTGAAAGTTTTTAACTTATAAAGAGTACGCACTCTAAATCCGAATCAGTGGAAAACCATTGATTCTCAGTGAAATTCAACTACTCTAATCAGTGAAAAATGGCTCCACTTAGAATAAATATAAAACCACTCGTTGTTTCAAGTGACAAAATTTCAATGATTGAATTAGTGACGTGAAACTATTTCACTGATAGGATAAGTGATGGCCGACTGCAAAGGCGAATTAAATATTGTTTTGATTGTATTTAGCCAAATAATTACGCGAAATAAACACATCGACTATAGTTTACTATTTATATTGAGCAATTTATCATAATTTAAAACTAACCATTTTTCGTAGGTAACCGAGACTGAACTCTCTCACCTTTCCACTTCGCTCGTAGGACGCTACATTACCACCTGTACTGCCAAATCAAGTTGGAAAGTAATAGGAAAATGTACGTCTTACAGTCTTATCGAAATAGTGAAGAGTTAAATTGTATACACTTAATTTTTCTTTTTGTTTAATTGATACCGTTAGGACTGATGAAACGAATAGAATATATTAGTGCACTCTGTACTCTCTCCACGATATTATATACAGTTTAAACCTGCAAACAGAATATATTAGTGCACTCTGCACGCTCTTCACGATATTATATACAGTTTAAACCTGCAAACAGAATATATTAGTGCACTCTGCACGCTCTTCACGATATTATATACAGTTTAAACCTGCAAACAGAATGCTATTATGATTACATGAAAACCAAATGAAAGACATAAAAACGGAATGGAATACTGAATGTAAAATGGTGTTTCGAAAGACGAAACACATTTTTGAAAGTATTTTGTATTGGTTATATTAGTTTATTCGTTCTTATTTCACTTGGTACACGTTGTTTAACGGCCATTTATGCACGTTGTTTAACTGATCTTTCAGCCAAAAAACAGACCAATGAAAAACAGTGGAAAAAAAGACTGATAAATGAGTGTAAAATGTCATTGAATCAATATGTGAAGGAAATGTGGCATTTCCCCCCCTATTCATTAATTAAATTCACAGAAGTGAGTGTTGAATTAGTCAGGAAATGTTTACTGATTGAAACAGTGAAATTCTCACTGATTCAGATTTAGAGTGTGGAAAATTTACCGTATGACAGGCTGCAAAAATAGAAATTGGAATTGTCGCTGTATTATAAAAAAGCTGGGAACTTCACCATTTATTAGGTTCCTTAACGTTCTCTTATCCAGTGCAGACAATTGTCTACATGTTGCACAGAGAGGTTATATTTCACCAGTACTGTACAACGTGAGGCTCATTGCTCAATGACCTTTCCCGTGGATAACTGATTTGTGAAACGCGATACTGTTCTACGTTACGACTGGTTCATATTAGTGATCACCAAAAGGGGCAGCGGTGGTGTACCTAGTGGTTAGACTGTTCGCCTCCCGCCTGGGTGAAGCGGATTTGTTTCCCGGCGGAGTCGTTCCCGGATGTTCGCACGTGGGAATCATGCCTGACAACGTCGCTGGTCGGCGGCTTTTCTCGCGGAGCTCCCGTTTCCCCCACTCTTGCATTCTGGTGCCACTCCATACCCATCTACCGAGCGAAATGGCGCAGTGGTAACTCGGGAGGACCCGGGTTCGAATCCCGGTCCGGCCGTCCTGATTTCGGTTCCCCATGGTTTCCCCGAGATCACTCCAGGCGAATGCTGGGATGGGTCCCTAACAAAGGCCATGGCCGATTCCTTCCCAGTCCTCCCGCAATTCCTCGTCCCTGTGTAACTTTCACCGTCTCTAATGATCTCGCTGTCGACGAGACGTTAAGTCCTATTGCCTACCTACCATACCCACCTCGCTTAACCTTCTTCGGCTCACAAGACCTCGATGTTAAGAACAGCCAAATCTCTTCACTCACTATCTCACCAAACAAACCTTACAGCATTGTGATTGTGGTAACAAAACTAGTTCGCCGTCACCTGAAGTACACACATCAAAACATTCCTTATTTGTAATACCCGATACCCTAAAATAAAGTGGGGCCGATAGGGTTAAAGGTGCTATGGATGTATTGGGAAAAGCTTGACACATATGCTTTCTCAAAACGTATACACTCAGAAGTGGTAAATGCGCGACCGATTTCTTAGCGTCTTCTGAACTGAATATTTTGCGGTGTCGATCGTGATTTACGCCGTCCTTCCGCCGAGCCCACGTCATGGCGGACCGCGAGTTTATGGAATTGCACTTTCCATGCGGACTCACCATCCGGAGAAAACGCCCTGCACTCTTCGACCTTCAATCGTCGCTTTTCCCAGGAAGGAGAACAAAAAACAACATGCTGTTCGGAAACACTCTCTTTTCCCCCGCGTGAAAAATCTCGCCAATTTTTCTCCGCTACTCGGCCGAGCCCTTCTCCCCTGACGACCAGATCGTTCTCTGCGGGGGAAGAGGGCATGGACCTTCCGAGACAGACAGCGAAGCGAGCCATCAGTAATCCAGTTTACGGCCACCCGCACCGAGCCAAACAGCAGACATAACTTCAGCTTCCATCGCGTGCCTTGCACGCAACAGCCTCCTCGCGCGCTATCTGGGTCACCTGGGCGAACGCGAGCGCCGAACCTATCGTTCGAGCACATTTAGCTGTGCCCAAGCTAGGCATGCCGATCTTTACCTTATCAATCGATATCTTGGGTCGATCTAAAGCTCGGACACAGAATTGCGATGCGCATTGAAAATCAGTCGGGGGGAAAAAAAATCGATTTTCGATTATTTTTCGGACCAGTTGTACGAACGACGTACCATCTCCTAAGGCACTAACGTATATATCGATAAATAATATAAGCAAAAAAAACTAATAAAAATTTCAACGACAGAAAGATGAAAGACCATAAATATCGAACATTCCTTAAATACGACAGAGCAAAACTCAAGAAAATCAATAATGTCAAATGACACGTAAAGGTGCCGCTGAATCGAAACATGATTCTACAAGAAGAATATAAATTCCCAGTAAAAAAAAAATTGGCAGCCTTTATATCGATATGAAATCGATTTCTTGAAGCCGATTTAATCGATCTCACAAAAACTGGATTTTTAATCGACATGCATATTCCAAGCTTTCGGAAACATATCGAAGGAATTAAGGGTGTTCACGGTTAAGCAAACACTTTTCTGAGCCCTGCTTAAGATCTATGTTCTACTTACCTCATCATGTTAATATTCTTCATCCACGTGTAAAATTAGCATTTCTATTTCGCCTGAGCACTTTATTCATGTCGAGTATAAAATGATATTGTTAGGAAACTAAAAGTGTTATTATATGCAGATTCGTACTCTGATATGTATAAAGAAATAAAACACCAACATGATTTGTTATAAATTTGAAGATTACACTTGCAATAGCATATCAAAACTTAGAACTACTTTTCTTCATACGCTGGCGGCTTAAGGCTGGACTCAACAAACATCCTCCGCATCCGTCAGCCGCCCGTGATCTTCAACCAATCGCGGGACAGATTTTATTTCTATCCGTCCATCCGCCAAATATTTCCCAAACTCTATCTTTCGGCTGATGGACAGATGGGTTACCGCCCTCTGACAACATTCAGCAGACGCGAATATGCACTCTGAAACAAAATGCAAGGTGGTGGATTTTTGTGTTCATTTAACTTTGGTGGTAAATTCAGGAACTTAAAATGTTAATGCGAATTTCTCTTGTCCCTGCATGTAACGACTGACACTTCGGAATGTGCGCAAGTGATTCCAGTAGACCACACGGCACAAGAAGAAGCCAATTACGAAACAGTTGCATTACCTAGGGAAAGGCGCTGTTTTAGTCTGAACTGCGCTCTAAATTCGAAATAATGGAAAACAACTGACCCGCAATGAAAATACATGTCTTATAGTTCCACTGTGAGATAGTATAGTTTGAAGTTCTACGCTCATATTTTTCGAGTTTTGTTTGAATGGTACCGTTAGGACGGCCAAACGAATAGATAATATGAGAGCACTCTCTTCGCCACATCAAATGCAGTTTAAACCTTCGAACAGAGCGCTGTGACGTTCACATGGAACGGAAATGAAAATCGTAAAAAACGGAATGAAAGACCGTGTGTTCATATTACCTCGTTAAATGGCATTTTGAAAGACGAAACACATTTTAGAAGGTATTTTGTGTTAGTTTTATTCGTTTATTCGTTGCTACTTCACTTGATACACGTTGTTTAACGGCCATTTCTAAAATATGTTCAGCGGTCGTTTTTACACTCAGTTTCGCTGATACGTCAGTCAAAAATAATTAGAGACGGAGAGCAAGTTGCTCAGATGTTTCACTGGTCCATCAGTAGAAAAATAACCCACTGAGAAAACAGGGCAAAAATGACTGAGGAATCAGTGGGAAATGTCACTGAGTCAATCAGTGAAGGAAGTATGGCATTTTCCACTGTTTAATCAGTTAAACTCACTGAAGTGACTGTTGTATCAGTCAGGTACGTTTGACTGATTGAAGCAGTGAAATTCTTACAGATTCAGATTTAGAGTGTGGTGCTAGTTTCTGGATCTGCAGAGCAACGACAATAAATTTGCCTGATCTGCGACACATAAAATGTGAACGAGTATACTCAGGATAACATGATGAGGAGTTAATTTATGGTTCCTAGTGATGCAAATACGACATTTATACATCAGTGCTGTACTTTATAGTTTCTGTATATTCGTGGTTTGTGCGTTTACGTTTATCTCAGGAAATGAATACCCTGGGTTTTCGACTTTTTGCCAGAAAAAGATAGAAAAAAAAAACTATCTAAGCCCCTTGTATTTCAGTTTTATCATATTAATTGTATTTTGAGTTTAATAATCACATGTTTAGAGCTCGCATCCATAGTCTCCTTAACCACTTAACACATTATCCCGAGTATAATCGTTCGCGAATGGCGTGTTGCATAATAAGTTCAAATTGTGGTGGGTGCTGCAAAATATCAGAAGAAAGGAACAATGTGAACAACTCCATTTACCTGGCTAATTCTATTGACAGATGATAGCTCTCATTATTGGTTCCAGCTGGTGCCGTAAACCAGTAGTTACAAAATCCCGCTGTTACGGATGTAATGCACACAGAAAATTGTAAGCGACGGAAGCATTGCACGCAGGTTCAATGCCTTTACGCTTATGGACGATATAGGCTGTTCACGGTAAAGTGAGCACTATTGAGGCCCTAGTTAATTTTTCCTTTCAGCAATTTTTTGGCCTTTAATGACATTTTGAAATAAATATTGCCATGTTAGTAATAATCGCAGTGTGTATATTCCACCGAACTCGAAAGTTAACGTTTAAGGCTAAAATAAAACATATTTATTCACTATTCTTCTAAATGAGAGAGCTTTCAAAAGTGCTCACTTTACCGTGAATAGTGTATAGGAAAATGGGTGTGTTATTTTATTTTATGCATATTTTTAGGTAACTGACAAAATTTTAGTTGTAGCAAACATGAAATGTCTTATATTCATTTTTTTGTCTTCCCCCCCCCCCCCCCCGTGTTTAAGTAGATATTTGCTGTGATTTTCTTTCCTTCAGAAATCCTTAAACTAAATAGAAGTTTTAGAATTTTTGTAATCGATAAAATCTTATATACATTTTTTTTATAAATAGTAGGCCTAAAATTATATGTATGTTATAATAAGTCATATGTAGAGCCCCGAGTATTGCGTGGATTGAGTAGGCAGCAAGCTAGTCTGGACAGCCCTCTATACACTAGAGACTCTATCGTATGCTTATTTATTGCTATGATTAACTGAGTCCGCTGTACAGGACTGTTAAACACTCACTCGCACTACTGCTTCCAGCTTATCACTGGCTCACTGTTAAACCGGGCGTGTCTAAAGAACTGTCGTCCAATCACAACAGTAGGAGGAAAAGACAAGTGTTTGAGTCTACCTCGTCTCCGAATGAATTCGCGAAATACTCGTGGCTACAGTCATATGTGTGTGTGTGGTTTTGTGTATGCGTGTATGTGTATGCTTATGCATATACGTATACACATAAAAACCTAAATTAAAAAGAAAAATTCGTGTAACTTCACTATACAGCTTATTTTAATTTTATGTATGTTGGTTTCATTGTACTTCATATTAAGTTACTTTCTATTTTTTTTCCCCCTTTCTTTTATTTATTTTCTTTGAAAAAATATGTATTATATTTTACTATGTTAAGTCGTTAAATGTAAGAGGAGGTGACCTTGTACGCAAGACCTTAACTTCGCTACAAACAATAAAGTTTTATTATTATTATTATTAACGCCCGTATCGCTGTACCACAAGTGCGAAAAAAAATGTACTCTTAAAGCAGACAACGAACCTGTTTCTTTATCACAGCGAATAAGCTGTATGCTTTGTGTTCGGTGTTGAGTACAATGAACCAGTCATAACGCAGAGCGATAGGACGAGTACCACAGGATGTTCTCTGTAAACTGAACACTTTTGAAAGCCGTGCTTCAGAGCTACTTGTATGCACATTGTGTGTTCTTCCACTACATGAAAAATTAACTCTGCCATGAGCCTCATCACTTTATTCGTGCTTCGATCAAGTAAAACTCTGGAAATATCAGGACAGTGAATATTTTTCAAATTAGCTTATTATTACACTCACGTAAATGAAAAATAAAAAAGGAAAATACATAAATTCAATACTCACAGATTTTTATCTAATTCTGTTAATCGACGTTCAGACAGGGATCTATATTCCCTTCGTCGTTAACAACTTAACATGGCGCATGCCAAACGATGTGTGCTGATATGGGGCAAAGAAAGTTTTCAAAGGTTGATTTCAAAAGTGCTCAAATAACAGCCAACAACCTGTAATACTTTTTTCCCACAGGGAGGATCATTGGCCACTGAGTCTTGCACAGTACAGCACCGGTAAAATACAATCTCCCTGTGCAACATGCAGACAATTATCTGCAATGGGTAGAGACATGAATAATTCGCGGATTCACTTTGGGTCAAGTTAGAATTGTAAAACTCTTACGTTCATGTTACGTTTACGATTGGTCCAAGTGTTAGTTGACACTTCCTGAAGAACCCAAAACCAATAAAAAGAGGTGCAACAAAATGCAGGCCCAACCATAGCTTTCCGCTGTGGCAGTAAGGAACCAATGAGGATTTTTATCTGCATGATTGTACGCAAGACTGTGGAGTTTAGCCTACAGGTCATTGAACTCGCGTATTTTTCCGGTCTCTAACAACGGGCGTGAAAGGGATTGGTGAAAATTTTGTGGACCTTCGTCAAAGACGTGTGGTTTATAACGGCTGCGCGGGGAATAAACGAAGTTCGAAGCTTCGGAAACGGCGACCTGTTTGTGCATCATAATTACGCAGCTCTCTGGTCCACATTCCCTCCGCGTTGCAGCGACGTCTGGGGCCGTCTGGGAACGTACTGGCTACAACAGACGTCGCCATGGCAACGCACAACGTGTACAGCTAGCGCGGGGTACGTGGCGCCCTGAATAATTACCACAACCCTCTCCCTATAACCAACCTCTCTCTTCACACACACAACCCCCGGGGTCGCGTTGAACGTGTAGTGTGGAGGAAGGATGGAACTATATTTAACTCTTTCAGGCATGTATAGCAATATGATTTTACGAGCTGCAATGAGCACGTTTTAGGTTTCGGACTGTACTTGCATCAGTTTATTACCATGGAATAGGTAAGTATATAATTAGTATATATAAGGAGTAATGAGGATTCCTTTACATACGATTAATATTTTTATTTAACAATTCCTAGTAAAAATATTTTAAACTAAGCAAGCTATCAAATAAAATAATTAAAATAATTATTTAATAATTAAAACTTAAATTATTTTATTATTAATTAAATCTAATAATTTAAATTAATAAACAACTACATAATAATTAACATCTTTAGTTTATTATACAAAATTTATTTTTAAATTTAAGCTGTAAGTAATTAATTTTTAAAGTTAATTGTTAAATTTAGGCAATGATTAGGGCCACCTGTTTTTTTGCGAAAAGATTTCAGGACTACCGTTACCTGTACCTGTTCAGGTAGATGCAAATTAGTTCATATGTTATAGTCGAATAAAAAGTGTTAGGTAATCGTCTGTGATGATTTAAATTATTTACTTCTCTTTGTGATTTCTTTAATTTATCAATGTGTACAAATGAGCAGATTTATAAAATGTTTACTTTTCTAATAATTTCACAGTTTCACGTGATGAGGACCATTACAATGTTAATTTTACATAAAGTGGAAGAATACACAAAGTGCATACAAGTAGATCTTAAGCAGGGCTTTCAAAAATACTAATTTTAGCGTGAACAGCCTATACTTTGTGATATCAGGCTGCAAATACAGGAATGCTGAGCATCGCTGCTGCAGAGTAAATAAGAATACAGAGGTGACATAGCCGCTTATTTCAAGAACTCCAAAAAGCACACGCCACCAAAATGGCTTCATTTGCCAGAAAAATGTCGGAACATCATTCGCTAATGATTGCCTCGTAAATTACTTGCCTGCAGACAGCATAACCAATATGAGAACCTTTCGCAGCACGCTGTAGCCAATCAGACAGAAATACCGTTCTCAGAGCCTTGCACAAACCAACCAGAGCATGTACACGCCCACATCACAGAAACTGCCACGCCGTTTTGTCTCTGTATATTTATTTACTCTGTGTCGCTACTATACAAAGTTGGTAGATTACGTACGCATTGGAGCCGCTGTGGTGTAGGGTTTAGACTACCCGCCTCTCTCGTAATCGAACCGGTTTCGATTCTCGGCAGGGTCTCTCCAGAATTTTCTCGCACGTGGGAATCGTGCCGGACGATGCCGCTGGTCGGCGGGTTTTTCTCTGGGATCTCCCGTTTCCAGCGCTGCTCCATACTCACCTCAATCATCCTCATCGGCTCTCAAGACCCCGATGTTGAGAGCCTTCCAAATCTCTTCACTTCACTCGCCCACACTCCGTACGTATTTGACCGTTTCCCGAGCAAATGTGGATGTAGAATTGCTACCATGGGTAGATGGAAAAATAAATTACGAATAATTTCTTAGAGTTTATGCTTGGCTGCCGAGATCTCCAGGGTGACGCAATGGGACTATGAACTGGAAGATTTACAACTTTTCTAAAATAGTTTTACGTAAATATGTGATGTCATTTTTCTCTCCAACCAATATTAATCCGAGTAAGCATCTGCTTGATACACAAAAAATAATTTGTAGCACCATTAGCCTATCAACTTAATGAGGCTTTTCCTTTTTCTCTACAGAAAAATCAGATGCTGCATCTATAATGACATATCAATTATACGAAATACTTTCAACCAAATTTGTAGTTTTCGTTGGCTATAAAGTGCGAACAGCTCTTGTGGTTTTTTTTAAGTAGACCTAATACTACTTCGGAATATGGTTGTCATAAAATATTTTAAAATTACTTTTTCATCTAGAGGAACTTTCCAAAACGGATTTCAACCATACTTTGTCTTGAGAGCCGATGGGAATGAAGAATTTAACGTGTTCGAAGACAAGGGAAAAATCATGTCAGGACGAGATGCACTTCTGTTAAGAATATTAATTGCACCTACGTTCCAATAAAATGTATGTTTGCATTCTAATAGCGGAAGTAGCGCTAACTTTCGTGGAACTGCGTCGTGCCAATTAATTACTTACGACTATTCACGCGTAATAAAGACTGCGTAGCATTTTTAAATTATAGATTTCTGAATTTGTATCGAACTTTCAAAGTCATGCAGCATTTCGAGGAAAAAAAAACTGTACTTCTACTAAAATAAAATATATTTAAAATTGAAATGACTTTGTGTTCCAAAAATTGCGACGAACCAAAAGAGGTATAAATCTACGCTTTCTTTCGTACGTGCGTCGATTTTAACGGTTATTATGGGCTGCATAATCCATATTCAGGAATATTTTCGTGTTATTCGCCAATTGCAATTAAAATTATCAATATTTAGAATCTATTATAAGTATTATCTTCCCAGACAGAGGTGTCGTAGATGAAAATGAGCCCTATTCCTTTTAAAAATGATTATGGATTCTAACGTAGCGCTTATATTGAACATGATAATTGCCAGTTTCCTTGGAACCACTATAACACGGAATGAAATTACTTCAACCATGATAATATATAGACATTATATTATAACATTTTTTGTGTAAAATAAATTTTCTTTTTCCTACAGTTGTTCGTAAGTCAAACCGGCCCCGTTAAATAATATTGTCCTCTTCCGAATGGAATACTTTTTCCTGGTTTACTATGCAGCTAGTACATTTTCTACTCCAGCTCAGTTTTTCTCTGTTATTATTTTTCCCGTGCCACTTATTTTACATAATATTCTTCTCGCGTGTAACGGTGTATGTAAAACAAAAAAAACATTCGTCTCTCTGAGAGGCCACATAGAAGGCAACCGTTTTACCGTCACTCACAACAGGTTTCCACAAACAATTCTTTGCGCCACAAAGCTACGAGCGGAAGTTATTTTCTTCTCCTAGAGTTACAAAAGTAACAAGTGCTAGTAAAAGAAAAAAAAAGTAAAACCAGGGACGGCGTCCAGAATCAACCTCACAATAGAAAAGTTAGTTTTTAGTTTTTCCCCGACAAAAACAATTCCCTAGAATAATTATTCTGAGATACATCCACAACGTCATTATATTATTTCCAATAACAAACGCAGGTGAAAGTTTGAACGCATGCCGCTTTTGCTATGGGGGTAAGTTTCTGTTGAAATAATTTTTATTTAATTTTCGTTTTTTGATTCCTTAGTAATGAATGATGTTCGTGAAAATATTCAGAGAAAAACGCGGTAATGGTGTAATGCAATAACAGTATATATGTTATTGTTTTGGGAGGACTTGGGTACATTCGCCGTGGTGGAAAAAAAAAAAGATGTACCGTCTCCGGAAACGATAAACATTCGGGGCCTGGCACGAAGCTACCAAGATAGTTGCTTTTGAATAATCAAATGGGATTGTCTGGAAGTTGTTTTTTTTTTGCCCCATCTCCCCACCGCATCTTTAACGTCACTGGTATGCTCGTGCCGAGAGACGCGCGGTTGGGCGAATACAAACAAAAAATAAAAAATAAATTGCCGTATTCATGGGGATCCCTGCGTTTCGCGAGCACGCGGGTCTGTGAGTGGATGAAAGGTTCTGGTCTCCAGTGAGGCTGTCGCTGTTTACTGCTGGAGTCGCGTGCCGAGGAAAGTCAAAGGGAAGACGCCGCGATGCTTGCTTATACAGCCTGTTCAAGATGAATCAAGCACTTCTGAGGAGCACCCTTCGGGAAATGTCAATACCACTACCTGCTCACATTTCCACGTGCACACACCCACGCACACTCACACATGCACCCGTTACGGTTGGTAACGGTGGAGGGAAAGTGGTTCCACGTCTTAATGTTGGATTAGAAGTGGCAGGTAAACATTTGTGCACACAGAATATGTTTATATATTTCTGATTTCTTAATGCACATTAGTGTAAGAATTAGCAACGTAATGAAATCTTATCTTTTCATATAACTTCGCAATTTTACTGGACCACCGCGTGAAGAAAATGAGCAGACCTGTGGCATTGTTGATTTTCCTTATGGTCGAAGAATACATAATGAATGTGCATACTGGGAGAACTCAATCAAGACTTTCCAAAGTAGGTAGTTGACAGTGAACGCCTATGAAACTCCGCACACGCTATGTATTTATAATTCTCGGCTACTTATTGTAATAATCCGTACAGAGACATGCAAATTGAGGCGAAGGCATGTAATCCCATCGTCCCTGAAGATGACGTTAAACGACAAAGTGACCGTGAATTTGACAGATTATTTCAGTGGAACGTGTGAAGTGACCGGAAGAAAACTGTCTCAAAAAACTGAACATGTAGTACCGAAAGTTTCTTTCATCATTTACACGCTTCAAGATAAAAAAAAATGCATTAACTATTATATTTCGGAATGAATGTGCTAAAAATATGCTTTATGAATAATTTAAAATTTACCAAATTATTCCAAACATCTATTCGATTTTATGTTCGCAAACTAACTGCACTTACTAGTGATTATGTACTGGTCATCCATTGCTCTCGGGGAATTTTCCGGCTCAGTCACCAGACTGCGCCTTTCCTGTTCTTTGCAACATTTCTTCCGGTCCAGATATACTTTTGTTCATTCGATACAGTTTTGCCATGTGAATTTTCCCTCGCGGTTTCTTCTCAAATCTGTGCTTCTGATGTCCATACTGTATGTGGGGGACTGGAGAAATTTCGCGGATTTATTTCAGGACTTACTAGACTTCAAACGCTTGTACATTTCTGTTATTTTTGCTACTGTATTGCAGTTTTACAAGACACGCCCGGATTAACGTCGGGCTAATAACATGGCTGCTGGGAAACGAGCGCCGACTACCCTGCCACCTGGTCTGAGGTAAAACTGGCTACACACTGAGGCAGTTGTCAATCAACACAAAGCTGAGGATCGAAAATACTTAGGACCGTGCAGTCTGGGCTACAGGTCGGTTAACACTTTGAATTCTGTACACATTTACTGACATTCAGGACAAGTTAAACTGAAAAAAAATTTTCGTGGCGGCCACAAAAATTTTTTGTTGGTATTCGCCCTGTCAAATTTTTTGTGGTGCACACAAAATTATTTAGTTGTCACCAATAAACTTTCGAGGTCTCTAAAAAACGTATTTCGTGGCGGATACAAAATTTTTGTGTGCACCACAAATAATTTGGCAGGGCAAATACCAACAAAATATTTTGTGGCCGCCACAAAATATATATATTTTTTCAGTTTAGAAGTGAGTCACTAGTCGCTAGCACTTCCGGATCACAGGTTTTATTGGTCTGTGTGTTTTGCCAATCACGACCATACTACTTGCTCACGTGACGTCGGCCGCGTCTACTGCAGCAACAGCGTTCCTTATTGGCTGGCCGTCGGCCAATGGGACGGCAAGTTGATTTTGCTCCAATCAAGTGTCCTTTACAGAGTTAAAGTATTTACAGCCAGACGTGTTCTTTTGAGCCGCTATAAGAAAGTATTGTTATTTGGTCCGGCAAATCATTATTACTGGGCTAAAATGGTATTGTAGGCTTTGGTTATGTACAAGTAAAACAAAGAATCTACATCTGTACGAGTTTTTTTCAGAAACAAAAAAAAAAAAAAAAGTATGAAAATGGAGTTGCACGGGCGTGTCGAAACGCGAAATTGTTCTGTCCCTACCCATATGCTACATACGTTCATTGACGTGATTCCTAGTTCTTAAAGAAATTTTCGGTTGTAAGAAATTTTGTTTACTACGCACACGTGTACACATAGGAAGAAAGTAAGAATGATAAAGAATTTTTACTATCTATCCAAGACAGCTCTTCCACCCTTACTGATCAAAATTAATAAATACGAGCATTTAAACATTAGCAAATTCGTATGGTAGCTGAGCTCTATGTTTTCGGCTTTTCAAATGTTTCATACCACGCGCAGATTTAAATATCCTATTATAGGCTTAATTATTTCACTATAAGACTTTCGCGATAAAAATGTTTCTAAATCTGCTACAGGAACCTTTCGACGAAATATTTAGAATTGCCGCTTCCTGTGATTTATTAATTCATTATTTTATTTATCTTCATTTATTCAAGGTCAAATAGAAGCGATGTTTGTGTAAATGCTGTTTGCTGTATCAGTTTGTGACATTTGCCGTGGCTTAACTGTTGCAAACTAAATTAATTAACTGACTTTGCAAAAGTTTCGGTGGAAAGACAGTTTTGCAAAAAAAAAAAAACACTTTAGCTACAGAAATGTAAGCTACAGACAGAAGACGTTATTCTTTGTAATTTTCCTGGCATGTTAGATTATTTCAACAGAATCTATAAATGTGTAATTTATTTGTTTCGGTCCACTGAACTTAAAGTAAACAGTATTTAGATATTTTTTTGCACTCAACCTCTATTCTGGGAAATCTATACTTATTTAATTTAGAAACGATAATGTCTTCATTACTGGGTCTTCGTATGTGTGGTTCACAACGAAACGTTCAAAGGACTAGCTTAAAAAATATTACGGTTGACTGGAATGTGTTTGAGAAGATGAATCATTCTCTTAAACTAGTATAATTTTTTTTTTAAACTTCCTTGGGGGAAAAATTGGGGAAGGAAGAAATTCTATTTGCCTTGTCAACTGGACAAGTTATACGCCAGGTAATGTTCGTGTTTCGTTGCGCCTTAACACTGTTACGTAAAGCGTCAATCGTAAGCGTATCGCGTACGAATCACAAGCCACATATGTCCCTCACGGCGGCAATGGGTTACTCAGTTCCGATTATTGGGTTCGGAGTAAAGTTTGGCACGGCCAAAGTTGTTGCCTAACAATTTTTATTTCAGCGAAATCCGTTCCCTACTCAGGTAAAAGAGAAGGTTAATAAAAAAACTCAGAGGAAACTTCATCCTGTCGGGAAATGGAAAGAGGCATACAAAAGAGAGCAGGAAACTTTGCTGATAACGACGTTAGATTTTTATTTATAACTACGCTTGGAAGAGTATTGTGTCCTTTTAGGAAAATTTGGCAGTAGAAATTGCTTTTACGTTGGACCCACTGTACTTAATTTTAACGAGTTTTGCTTTAAAGTGCAGTGTAGCAATTTCTCCTGCAGAGAAAATACGTATACATTTGTGCCAAACCAGCGAGAAAAGACTGATCGTTTCCTGGAAACTTTCTGCTGTGTCTGATTTTAGCATCTTTTTGATCTTTATTACATTGTGATTTGATAAAAACGTGGTTTAAATACGCATTAACTAAAGTGTTTAAATTAGTCTAAAATATTTTTGGTTTTAATTGTGCTTTTATATTCTTCGCGCGATATTAAATTATAAATAGAGAAAAACAGAAAAAATTATGTCTACCTGTTTAAGATGGCATTACCCTTTGACCTACAAGTTTTTCCCTTTCTTAAAATATTATTACATATTATTTCCCATGTTGCCAATGCTTTAAATGCGTATTTAAACAGACGCCGATTGAAAAGTGTTATCATGCATGTAACGTAAGAAGTACTTATGTCGTCTCGTAGTAGGTTGAAGAGTGCTTTACATAAGGTAATTTTTGCTTTATGTTTTTCATCTTAAATTTTTCTGCGCTGCATGGTGGTTTTATGTGGCCCCTTTGATTTTCTAGATAAATGATTTATTTTGAACTGCACTCTGGATTAAAAAACCGTTCTATCTATGCGGCAGTAGTACCAATAATTTTAGAAAGTCCCATAAAGTAAAGGAAAACGCACGGAAATAGATAGATATTTTCACAAACGCGGTTCATAACAAAGAAAAGCGGAAGTAGTTCTCGTTAATTATTTAAATACACATCATTTCCAAATGTCTTGAAGCGTTGATTGTTTCTAATGAACAATTCCAACATGACAAGAAGCGTTTTTTCCGCGCTGTACCTGAAAATAATAGTTCACGCGTCAGTCAAGGTCATTCCACGCCACTTGCAGCTTAAAATAGCGCAACATTTGACAAACATCCTGAACGTATGAAAGTTCTTATATATTATACAATAAACTTAAAACATTTTAGTATCTTTCAATTTAAATATCAGGTTATCGACAAAACGCAAACACAAATAATTTATTGTTGAACGGATTTGATCATGGACTTGTATGATTTTCGTTCTTGTTCAAATCCATATCAAATATGAAAACAGTAAAATGTATGTTTCTTAACGCACAACACACTGCTTCAGTCACTTCAGAAATACGGCTGAATTCTTGATACATTTCCAACTTTTATGTTTCTTAACGCACAACACACTGCTTTAGTCGCTTCAGAAATACGGCTGAATTCTTGATACATTTCCAACTTTTATGGGGAATGCATAAATGCATTTTATTTTGCGCAAATCTGGAAAATTGTTTTATTACCTACTTTGAGAACCGGGTTTTCAACCAAGCTACAACGCAGAACATGCTAAGGAAACACGAGGACGTTAACATTGCGCTAACTTGAAAACTTGTATGACATTGAATTTTACAACCTACAGTGTCGGTTGCCTGTTTCACAGAGTTTTGTATTTCAGTTCTATATTTAGAGTGCTTCAAATCAATTGCGGGAGAGTTACAAGGACGTCTTACTTGTAAATGTTTCATTGACTCACATAATAACGGTGGTGACGTGTTCCTAACTTAATTCCAAATGCAATGCGATATGCGTTCGGGATTTTTCCATAAATAAATCCGCGTCTTAAATGCATCATAATTCAGTACAGCACTACAGACTTGATGGTAAAAAGTGATTTCTCGTCAGCTGGAACAGCTGCTTGGTACGGAAATTCCAATTCATTAATAAGTAAATTCATAATAACATATATTGCTCATTGAATTTTTTAATGCATTCCACAATAAAAGTTTTGCTTTTTCCGTTTGCTGTTGAAGAAGCAATTTTTATTTATTGGCTCAGCTAACACTTTGAGGTCTGCACACATTTACTGGCACTTAAGACAAATCAGAAGTGAGTCACCTATATCCACTACTGCAATAATACCGGTTCTGTTGGTGTCTGTGCTAGAACACACCATCGTCCTATTGGTCCATACCACATCGGACCCCACCCTGTACTTTACAGCGTTCATTATTGGCCAGTCATCAGCCAATGGAGACCCGAGCTGATATTGACCCAATAAAATGTCCTTTATCGTAGGGAACGATTTACAATCAATCATGTCCTTTTGATTGGCAATAAAAAATATATTCTACCATAAGCAATATAATTGTTACTGCGCTGTGGTGTTCTTGTGGAGGTCATGTTAAACACCAGCTGAACAAAGACTGCACATCCGTGTGAGTTTTGTTCTGAACAACGAAGAAATTTTTAAATTAGCTTTGCCCGAGCTACACTCGAGTGTAGTCTACAAAGTGTTAAAACACGCCCTTAGTATGTTTATTTTTGGACACAACGTGATTAGTTCAGGCTTCTGCAGAGATACAAAAGTTTAGAGAAGTGCTATTGTAATTAGTCTCATTTTGATTATTAACATGAATTAAACTTGATAATTCATGCTGTTGCATATCTATGTAGATAATAATGTCTTTTTTAAGTATCGAAAGCATTGAATGAATATGTTATCATTATTTTGTGTATATCAAACCTTCTGTTGTTTTGTGTCTTCAAGTAACTTACTCGTGTTCATTAAGGACGCCTCTATTTGATCGCCTGCATGAAATACATCGCATGATGTATTTCAAAACACCCTTCTGCATCCAGCCGGTTCCTCTATCTGATTTTCACTGCCCGTTTCTAATCCTAAATTTACGGTCGTGGGCGTATTGCAAGGGTAGGTAATTTATGGTTGGCACTGTACAATTCGTTGTTCAGTGCCCAATGCTGTCACTGCCTTTCGTGTGGGTGATCTGATTTGTGAACTTGGCCACGACATGGTTTAACATCATTCAAATTTTCCATCGTAACGATTAAGCAAGCAGAGAAACAGTGAAACTGTTATACGTATCAGGATCAGCTTTGTTTACACACTATAAAAATAAAACCATAAATTAATGTGTTTGTGAAAAAAAAACGATATTACCCAAGAGTGGCTGATATCCACAGATTAGTAATACACGCACACATGATTTCGAATAGTATGTAATTACCAGCTGTAAGAGGAAAAACAAATATTCAGGAAGAATAATCAAAAGAATAACAAGGAAAACCAAAACCGGTATAAGCCTATGTCAATAACTCTGAACCCAACAAAAAAAGTCCTTAAAGACACGGACACAGAGAGGAAGACGGACAGAGAAACGCACAAAGACGGATGACGCAATGAAGATACGCAATGAACACGGCAAGTTAATTATGACGAAACAGATATTAGGTAAATACTTACCCTACTGTAAGAACCATGAAAAAAACTCGATGATCAGTGGTTGTAGCACTTAAAAAAAGAGATTTAATAGTAAACATTAAAATTTCATATATGTACACATGTGTTTTTAACGTTCAGAATGGCGCAATTTCACACTTATAGTACTTCAAATACACTTGACGACAAAGTAATTTTAAAACTTTTTAAAAGTTACAATTATTTTACTCTGATTTTCGTACACAATCCGTTTCCAGTTACATTAGTATGGCATTCAAGTTGCGATATGTTCCTGGGATAAAATGAGAACAGTATATGTTTATGACTAATGGATTTTTAACAAACAATTTTTTCAACTTCTAGAGTATTGAAGTAATTCATGGTTTCCGATGTCGTAGACAAGTACGTTATTTATTCGTGCTGCACTTAAGATGATTCTAGGCCTGCGTCGTTATCTCAAGAACGAAAGTGGCATGAGCCAGTCGCAGACAACAGCGTTAGACAAGTTCCACAAACCAGATCACTCATACGGAAAAGACTAACCTGTTATGTACAGTGCAGACCCAGAGGTGACGATAGGGGACGGGGGTGTATATGTGGGGCGTATACCGACCTCTAAGGGAGCCCGTAGTAGAAAAACATTTTTTTTTGTTAATGTGAAACATGAATACGACAATACTGAATTGTATGTAAAAATATATTCCCATTTAATTAATGCACATGTGGAGTAAATTATGTATGAAGTGTTTAATGATATATAAGTCAACTATATATGTGTTTTACTGTTGCTTGTTTATCCGTTTAGCGGTGGACTGCCATAGTTCTCGAAGGCAAAGAGCAAGTCAAATGACGACCTCTGGTTGGAATGCGCGCAGGATCACTAACATAGAGTACCGGTGAAATATCGAAAGACCACGGGATAATCTGGGAATGTCAATAAATATTATGCGAAACGAAACCTAAATTTTTTCCCGCAAATGACTGTGAATGTTTTTTGTTAGGACTTCCTTTAGTTAGAGGATTCGTACATAGACTTCAACAACTTAGATGATGTATTGTAGGAGTTAGGAACTTTTGTATTTTTGTAATACAGAAAATTCACCTCTTGTAGAAGTATGGTGTGCTGATTGTTACATGTATTTTCAAATATTACCACCAAACCTTTTGCTTGGAAAAAGTGTTATATGGGCGTTACTGTGATACAAAAATTTAACATCCAAAAAAAGAATGTAAATGTTATCCCGTATTTTTTTCATTTTGCACTAAAATATGGGCTGTTATTCCTTGTTTTATAACAGTTGAATTATCAGTAGGGATAGGAAAATTTCGCGAGTTCAATTACCTGTAGGCTGTACTCCACAGTCCTGTGTATACTAGAGTCCCAGCTGTTTGTTCATTGGCTGCTGCCCCAGTGTTGCCTCACACCTGGCAGTACGAGATTCGCTACTTGTTTCTTTGCAAGTTTGCTATTGGCTAAGAGGCGTCTAGGGCGTGTCTAATGAGCTGTGATCCGATTGTTAAGGTGACTTCACTGCATATGTGTTTGACGACTATCTTGCCCCGAAGTCAATTCGCGAATTTTTCCTATCCCTAACGACCAGTCATAAACATCTCCAGTCAAGATTGAACCACGGATATAAAGGAGTTTATTTCAAAACTACAAAAGATAAACTGTGTTCTTGTCTAATTTTCATTTTACCTGGAGTTGAAATAAAATGGTTGTCATTCTAGATGGTGATATGAAACTTTGGACCGATGATGTACGTGTTAGGTTAAACCCAGCTAGGTCCTCAGAGTGTTGCCTTATGTTTGCCACATACTGGTCCGTTTACACGCAGTGTCGTAAGGGCGAATGTCGCTTGTTGCAGGCGGAACGCCGGGGTAGGGGTGTCCATACTGCGCGAGGACGCCATGCCGTCAGGTAGCGGGCTCGTCTAAGGACACCCCCCCCCCCCCCTGGACGCAAGAAGGAACCAAGCAGAACTACCGACCACCCACCCGACAACGAAACCGAGGGAGCGCACGACGTCGTTGGCCTACTGTCCTTCCACCCCCCGGGGGGCGAATGCGGCGCTGACCTTGAACCTGCAAGTCGCCGTCGACCACCGACCATCTCGTCTGTCACACGCGATGGCGAACCACGTGGAGAAGGCGTCTTCGCGCCCTGGGGACCTTGTCGCTCGCTGGGGAACTTCTTCTTGCTCACTGCCGCAAGAAACTGTAGTTTCCCGTAACATAACCCCCTCAATCGTTTGCACCTCCGGCCGTTTTCAAAGAGTTCACTAACGGGACACGTTGGCCAAGGCGATCCTTTAAGGGGAACCTTCCCCCATTTTGGATTCTTCATTTTTACTGGTTGTTTATAATTTTAAAAAATAAAATATCTAAAATACCCTTGTATCCAACCAGCTACTGGCATTGAACTACGAACTGCTATTTATGTCAGAATATTGATTTTGCCTCGATTTTGCAGAATTAAACCTTTGGGAGTAAATAAGAGTCCATAGTTCCCTTGTCTTGTCTGTACTGTAGTTCAACGTCAATATCTGGTTGGATATAGTCTATTCACGGTTTCTCCACCCTTTTTGAATCAATCTCTTGAAAAACCACCCCATATAAGACGCGTCTGGTTGTTTTCTATGATATGTACACAAGTATTTTATACTTATATTTCGTAAATATTTAATCTATAAATTATAACATATGTCATTTATTTTTCATATGAATAAAAACAGTGATTAATAACGTTTGTTGGCAATGCCTAGTAAGAAATAGCTCTTACGAAAAATACTATTATACTGAGTGCGCATGAATACGGTGCGTTGCCCTTTGAGTGCAATTTTCTAGACACGGTAAAAGATTTGTTCGCATGACGCGGAGGAATATCTTGACAGTAGAATTTAAGTAGGGGGTTCAGTTAAGTCGTAAGTAACCGTGAATGGTCTATATACGGGTACTTGCGGAATTTTATTCTTAAAGAAGACTGTGTAGCTGCGCGTCCAAGGTCAAGGAGCGAGGGAGCGATACGGGCGACACTAACACGCACGCCTAGCGCCTCATCGCTCCTACGCGCAAGGCGTGCAGTGTTTCCGTCCTAACGCTGTACTGTGTAAACTAGATCTGTAACTGTGGGGTTTTATTACACGCGATGAAAGTTCACAGACCGAACTACCTGCGTATGGTCGTACTTTTTTCTTACCGCTTAAAGAAACTTCACAGGCAAGCTTAAAAAAATGCGATATTTGGCCACTTCCACGATTTTTTTCTCTATTAATACGCTTAATATTATAAAACTAAAAAGATAACGACAGACAATAATTTTTTATCCTCTCCGGCAAAACTTCGTATTTCCAGAACATTTATTTACCGAGATACGCGTTTACGCGTGTTCATAAGTCCCATCATATAGTTTATTACAAGGAACTTGTACGTACTTCTCAAGCCAAAAATCTCTTCTTTTGCAACACCTGGTGGGGAAAATTAATGCGTAAGTGAATGGGTTAAGAACATAAAGAAGTTAGAAAAACCAATTATCCAATATGGGGGTGTGAGGTTCCGGTTAATCATGTTCAAAAGTAAAAAAAAAATATTGTTTACATGTTTATTATGTTACTTATATACGTTTGTCGTGGCGTGAATTATTAGCATTAGAAAAGCTTCGAAATGGTGGTAAGTTATCTCAATCCTTTCAGACCCACTATTTCATTTGTTGTTCCAGGTGTTGCAAACAAAAAAGTTTATGATGCGTGCTGTACTTATGTTTTGCTGGCACAGCCAATGATTTGTAGGCTATTTGTTCCGCTGCAATTATCTCAACCAATTATGATCTAGATCAGTAAGACGGTTTGCGAAACATTTACCAACAGGTAGGATCATTGATCATTAAGTTTCGTAGTGTGCAGTACGGACCAAAAATTACTTACAAGTACGTAGTGTACACAGTAGTGTACACAGTAGTGTACACAGTTGTGTACATAGTTGTGTACCCAGTAGTGTACACAGTTGTGTACCCAGTAGTGTACACAGTAGTGTACACAGTTGTGTACCCAGTAGTGTACACAGTAGTGCACACAGTAGTGTACACAGTAGTGCACACAGTAGTGTACATAGTTGTGTACCCAGTAGTGTACACAGTTGTGTACATAGTTGTGTACACAGTAGTGTACACAGTAGTGTACACAGTTGTGTACACAGTTGTGTACACAGCAGTGTACACAACTGTGTACACAATTGTGTACACTGGGCCTGAATGGTTTAATACATCTAATAGAACGAACTAAACAAAATTTAAATTTATATATTTATCTTCGTACAAATCTCAGAATAGAAAAAACATTAATACAATACGCTACAGCTCAATTTAATTGCCGGTGTCATCAGAATGTCATGAGGATATTATATTGGTCATTTTGTTTCCTGTTCACAAGTATTTCCAATTCATCTTTTGAGATAAAATTTAAAGTCAAGATAGCTAAAAGTCAAACTATTATAACTTATCGCAGCTAAGCCAAGCGTAGGATTTCAAAAAGCGAGTGAGTGAAGAGATTTGGGCGGCTCTTAACATCGAGGTCTTGAGAGCAGCTGAGAGCGAAGCGAAGTGAGTTTGGAGAGGCGCCGGAATGATAGGGCGGAGGAAACGGGAGATCCCCGAGAAAACCCGCTTGCCAGCGGAATCGTCCAGCACGATTCCCTTCACGCGAAAATCTGCGGGCGACCTCCGCCGGGAATCAAGCCCGATTCGCCTAGGTGGTAGGCAAAAAAAAAACACGATTAATGTAGTTGTTTAAATGATAATGTATTTTCATCAAGATATCATTGATATCATGTGACGTCGCCATGGGAAAATCCACAAAATATGGAGAAAAAAAACGTTCGCCTCTTGAACAACCTTGAGGGGCCATTCCAGCGTTTCAGAACCACTACTTCGAAATACTTTTTCTTTGTTATGGTCCTGGCGCTTAAATAAATAAAAGTTATAACTCACATATTTATTACTTTAAAGAAGAACTCGCTCTTGTTTGAAACACGTTCCCAAAAATTAGGCGCAAATAATGATTGCATCTTAATCGTTGTAGTTGTCGTCATTCCTAAAGGTCTGATGAAATTAACGGGTGTGCGTGATTTCGTAAAACGATGTTCAAACCAAAGAGACTGCACTTATAATAAAACAGAAAATAAGTAACGTATTACTTTTAATGCTAGAAAAATTACAAAATCACCCTTGAGTTTAATTTGGTTATTGTGGGATGCATGGTGCCCTGAAGTGCTTCAGCAGCCTAAAATTTCCCTAAGTTCTGAGATTTTATGTTTTTGAACCACGATATCAACAGTTATTCAGTTAAAATACGAAAACGTAGGAAAAAAATAATTATCACATTTTTTGAAAAATTGCTATCGATAGTTTGATTTTAAAATTAGTTGTCACCAAATTTAAAAATGTAACTTAACACAAAGTTACAATTTCAGGTTTTAATTATAATAATCATTATTACAATTATTATTATTATTTGAATCACAGGAAATTTATATCATAGTTCCCTTGAGATTAAAGTTTATTTCCATTATAGTTTCGAACTCAAAATTTATCAGAAACTTTGTGTGAACGACTCAAATAATTGCCAAGCAATTTCCTCATGGCATCTTGGTGAAGAAACAAAACGTATTACTGTACCAAACTTATCACTTCCGTAACATTCTGAAACTTATTAAATTTAACATATTAATTTAAATTCCCTCTAACTATGTTAATCTAATTTTGACGATCGTTTTCTAATATTATTCTGCAGTTTAGAAAATACATAATATACTAATAATAGAGAAAATAATTTTTATACCTACTTGAACAACCTTACGAGCAAGTGTCGCCACTTAAGTGGAAATTTTATTTTATGTTCGTGCCGCCGCAAATTTTCTTTGAAGGCAATCTTAAAAGAGATAAGGCCACGACATTATTCTTATCTCACGAACTCAGCTCGGTGCTAACGGAGTGATGAGCAAGCAAAGATCATCTTCAAACCCTTCGTGAGACGAAGTTGATTACACTTCACCGTGTCTTTGTTAAGATCAGTTGTTGCGCAGATGTTGATTTATCCTGTAAGCCGTCAGTCAACCTCTTGGTTCTCTTCTTGAATTTCGGATTACAAGTCTTTCGCGGGTATGAGGAAAATTGGTTATGCTTAGCTGGAGGACCGTGTAACAATTTCTTTTTTTTTTTTAATTTACACACGTGAGTCATTTCTTGCTGGTACGAAGCGTTAAAATTTACATCACAAAATAATGCTATACTTAGGGATGGGAAAAATTCGTGAGTTCAATGACCCATTGGCTAGACTCCACGGTTATACGTATACTTGAACCTCAGATGTTTGTTCATTGGCTGCTGTCTCATAGGGTAGCCAGTGTTACTTCACACTTGGCAGTATGGCACTCGCTACTAGTTTCCTTGCAAGTCTGCTATTGGCTCAGAGTCATCCAGGGCGTGTCTAATAAACTGCGGTCCAATTGCAAAGTCAACTTCAGTGTACAAGTGTTTGACGTCTATCTTGTCCTGAAACGAACTCGCGAAATGTTACTATCCATAGTTATGCTTCACCATTTGTAATTGTTTCCAGCCAGATTTTTTTACTGCCTTGCTGTTCAGCGGTCGTAGAAAGGTGAAAAGTTATTGATATCGAAGGTACTATATTTACTGCAACACAAATAAACGACTATCGTTCAACTGTCATACAATAGAGCAGCTTAGGGTGAATAATAAAATACAGACGTTGGAATTCGCGAAATTTGTTCTTCTTCTAAAATATATGTCCGCACGAAATCAAAGAATTCGATATGACGTCGAAGGTATTGTCTAAAGTGATATGTTTTGTGTCCGAGGTTTAGAAGGGCGGAGGCGCTAATAACGACTTAGCTATGCGCATTTCGTGCATCGTCGTAGGCGCTAGGCTCGAGATACTAAACTTGTGTACAATATTTCCACGAACAAATTGCCTCTGGAACACTTTCCATTAGCGACCCTGATATTTCATGACGTGAAAAATAAAGCTTACTCTAACTTGCACGTACTTTCGCTATAGTGTACTCACGGTCCCTACACACTTCTAAAATCAAACTTTTGAAAAATCACCGTAAGAATGACGGGCCTTGGTTTTTTTTCTAAATATATTTTGTATCATAAAAAGTTTAATACGTATGTTAACGTGTAAATATCCTTTCTTGGTTGAATTAACCATTTACTTATATTTGACCCATACAGAGGGACACCCGGATTTCGCGAAAAGGTTTCCGCGCATGTTAGACTTCAAACCCTACGGGCATATTTGCAGTTTTCTTTTACTTATTGGCCCCGCGTCTTTGCGAGAAAACATTATCTTGGTGGGCTGACCAATCAGAATATGTTACCAATATACTGCATGTCTGTGATTCGCAAGCGGACACCTAAGACTCATAATACACAAATTACCCAATCACGAAAGTGAATCTCAGCTAAAGTGTTATGAAATACAACTTGTCAAGAATTCTTTTCGCAAAATTCGAGTGCCCCTACCCATAAATTTCAATATTTATTTTATGTATAACATGGATAGAACAGGTGAAAAATAAGTGTGTTAGTAACGCTTGGTAATAAATAGTTCTTACGTGAAATATTATTAAAGTGAATCTGCACTGATGCAGTGCGCTACCCTTTGATGTGATCGTCTAGGCTTAGTTGAGCTTTGCTTGCATGGGGCGGAAGAATGTCCTGATGATAGAATTTCAACAGGGATTTAGAAATTTTCAAGTAACCGCGAATGTACTATATTTAGAATTCTGATCGTAATTTCCGTACTTAAAATAAATGATCGCGATAACACCAACTTTAGCAACTTTCAACTTCGGAAATACACAAAACAGAGACGTTAAACCCGCTAGCTCTGGTTTACCTGGGCATGTACGGGAGTGCGAAATATCAAATTTAATGGATCTCTACGCTAGAAATGACGCTGGAAAGAGAAAACAATATTCCCTTTACGGGAAGCCGTAGTTATAGTGTATTTTTTTTGTCTCATTGCAAACGATTTTTCTGTTCCATAAACCCCATTTTAAGCAGGTATATTTAATGCTGATATTAGAGTGTGTTGAAATTTGTAGAACATCTTACACAGCATGATTTTTGTAACGGCAGAACGTTTTTCTCATTTTTATGTATGGTGGGGGTTTCATGATGATTAATACATTTAAAATTATTATCCACGACAGTCAAAATAAAGCGTGTAGTGGTGTTTGCAAAGTGACATTAGATTATTTGCAGTTTTGTAGCACAGTTTTAAATTCAAATAATATACGATAACGCGAGGGGGTATTATTACACGATTTAATTTGAATATTAAATTTGATAGGTTGCTGTAACATGAATATAATTATTAATCACTTGAGATGCGGTAATATGTTACAAAGGTTGAGTGAATACTGCAAGAGAATTCTCGCACTTTTGAGAGAAAAATTAAAAAAGTCGTTACCCGTTACGTTTATAATTTTATCATAGAGCAGGCACGTGCACAATAGAATTGGCGCGGCAGTTCGTATTATGTAGGCGTTATCTGTTTCCGACTGGCTGTGCGGAGCTCTGGAACAGACCTTGTCTCTGATTGGCTACTGCATGCTGCAAGAGGCTCCCTATTGGCTCGGCTGCTAGCCAGCCACTGATTGGCGAACGGCGTTCCAACATTTTTCTGGCGTGTGCGGCTGCAATTAGCGGAATACGTGGATACGTGTATAGTTCGCGTTAGTCTTTCGGTGAGAGGATAGACTCCACTGCCTTATAAACAAGTGAGCACAGCCCGTGATTTCATTGGCAGCTGCACTCTAATCAACGTCACCTACCTGCTTGATGTCCTTGAAAGAGATTGGCCACTCCATCGCTGAACTAATATTACTTGCTCAGGAGTTCTCCGAGGCAGGTCAGGCATATTTTCAGCCAGTGGCTGAAGTCAGTCATACGCACAGTAGTTTGCAGTTCAGTCTGCCCTTAAATAATAGCGCGAATTTCACAGGTCTCAAGGAATAAGCTCTGAATTCTTACCTCACCTGTGCTGTGTATTCTTAAGTATTCTATGATTTAATGTTAGTTTTGTTGGGATAGTAGTGTAATATAAAGTTGTACCTTAACGTTTCCTAAACTCAATATACTTACCTCTGTTCTGAGCGTAATTTCAACACACAGTGAGTGTTACACCGCTCTTAAACTAACATGTTATAACCTCAGAATAATATTCCATATGGATTTATAGGAAGCTATTTGGTACAGTTGGAAATTTGCGTGTTATTGGTAATGCAGAGCTTGTGTATAATTCATAAACGTCAACAAAGTTTTTTTGACCGAAATTGGTTCAGTGGTTCTCATTTACCTGTAATGTAACCTCAAACCACTGCGATACGTATAGCACACTAGTTATGCCATAACTAGTTATGTTTCAAAGCACTTTAGTTTAGAACCACTTTCGCCATTGAAACGTTTGAATTGCTACGAATCTTATCTGCCTTCCCGCGAAATATGGACGGTCAGTATCGGAGAAACTTAATTCTGATTGGCTCACTCATGTAACAGACTGTCTTCACACAAAGACAAGCGACCAATAGCCAAATGAAGACTGCAAATGTGCAAATAGGAATATTGAAGTCTAGCCTCCGAGTAGATCTTTTCGCGAAAAACATGTGTCACTAGCCATAAGAATATAATTGATTACAGGAATGTGTATGGGGTATTAAAGGCGAGGGACCGCGAAATCGGTTAAAACCAGACTTCCCCAACCAATCCTGCTTTTATCGAAGCCCTTCCATTAAAACTAGTACTAACAATTCAATGCTGTAAGTCACCATATTTGTTAGATGGCCCTAAGTTCCCATTAAAACGCTTTCAGTTAAAAACGCGATTGTACTGGTTAAAACCAATATCATCCACACTTGCTTCCTCGTCTAGTCGGAAAGTCGTGAGTTAAGCGACAAATTAACCACAGATGAAATCGCCACTAAATTTTGAATTGTTAGCGTAACCATAACCTAACAAAACCTAACCTACCCGATATTAATTTAACCTATAGTCCATGCCCCAGTTACTTCCTTCCTTTCTGAAGGCATGCTAAAGTTCTACTTTCAAGATATACCTCCGCCACGTGCAAACAACGGATAACCGAGTACAGAAAATTACACCAAAGAGGCAGGACACTACGCTCGAGCGCACTCATTTCAATAATATTTTGTCTAAGAAGTATTTCTTAGCGATTACCAACACACCTATTTATTATCAGTTTATTCGCATTGTTTATAAATGAAATATTACAATTTATAAATAAAATATAAGTAAAAGTTCAGTACAATCTAAAAATAAGAAACTCTTATGTTAACGGACTTGTTAAACGCTTCTGATACGAGACATATTTAGTAAACAACCAGTCACATTATACATGGGATTGTCTCTCAAAGGTTTGTTTCAAAAAAGTGTGAACAAACCGTGTATAGAATAGTTCTCCATAACATCTGGTTGGTACTAGTCTCAACGAAAGTGCTGTGATCAAAGTGGTTTCGACTGGAGATTTCTGGTTCGAACTGATTTTGGGGTTTTATGGTGACATTAACAAATGATCGTCCGTATGTCATAACGGCGCCGTGTTAATAGTGTGAACGGTAGGGTACATCTGCATGCAGTAAGTTGGTGTGCCCTGAACTCGTGCCCCCCCCCCCCCCCCCCCTCCGCGCCCTTCCTCTCGGCAGTGGCTTGAATACTTTTATACCGAAACCCACATGAGAAAACTAGCGCGCCGAAATGCCGGCGACATGTCCTAAATATTTACTGCATGATTTTTCGTCCCGGACGATAACCACGCGGAATTTCTCCTCTCGGATGGTTCTCCTTGGTGATGGGTCTAACTCCGGGTCGCCAGGAAGGTATAGAATACCCTACGACCTACGGTGCGGACGTCGTGTGGCGACGTTTTGGCTCGGAAGATGCGTCCAGGGCAAAAAAAAAAAAAAAAAAATCATCGACGCTTTAACAGAGACGGGCGCCGCCCAGCAGACCGGAAGACCGCACGATCGAGAACTGAAAGAAGGCGATGTCGCGCCGTTCCAGTAGACCTTCCAGTAGACCTTCCAGTAGACTTTGCCTCCTCTCTGTAGACGCTTACTTTGATCAGTGGCATGGAACATCTTCCAGGGCGTGGGGCGAGGCAGCCCGCGAAAGGAATGAGATTTTCACATGGTCTCTGCATATCAGGTAAACAACGGTGTATATATATATATTTTTTTTCTTTTTTTTTTCTTTTCCTGTTGTGGCAATCCGTGTGCAGAGATACGCTTATTGCTAGGGCTGCCTGTTTTTTTTTTTTTCGGGAGGAAAAAAAAATTCCGCAAGTGCTGCGCCACGGCGAAATGCGGACGTGGCGATTGCGTCATCGTCACATGCCCCATCACGTGACCAGACTAAGGCCGTGGTTACACGAGTGCTGTAAAACACATTCAGCTAAATAAATACGGTAGCCACGTCTGCAAAAGTTTAAAAAACAAAACGTAGTCTTCGCGGCCACACACCCCAAACCAGAATGAAATCAATGGAAATTCTAACCTCAACATCTATCACTATTAATAGATTTTAATTGTTATGAAACCTACACTTCTACTGTAATTGCATAATGGGTGGGTATTATTACATTCAACCTTAAACTTAAGTTATTTCAACAAGCGTTTCCCGTCAAATTCAGCGTAATATTTATTACACTGCTTGTTTACTTCGAAGCAGCCAATAGGAGCGCAGCAGAGAAGAGAAGTCATTCGAAACGACTTATGAAAACTGTTCACTTTGAACGAGAAACAACTGCGATCGGGACTGGTTCGAAAGTAATGCAACCTCTTCAATGCCTGGACTTGTTCTAGTGTAGTAGTTCTGCATCCCGTGTAACCGCGGCCTAAAACTGAACAATGACACGATCAGCGCAAACGTAAAAGACACCACCCATAGACGTTGTCACGTGAAAATACCGTCACGTGACAGGTATAGACGACAACCATGACAGAAGTTTATCGTATTAATTACAAACGCTGCTTCATAAACTCGAGAAAAATTTACCAGCTGGTAATTCACAAAGCCACATCGCCAATGCCCTGTAAAACCACACGTCACATACAAAACATGATGAATTACATCAAGAGATTTCATGATGGATATCGCGTTCTTGGGGTTAATATATGTTTCGCGCGCATGAATTTCAAACAGAAAATTTATTAATTAAAATGTGTTATCACTCTTCTGCAATAAATTAAAGTTTAAAACAGAAAATTTAGCATAAGCATTGATACTACGATCCATTATTTATTTTTTATTTCAACATACTTATCTAAACATGCGTGTCTCTACTGAGCCGTCTATGTTTGGTACAAAGGTTTAGAATAACGTCCTTTATTGGAGAATAATTGAATATTCTACTGTTAGCGGTAGCTATGGACAGCATTTGAAGTGAATACTTCTTTCATAATTAATTATTAGTTATCCTTATCAACTAATATTTCAGAATTAATACCAATAAAAATGCTTGTTGTGGCATATGGTTTTGCACAAAATGGTTTTTCATTTTGATCAAATGTAATGGCTTTCGGTATTTTTCACATGACATAAATAGTAAGTAATTTGCCTATTCTCTAGACTATCGCAGATATGGAAGCCACAACAACAATGTAACATGATAGTTTACAAAATTATTGCCTTATGTAACCCAAACTATCAACGTACCCAAGGTTCCTTGCTTTAAATAACAACGTCTTAGAAAATTAGTTTTGGTGAACCATAATCAAATCTACTATGGAAGGTTGATATTCATCTTCAGAAACCTTACAAATGTGTTTATTTCTCAATCTTCTGTAATTATAGCCAAAAATGTTTAGTTAATACATTGTCGTGTGAACTAACTGGAAATTACTACGGATACATGAACTATACTCTGATCTTTTTTATTAATTGGTAAAATTATAGGGTCTCAGATTTAATTCATATTGCTGCAGCTTTCACGACTACGAGTATAGGCTGTTCACGGTAAAGTGAGCACTTTTGAGAACTTTGTCACTTTTCCTTTCAGCCATTTTTAATATTTACGTACCTTAAAAAAAAAAAAAAAACTTTTAAGCAATAAATGCGGTGTGTATATTCCACCACACTCGGACATTAATGTCTAAGACTTAAATGAAATATATTTATTGAATTTTATTCCAAACCAGAAGGCTTTCAAAAGTGCTCACTTTATCGTGAACAGCCTATAAACGTGTATTTCCAGCGTTTTGCACATAGAGGCGATAAGACATTTGATGCATGTGTGACGATCGCCCTAACACTACCGTGCCCTTTGCTTCAGTGTCAGAAAATGTCAGAATAGCTCCGCGTAAACTTAGCCACTAGGAAAAGGGAAGGGCAACGATAGGGGCTGTAGGGAATTCCTAAATCTTAATCTTACTGTATACTGTAGCTACAGATGATTGTTCATCACGGGAAAAATTGACTGTTTGCTAGGGTTCAATGTACTGTACACTGTCCGGCAGTTTTATTTTCTTATTGGCTGTCAAGCATGTATGAAGCTACTGCCCAATTTCACTGGGCCAATGAGGATTCTGATGCTATAAGGCGGAACGTTCGCGATTGGTATGCAAACATCTTAGCCAAGTCGAAACCTTGGTCATCCAATCATAAAATAATAAACTAGTCAAGAGTGTTATCGCAGATACGTTGGCTCAAAAAAAAATGTTCGCGATTTCACATTACCTCTATGAATATGGCCAACTGCGATGCCATAATATTTCTGAAACTATACCTAACACGTTTATTTTTCTATATTTTTCTATATTACGTGGCTGTGGATTGTAATAAGAAATGTTGAGCGCAAACTACATCGATACCTCATGGTAAGTTGTCCAATAAACTTAAAATGACCATCTGGTAAGGTCAACTGCGGAAAGTTAAATACACATTTTATAGTTTACAATAAATTAAAAAATCGTTTCTTTCCCCAAGTATGCATAATGTAATCAACATAAATTTTGGTTGCGATTGCTATAAAATATCTTCATGGTATGGTAATTGTTGCAACGGAACTTTATTTGGAAATAAAAAGTCACAAGATTTGACCTTTTTGTGTTCTGTAAGCAGCTGTTTATTTTAACACCAACACGAACATGTTTATTAAACAATTTGCCTTCATAATGTGCCGGTCAGAATTAATTATTTTAAGTTCTTTTTTTTCTTTTTCTTCAAGTTGAGTCAGTCATCCACAGTTCAAAAATGTATCTCCACTGGAATATCTCTACCCTCAGTTTAAATCAAGATATTACTACCCTACAACTTCTTGTGGCAATGAACGAGAATACAATTTTGAATAACAAAGTCTGGGTGTTCACAAAAGGACCAAAGCATAAACATTGTTAGTTTTGATCGAGAATTGGAAATGTATCGATATTGTAACATTGAATGTTGTTGGTGTTCTGGGCGTTTTAGAGACAGCTCTGCTGCTAGCATGGCATCGCGATTTTAGACTGTTAAATGCTGAAAAAAAAAAAAAAATTTGTTTGTAGTTTTCCATGTCATGTTCAATGTTCCTGTGAATTTTTACGCATGAAGCTGTTTAAATGTAACTATATTATAAATAAATGTTCCATATGTGTAATACATATTTTCGTGTTTAGGGAACATGCTGTCTTACATTTGTAATTATATTTCTCTATTTATAATTTGCTGTAGGTCTTATGACGATCAAGCGTTTAGCCTAGACGTTCGAGTGCAGCTATGTGTCGTCACTCACTATGACGTCACACGCGGTGAGGGGGCCGAAACTCTTTGAAGCAGATCCAACGATAGGACGTCAGAAGAATTCGAAAACCTCGCCAGCCTAATGGTTCGGGACCGCGCTGTGTTCCGGAAGTTTGCCGCTGGCTTCAACCTTCCGGTGCAGTATTCTGCGTCGCTAAACCAGATGAAATGAGGTTATGAAAGTTCCGCGTGTTGTTCTATTTCGTAATAGTGCATGCCTATTTTCGCACTTAAGATATTTTTTCACCAGGACCTGTTCCGTGACAGGATTGACAAGGCACCGAAAATGCAACTTAATTTTAATATTGGTTTTAATTTTAGAGTGTGGAAATTTTAAAATGAAAATGTGACGATTTCTAGGATTATGCGCTCAGTCTTTTATGGCCGTGATTTGGAAGTCGCTATCAATACCAATACATTTCTGAGTTTCTTTAATATCATTAAATGAAATAGAAATCCATTTTCCTCTCCGTAACTTACTTTAAAGTATACTCTTATTCATGACTGATTTAGTATTTTAGAGAAGAGAATGATTATAACTATTTGAATGTATGTGCATAACCGCTTAGCGTGTATGCCAGTACGCAGAGGGAAATTAATTTTATACATGGTATCCACGATTTTTCATTGAATTTTCTTATTGAAATCCAAAAAAAATCCCCGGAAACAATATTTTTAGACTAGTTTTGAAGGTGAGTTTGATTTTTGAGGTTTGAAATATCTAAATGAAAATATTTGGTTTTTAGAAATGCGGTGATTCAGTTGCTACAAATACACGAACTTGATGAGCATTACATTGGAAAAAAATACTTACATAATATGTAACATATTAATACTCCGACAATCTTTTACTATCCTAGGAAAGAATATATAAATGTAGTTATTTTACTCCAAAGAACTTTGTTTATGTAGACATTTTTTTTTAACTTGTGAGAGTGTTTAAACTAACGGAACTATTACTTGTGAAAAATAAATGTGTCAATTTGAAGTTTAGAAGTATGCGTGTATTTTAAATATGTAATATGCTTAACAATAAGAAACAAATTTTAAATTCTTAAAATTAAATTATTTGCGACAGTTAAACTTGTGGGTTTTGAAACTGACAAATGCATTCCTTAAGAAATAAAGTGAATGTGGATGCGTTGAACTTAATGCAAAATTGATGCATATCAAGAAAGAAACGAACCATATACACAATTATATTTATATATAAATTATAAATTTCTGTCAATTATTTGCTGTAATATTTTGTGTACACTGTGCTTTCCTATTAAATGATGGCTGGTAATGTTACATAAACTTGCACGTAACGTAATAAAGTAATATTTAAATAATACAATTAAATGTAATTGCACTGCTGTATTGCATGTAACTTATCTACTTTAGAAACTCATAAAATTAGAAAAAAAAATAATGTACGTCACCAGGTATGGTTTCTTTTATTAATATAGAAAATAAATTTTAAATATTTGTAGTAAAATATTGTATATGTGTGAATAGTACTGTAGAAAACGTATTGTTAAATCCTTCCAAAATATGTACCACAACGTATATTTTAATTACTTTTGTTATATTTTTGTACATGCTTTGATATTTTAAGTTTGGTTAATGTACATCTTAAAGCGTATATGGAGTATTTTTCAGCGGTACATAATTGGATCTATGACATTTTCCCCCACTTGCTAAGTAGAAGAAGTCTTTGTGGTGGACGGCTCACTGTATATTCATTAAAAATATTGTGTATAATTGAGGACTAATAATTTCCTGCTCCTCAAATTTTATCTGATGTTACCTCACTTGAATAAAATACAATTACTACGTAGCGCATACCAGAGTGCTATCCTCAGTGAAATATCAAGAAAAGTTTTTACTGTCAGAACTCCGAAGGATTGTTTTTTTATAATCATGTTTAAAAAAAATGCATTCATTGTGTTTGCTAAACTAAACTATTTAATTCACAACATTGAATAAATTCATACTTAGTTGATAATTTTGGAACCTGTAAAAATATTTGAATATTTATTGAGTAATAAAAGATGTGGTAACGGCTAGGTAACAAAACATTGATAACGATTAAGATAATTGATTGATTTGTCTATTAAAAAAAAAAATTTGTACCGAGAACATCTCTCACAGTGTGCGGGCTGTTTTTATTAGCATGTCACAATTTAGCAAAATACAGTAAACACATTGCGTATCTGCAATCATTTAAATTGTTTTTCTTTGTCGTTTCTTATCTTTGCAAACGAATATCTATGCGAGGAATAATACTTTGTCTCGTACTGATGCAGCCCGTTAGGGCAAACGCCTCTCTAAAATTATGAATATTCTACTGCAGTTGACACTAATGAAATTTATTGCGAAATCAATATTACATCACAGTGAAAAATACTCCGCCGCGTCGGCAGGCTTAAATGTCAAATGTCTGCAAGCATTTACAGCGAAGTTTTTAATTTTCGTAAAAAAAAGATGTTTTCAGTGAATTTTGATTTAAAATATGAAAAATGTACTACTCTGTGGTAATCGCATCAGTAAGTTGGATTCAGGAAATTTAGTAAATATTTAAGAAAAAAAAACTTGAAAATGAACTAGTTACTAGATATCTACGCATTACCTCCAAAGATCGGCAATATCCATCAAATTAGATTTTAAACTGTTGGAAGCTTTCGTGCCTGTTTCTTTGCCACTTTGTTAAATTTAATAAATATATAATAAATTGTTATTTTCCTAGTGTTACTTAACGTGACGAGAATCATAATATCCCTTGGATGCGCCGTTCGAGAAAACTTTCCTGAAGAAAATCAATCAACACGAAGAAAAAACTTATAGAATCCCGAGAAGTAATATTCCAACATTTTTTTGTGGTAGTGTTTCATACTTTTTGTTGAACGGATTAGAAGTAGAAAGTGGTTAGGTATCAACCGCACAGGGTAGCAAATTCTCACGCGCCGAAAAATATTCTTCACCGCTTTTAGACACGATTCTGTGGTCTGGAGTGTAACCTTAGATCACTGGAGCACAAACTCATTCCGCTGAGAAAAAGTCTTAGACGAAGTTAGTCCTAGTCATTCATGCAATTATCACATGCTGTAGTGTCCGTAGGCTGTATTTTCATACTCTCGTAGGCAGCGTTTATAAACTCTGATTCAAAGTCGTTCAAATTAAGTGTTCAAAAAGTTTAAAATCATGCTAATTTTTTGCTGTTATTTACTGTATTAACCTTGTTGAGAACTAATTTTTTTAAACAAATTTACTGAATCCTTTTTAATCTGGGGGGGGGGGCCCTAGCTACTTTCAACTTTGTACCTCACGAATGCTACTCCTTGGCATCTCCTTATCATGTAAGTTATTCTTTTACACAAAATACTCAGAATATCTTCTCACTTCAAAATGAAAATAAAGAGTTATTTTACGTTTATAGCAGTTTTGTTATAAGGCCTGTGCCATCCGTGTCGTATGGCAGGAGTTTTTATTTTAATCCGTTTGACACTACAAATGTTACTCATTCAATAAAATTGCTCTGTTATACTGAAGCACTGGATTTAAAGATGTGTCCTAGTAATTTATATTTGAGGCGCTTATTCCTAAACTCAGACGTCACAACCAAAACACTATATTAATTTTTTTTTGCTTTTATATATCTGAAAAGTTTACCACGATCCCAATTAAATGAAGGTACTTCAGCGAGATACTGATTTAATGAAGTAGGCGTCGAAATAGTATTCGACCTAACTGAAATTTTCTCCTGAAATACAACTTTAATTGTGTTTTATGATTGTATGATTCACGCTGATTGCTATTCATCGGTTTTAGACAGCCACATCTCTGAAATAAATTATGTTAAACTAATATACACGAGAGATTAATGTATTATCAGACGGCACATTAGATTTTTCAATACTTTATGTATTCATGTCAGTGAATTCGATAATTTAAGGCGAGAGAACTTATCTTACTTCATTTAATATTATGGGAACATTCAATGTTGATTGCTTCCTGTTAACTCGTCGTCATTTACAGCATGTAAAGTAAACTAAAATTAAGTCACATAAGTTGTGCAAAAGCACAAATGTTTAATAAATACTCTGTCTCAGTAAATAAATACTCTGTCTCAGTATACAAACATGAATATTGCGGATATCGAATTGTAGTTTGTGGATGCAAAAATATAAAATAAACATCTTAAAAAAACCGTTTGAGGAAAGAAAAACATTGCTACACTAAACAGTTTGCGAATACCGAGAAATTAAGAAAATCGTAATTACTGAGAGTAAATAACTGCTAAATTGTTCAAACATTTACTTTAAGCAATTTTATTTCCTGAATCTAACTGAAGTATTCGTAATTCCAATTTTACTCCGTATTTACAAATGCGAGTTACAACTAACGTTTAACTACGGAAATATCTAGTAATATTTTTGTAGCTTTACAAATAAGTAACAGTTACGAATTCTGGTATTTATACGCTGTTGAAAGTGGTTTATGAATTTGTTTCTTATTCACTGTGATTAAAACAAATACAAATGTCAAATAAAAATATATATAATTATATAATATTCATGTTAAGGGTAAAGAGAAATTATTGTTGTTTGTTAGCGCTATTTTTAGTGAATGGGTAGACAAAAACAAATCCATATTTAACAAGCAGCTTTTAACTGAAAGAAACAGAGTAACCTAACGCAGGAGTGAGATAGCACATATTTTTTTCTTGAAATCGTTGGCTAGGTTGAAAGACTGAGAATTTAATAAAAAGATAATATGATAACAACATAACGATGATTAGTTTAAAACAAAATTAACGACTGACCAAAGCACGTACAGAGAAGTGCATAAATATTTGGATTTGTTTTTGTTTATAAAGAGTTTAACAGAGCACTTTCTAGATTTAAGGTTATGGACACCAAGTGTAACTATGTACATGTATACTGCATACTCAGCTAATTTACGCACCTGTTTTGCTGTTACCTATTACTGTTGAGAACTTGAACGTGTGTCATATTATTTAAGTGGCTGTACTTAATACATGTACATGTCTTGTGGTGTAATTTGTCCGCCCTCTCCTCCCAAACTCCTGTTTAAAAACTGCCCCTTGCTGCCTGTCCATTGCATTGGAATCTGTCTGCCGCCCCGCTGTGTCGAACAATTGGTTTTCGAATTAAATAAATGTGTAAGGTAACACAAACACGAGCATTTATTTACACATAACCTTTCCCTTTATCGCTTCCTGCACTTTAGAATCATGCTTCGTATGTCAAATCAGGTCACTGTATTTATCCTTCTAGCGGATAATTATTTGTTAATTTTATGTTAAGCATTTATACCAGAAAGAAACTTGCTTCAAGGACCAATATTAACTTACAGATTAATCTGCCAAGAAGCTGCGAATATGTGTTCTTGTCGATATTTTACAATAAAAAATATACGCCACTGTAATATACCATTGCTTGGCAATTCGTGCTGTGCGAAAGACCAATCCAGCATCTCTAGCAGAAGTAATAGTCTATATCTCTGTGTTCTGAGTAAAAAATTAATTATAGACTCTCGTTTTAAGCATTGCATATCCCACTCTCAGTTGTCCAAGATTCACAAAGTTTCAAAGTAATAAGTAAGTATTAACGCCAGCTTTTTACTTAAATTGTTGTCAAACACAATAAAACAACTTTCAAAACCGTAATTCAAAAATTAAAAATCCTGAAATGGCACGGTTTTCCGTTTATGGCTATAAACTTTAACTACAGTAATCCGAGTAAAAAAACTTCATGTTTTGAATTATTATCCACCATTTTATAGTCATTTCACAATAGTGTTGTACAGTAGAACAGCACCTCAAACATTTTTTAAAGTAAACAAGTTTTATTAAACCGCAATAAGGATTTTATAAGCTGCCATGCGAAACATTTTATTGCTTAACAGTAGTTTACAATAAAAATAATTTCTGAAATTTCTAATATATCTCTATAATCTAAGTATATTTGTTTCACACAATTAAAAGTATTTTCTGCAAATTGTATTTTAGGTAAAATGAAAAACTGCATTAAGGAAATACCATTCAATCTGCCTTCTTTTCCACTATCATCTCCATGAAGTATACCCAACTGCATTCAAAATAACCACCTCATCCCTCTGTTGAAGGGACCGCGGTGGCTGAGCGGTTAGCCTGCCCACCTCCCACCACGGCGAACCGGGTTCAATCCCCGGCCGGGTCACTCCCGGATTTTTGCATGTGGGAATCGTGTCGGGCGATGCCGCTGGTTGGAGGGTTTTCTCGGGAATCTCCCGTTTCCCCCGTCCTTTCAATCATCGGCTCTCAAGACCTCGATGTTAAGAGCCGCCAAAATATTTTCACTCCACGTTTTATACAGGCTGTTCACGGTAAAATGAGCACTTTTGAAAGACCTACTTGTTTGCACGTTGTGTACTCCTCCGCCTCATGTAAAATTAACATTAACATGGGCCTCGTCCCTTTATTCATGCGTCGGTCAAGTGAAGCTGTGAAATTATTATAAGAGTGAACTTGTTTAAGTATGCTAATTTTTACACATTTACGCATTAAAAAACAGAAAGAGAAATAAATAATTTAAATTATCACAAATGGTTATCTAACACATTTTATTCGACATTAACATATGGAACTATTTTCCATCCATCGTTACCAACTTCACCGGGCGCATGTAACTCAGTATGCCCGTTGAAGTATATGCAAACATGGGCAGTGACTTTTGTAAGGTTGATTTCAAAAATGCTTACATTATCGTGAACAGCCTTTATTAACAGATACGCGTTAATGTACTTAGATCCAAACAAATCTTTAGTTGCACCAACCAAATATTTTTTTTTGAGGGAAACAAATATGAACAAAAACATAATTTGGTTTCAAAAGCAAAATATGTCTCTGTCCCTAAACAAACCATTAATTTGGTTGTGCCAAACCAACTTTGTTTGATTCAATAAAACCGTTTCCTTCTGAGTGCGGTTTCCCTTTGTATGAAGATTGAGATCCCGTATCACAAATCTTAAAATAAACGCAACAAATTTCGAATCACACATGTCCCACAACACAATAATGGCCGGGCGGAGCGATGCTAGTCGAACTGCACGCCCCAGGCATAACATTGGCACGAGTAGAGTAGTACATAGAGGCGAAATTGCACGGACGTAGCTTTGATGTGCACTTACCCACAACACTTACCACGGCTACGCGAGGATCTGGGAATGGCCCTTGTTCCTTATTGACTGAGGACGTCGGCTAGCGAGTAGGTTATAGTCCATTCATGATAACTTCACACTTTCCTGAAGCCTTGCTTAAGTTCTACTTCCAGGATATTCCTCCGCCTCTTGCGCAAACAAAGCTTTACTAAATCTAGATAGAAGGAGCAAAGCGCCGCATTATTTCTTACTAAGCATTATCAACCCACATATTTTCTCCCTGCTTTATTCATAATAATTATGAATGAAATATTATAATTTATAGATGACATGTAAATACATTTTCATATTTTACCAAAAATAAGTAAGTGAAGAGTGAAAATATTTAGGCGGCTCTTAACAGCGAGGTCTTGAGAGCTGATAAGTGTGATTTATGTGAGTATGGAGCACCACCGGAATGAAAGGGCGCGGAAAACGATTCCTACACGCGAAAAACCAGTGATCCGTCCGGGGACTGAACCCGGTTCGTCTTGGTGGGAGGCGAGCGGGCTAACCGCTCGGCCACCGCAGTCCCACCAAAGATGAGGTATACTTTTATGAACACTCGTATAAAACCGTTGTGAGTCATGACATACATAGTAAACAACCAAACACGTAATACACGGGGTGATTTTTCACAGGTATGATTCGAAATGAGTGAAGATACTGTGAACAGACTATACCAGGCCCTGATTTATCAACGGCGTTCCTACAGATTTTCTGTCAAATGGAACCATTTTGTCGGTGTGTGCGTTTGGGATCCGCTGTGTAAGTGGATGTTTCGCATCCGTATTCTTCGGCAATCTGTGGCGTCGGCGTAAACAACACCGGGGAGATACGTGGGCGGACATGTGCTGCGAATACCGCCATGTTTAATTTGGGCGACCGCAGATACCACGGACCGCAAATCCCAAGACCGCGAGTACCACAAAGCACTCTCCGATCTACGAGCTCGCCTACATTGTGTACTTGCGTGTGTATACGTGAGCCCGTGCGTAATCCCTTTGAATAATTTTAGGCACGTACACCAAATTACACCACACTCGCTGCACTCATAACACGCTGCGAGCACGTGCAAATCATACTGTGTGTCGAATCTGGCTGGTGCGTTACGTCCAAAATCACAGCCTTTTTTAATATTTAGGTGTTTTAGCGTGTGCCAGGAACAAAGGAAATTATTTGAAGCAATTTCAGTACGTTGATAGATCATAAGGTAAGCAGTGAATGCAAAAACACATACCACATGCTATTTTGGGATATAGTGTCACCTGATTAAAAAAATATGGATTTTACGTCATATCGAGGTAACTGCTTCAATAATTACGACCAAACTTGACGTAGTGATCGGTGAGGCACCCCTTCTTTACGATTCAAATATGCGGAACTATGAATATTTAATGATAGGTTGCCATACCTAACGAATCATTAGAACACGTTCAGCATAAATATTAAGATGTGTGCAGTACATACTGCGAGTTCTAACATTGTAAGTCAATACAACAACTTGTTTTGTTCGACATTTTGTAAAATTGGCCAACATCTATAAATAAAGTTCTTACAAGGTATCTACGAAACTAATCTATTTATTATGATTTAAATTTGGTATACAAGTAGCGTTATGTATGGTAGGTCACCTGGAGATGTTATTGTTATAGAGTAATAATTTATCTTCAAACCAGGGTCTTACACATTTTTCTGTGAATGTGTCATATCTCCCGAACTGTGATACACACTTGAGCTAAAATTCATGTACTGAGAGTACATATATTGCCAATAAATAAATTATTACTTCTTCTTCTGCGTTTGTAATTTTTTTAATTATGGGGTCGCCTCCAATATAAAACCTTGTATAATTTTCAGTAACCAATAAAATATTTTCGCTATAACTTGACACTTAAATAGTAGCGTTTTTAACACTATGAACTAGACAATTTTAAATGGCAAACGTATTTAACTATAGCAAAAATGTTTGATTCGTTTCATTATTCGTGATATATTTTGTTTCTGGAACATTCGAAGGGATTTTAGCCGATATTGATATACAGGCAGACACTATTTGGGGCATTGAAAAAAAAAAATTAGTATCCTTTGTCAACACCACAGCACACACTTCAGCCGTTTTTACGTTGGTATGAATGAAGTTATGGATACGGTTTTCCTCCATGATATATTGCAGAGGTACTCGATCGATCCTGGACCAGAACTGTCAAGTTCCTTAGGCCCTGCCCTACACTATAAATAATTCGTACTACCTTCGATGACAACTATTGGTGTAAAAGAGAGTATACACATATCACGTTGCACATACGTTCCCTACAGTGCTAAGAGAAAAGTGAACTACGCAGCCAAACCAACTCATAACTGGCAGTCAACCAGCAATTTACAGGAATTCAGATTCAGTCAGATGCACATTTTTTAATCATTCGAAAATTTGGAGTAATGAGATATATTATCTTTACGAAGAATGCACTTGCTTCAGTTTTTGAAAAATGCTTTTGTATGATAAACAAAAGCTGCTTATATATATATGTATGTATGTATATATATATATATATATATATATATATATATATATATATTATATATATACACACACCCACACACATACACACACGTCTATTTTGTACGATTACCGTTTAAGCTATTTATTAACACACAAAGAGTTGGCTATTTAATTATTCTTTCTAGTGATAAATAAATGTTCTGCACTTATAACATGATTTTACACTGTAAAAAACAAAAAGTTTTAAGCAAAAACGCCACAAAATTTAAAATTAAGTTTTTGTTTACTTGTTAAAATCATTTAGGTTATTGAGTTCGTAAATATAATAATTATAAATGCTATACATTAACACGTTCTCTTCCGCTTTTACGTAAACTTTGGAGTATGAAAACTGACCTGACTAGAACATGCCCCCCCCCCCCCAACTCGAAAGGGGGCTAAACTGTAATCTGCAAAACGCTAGCAGAAAAGAGTTATGGAAACTGCTTTGGGGGAAGAGTCAGCCTGCGAACCTCACGCTTATATGTCACTGCATTGCAGAATTGCTCGCCGCGTAGCATAACACCTGTTCGTCAGGGGTTTCCTAAACGGATGCTTCTCCGTTGTTTCACAAGAAAACAATCGCTCACTGGCAAAAGCACCATCAATCACTTATACCTCTTTTGTACTATTATCACGGGACTGCATTCGAATAGAAACTCGCTGTGTGATTGTGAGCCAGTGATAAACGGAGTACAATAACACGAGCCAGTCGCGCACAACTCAAAACAAAAGTTAGGAGTGCCATGGTGATAATTTGTTTGTAATCTCACGTCACAGCGAGGTTTTAAGCTCCGATGAGGGTTATTAAGGTGAGAATGGAGCTGTGTCTGAATGAAAATACGGGACAAACGGGAGAATTCCGAGGCGAATTCCCGGCTGGGTCACCCCCGGATGTTCGTATGTGGGCATCGTGCTGTACGATGCCGCTGGTCGGTGGGTTTTCTCGGGGTTCGCCCGTTTGCTCGCACTTTCATTCCGGCGTAGCTCCATACTCACCCCAATCACCCTCATCGGCTCTCAAGCCCTCACTGTTACGTGCCGCCACACTCTCTTCGTGCATTCGGTGGAGAATCCCCGCTGAATTCGTCAGGGTTCGGGAAGGGTTGCCTGCTCACTAAGCCATGGTATTACTACCACTGTACACTTTGTTTGCGATTCAACCGGAAACGGTGGGTCTTAGAGAGTTAAAACAAGGGGTCTTTTTTTGCTACATACGTCATTCTGCTTCATCCCATGGTGTTCATAATTAATTTAACCTCACGGTGTACGTTTCGCATGCAATCAAAGCATGTCAAACCCTATTATTTACACGATAGAGGTGTGTACGACGGGCCATACCTACAGCGTATCCAAGATCTTGGTTTACATGCTCCATGTACCAATCTGTGTTCCTCTAACGCAAGTACTTTTTCCTAATATCCCACGTAATGTGCTGGTCACCCACCGCCTTTAGGGGCTACTACAGCCCTTATTATTTGAGATGGGCCATGGGTAACCTGTATCAATCTTCCTCTTTTCCGGTTACGAATCACGTGCCCGAGTTTGTACACATGTTTCCTATACACGCTGTATTTGGGGGCTATCCACGAGTGCAGCTTAGAACAAAGCTAATATACAATTTTTTACGCCTTTTACGATTGAAATTGAGCTAAGAAAGCCTCATGGATTGCTTCTCTTTATAAAAATTTCACGACAGTAATTCGCCATCATAACAATATTAATTGTGTTAAAGAATTCTTTTTTTTTATATATGAGCCAAATTGGCACCATATGTTGTGCATCTTGTTACTCATGGTAGGCTTTTTCATTGGGAAATATTCATCTCGTCTCTGCACTGGCTAAGATCCGGCCAATAATAAACAATATACAGTACAGTAGGTGCGTCATTGTTGGTCTGGACCAATAGAACGATGACAATGGGAGATAAGCGAGTCAAAAAGAACAGATTTCTTGTAGCTGTATAGATATAATCCATTCACGGTTACTTCGCATTTTTCTCAAGCCCTAATAAAGTTCTACTTTCAGGATATTCCTCCACCTCGTGCAAGCTAAACTTGACTAATTCTAGAAAATTACACCAAAAGACAACCCACTGAATTCATGCGCAGTCAATTTTAATAATATTTTACATGAGAACTATTCCTTACTAGGCGCTACCAATACAGATTTGTTCTCACTGTTTTTGTTAATGTTTAGTGTAAATTAAATATTATAATTTATAAATAAAATATATATAACACTTCAATTTAACGATAAATAAGATAATTCGATGTTAACAGAGGTACTAGACGCTTAGGATAAATCGCATATTTAGGAAATAACTAAATATGTCTAACTTACTAAATATCTCTGTTTGATTCAAGCACTTCCAGCTGATCTTGAATGTCTGTAAATTTGTAGTGACTTGACAGTGTCAAAGATAGATGCTAGAGTGTACAGAGATTTGTGATGTCAAGCTTTCTGGCAAAACAATTAGCTTGATTTATGTCGCCCTCGCCTGCGCGTATATAGTTCGAAAGCTTAGTTCCCAAACTCCTGACATAGTTTCTTCGAGACAATAAAAACACACGAGTCCTTTACACACACGTATATCCAGAAACGTATTTTTACAACAAATAATCGTGTTCAAAGTTGCGGCGTACAACACCCGCAAAACAAAGCTATTCGATCTTGCGCGTAGGATAAGTTCCATAAGACGTAGATGCGCGACGCTGCGTTATGTAATAATTTACTGTCGCATGTTTACTTCCTATGCAGCGTATCCTACATGCATGATCGGGGCCACAGTGGCTGAGTGGTTAGCCTGCTTACCTCCCACCAAGGCGATCCGGGTTCAATACCCGGACGGGTCAATCCGGATTTTTCGCATCGTGTAGGACGATGCTGTTGGTCGGTGGGCTTTCTCGGTTATCTTCCGTTTCCCTCGCCTTTCCCTTCCGGCACTGCTCCATACTCACCTCAATCACCCTCATCGGCTCTCAAGACCTCGATGTTAAGAGGCATCCAAAATCTCTTCTTCTTCTTCTACATTCATGATCAAACAGCGTCGTTGTAAGCCGTAACTTTGAACACAATTATTTGTTGTAAAAATACGTTTCTGGACATAAGTGCGTAGAGATTTCATTACTTAATTTTGAACGATCCATATGACGTTGTGTTGTGAATGTACAATAGCTCTTTTGTAACGTCACCAAAACTTTCTACAACTTTACTCCATATTCGCCGCTCACTTTCAACTTTTTTGAAGCCCTGCTGAAGTTCTACTTATAGCGCATTCCTCAGCCTTATACAAAAAAAAAAGTTAGTAGAATTACACCAGAGAGCCAACGCACCGCTTTCGTTCGAACTCAGTGTACTTATATTTTGCATAAGGGATATTTCTTACGAGGCATTGCCAATAAATATATCTTCTCGATGTCTTGATTCATATCAGACATAAATGAAATATTTTAATTTGTAGATAAAATATAAGCAAAATTTAAGTTTAACCAAAAATGAAATACATTTTTATGTTAACACATGTACAAAACGCTTGTGATGAATGAGATATTTAGGAAACATCCAAACACGTCATTCATGGGTGTTTTTTTTTTTTATAGATTTTGATTCAAAATTTATGATGAAATTGCGGATAGACTATACTTTCCACTAACTGCTTGTAAAACGTTAATTATTATTATTATTTTTAATTTGCAAGTTAATTCAATGCCTTACATGCATGTCGTATGACATACTTGGATGCGCCCGCAGGTGATCCCCGTATCGCTCCTCTGCTGCGTGGAAAACGACTCCAGGAGGAGAGAACCACCGAACAGTTTCCCTTTCGACCCTTCTTGAGGTAAACCGGGTTATTTACTCACTTAAGCACCCTTCAACGCACCGCGAAGACGAGCAACTTTGCTCTTCTCTGTCACAGGCAGTAACAATCTGCGGGTAAACTCCCGCGAACTCGTTCACCTTGAGTGTCCCGGGATTTCGACAATAATCACTGTCTCTCTCGTTCTTTACACACCACACACACACACACACACACACACACATATATATATATATATATATATATATATATATATATATATATATATATGTCTGTGAACCCATGGATGAGATTTTTCGTGTTTTGTGGGATTTCTCGGGGTAGTTTCATTAGCTCCCCCGTAACAATTCCTTCGCTGCTCGACACTTTCCATCTCTCACTATCCATTCTCCTTGTGACTATAGGTATCTCCCTAGCATAGGGCGGCCGGTCCAAAAAAGGCACAATCACTTCTCAATTTATCAACGTCGACTCTGCCTTCAAGGTAGAAACAACGTGCAGAGTTATGCTTCCACACTTAAGGGGCTAAAAGGCGTTAAGGGCGAAAGTCCACGTGCTTCAATCATGCCATAGTCTCTATGTGCAAGGCTAAGTGAGTGAAGAGATTTGGGCGGCTCTTGACATCGAGGTCTTCAGAGCCTATGAGGGTGAAGTGAGGCGAGTATGGAGCAGCGCCGGAATGAAAGGGCGGGGGAAATGGGAGATCTCCGAGAAAACCCGGCGACCAGCGTCATCGTCCAGTGAACCGGCTGGGTATTGAACCCGGTTCGTATTGTTGGGACGCTAGCAGTCTAACAGCTCAGCCACCGTGGCCCCCTTGCAAGGCTATGTTATACATATTCTATCGCCTTTTGACATGAGATTGCATTTATTTAAAAGCGTGTAGAAAACCCTGTCAAATTCAGCCGTCTTAATAGGGCGGTTATTTACTTCACTGCGGCGAATAGAAGCGCGACACAAAATAATGAACGTTCCGACATACTTAGCATCAAAAGATTTTTTTGAACAAGATGTGATTATCATCAGAACCAGTCCAGAGGAAAATTAACTGTTTACAGAACTGAATATATCTGACGTTAAGTAGTTCTATGTCGTATGCAACAATGGCTGAAATAGTAGTTTCAAACTGGCTTAATTAACAGTAAAACAGTTATAGCATCTACTCAAGCGCCTTTTTCATTGCTTCTAACACTGTGATGGTTAAAAATAGACAGGCTTGACACTGTAAGCCAAAAATAGCACACCACCGCGACACATCCTTGTATTAAGGCCGGTATCTTGATATTTTGATACGGAGACAAACATCTTGTTATGTGATTGTAGATTCAGGTCCGCTGGCACTTGGAAGGGTGTCAAATTCCACCAATAATACCTCTCTTCTTTGAGGCCAATTAACAATGAAGTGCCTTTGGACCATTCTTACGCGTGGTGTAGGTATCAGTATGGCTTCCCTTTGCATGAAGCATTTATAAACATTTCTATTTGTAGCAAATTTTTACCGCGATACAAGTCATATGACCCAAAAGTCACTCAGCTAAAACGTTCCTGGGCCTAGATTCTTTCAGACAGAAGTTACTTAGACCACGTGACTTTTAAATGAAATGTATGACAAATTTAGGCCAAATCGCTTTTAGAAGAAAAAACCACTTTTGACATAAATTACTTTTAGACAAAATTACTTAGTCTTATTACTTAGAGGTAAAATGACTTACGGCCAGATTTATTTTGCCTCAAGTAACTTGATTAGCATCAAATTAAAATATTGTTAACAGACATCTATAGGCTATTCATGATAACATGAGCACTTTTGAAAGCCTTCTCATTTATAATAATAGTCTTTTTATTTTAGCCACAGACGTAAACTTACAAGTACGGTGGAATATATGCATTGTTTTTATAACTTGCATGGCAATATTCATTTTAAAAGGTTAATAAATAATTAATAATGTCTGAAAGGAAAAAGTAACTATGGCCTCAAAAGGGCTCACATTATCGTGAACAGCCTATAGGACAAATTGCGAGCTCTTTCAGGGTATTTGAGAATAAAATCCGCCATAGTATGAGTTTTCATAAATTCCATACCGCTCATAACAACAAAGTTACTGTTAAGCATAACTCTGCGAGTTGAACCCGTGAACTCTTATGATGGGCAAATAACACGCCTTTATATATATATATATATATATATATATATATATATATATATATATATATATATATATATATATATATATATATATATATAAAGTCCATTCCCCATTGGAAGTAGCTTTCTCGGAGCTCTGCTAAATATCTACTTGCAGGTCCATTTCGTATTCTTCCGCCAGATGTATACAAACATTGTAATGTGGCTACATGTCATTGTGTGTGTACATATGTTCGTATACTTTCGCTACACCTAAAAAATAAACATTGAAATCTGACTTCTACTTTTATATCTGTCAAATGTGTTGTTTACTGTTTACAGCTTTTCAAAGAATTCTGTCTTAGGTCTATTTCAAAAACCATTTCGTACGAATATTCACAACTTAGGCCTCTGACATTATTTAGGTCAGCTTTATGACGTTTTAAAAATGCCTGAATTGACGACAGTTCTTCCGGTTATTTTACATTAACCTATTTGTTTTCCACAACATAGCTGAATACATGTAAGGTACGTTAGTATTTTGCCGCGACTGTGTTTAACACTGTTACAACTGCGAGGTAAAGGGCTGTACTAATTATCCTTTTGTTATTGATATGTGTTAGGTAATTTCTCTAAAAGGATGGCCTCAGTTGGAATAAATATTAAAAAGGAAGGAACAACCAGTGAAAAAGGCATATTAAATTCAATTACGCATCTCGTGTTGCTCATTTTTGTCATAAAAACTTTAAAAGATAGCGGTGAACATGCACACAAATAAGCCTACGATAACTTTTATTCCGCTCAAATTTTTATGCATTGATACTTACTGTTTATTAGGTTTATTGGAATTTATCGAGCTGAGCTTAGTAATTTTCTTCTGGGATTGTGGCATATTACGTTACACGACTGTGTTTCAAACCCCTTAGGGCAAAAGTACAACGTTGTGATAAATAAATAGACGTGGATGTAAATAAATAACTTCATCATAGAAACAGTTCACATATAAAACGTATAAATAGTGATAATCAAATATTTGAAATCTCGCACACACAGGACCAGCGTATCGACCACGATGCACAAAGGCACGCCATTTCACAGGCGCAATAATTAACGAAACACACGTCACAGTACATTTATTACTGCCGTGGAAACACAGATTTATCACATCGTAACTTGCCTAGGTAGGTTTAAAAAACATAACGTGTGCAAATGTGATGTATTAATTTGAAGTATTTTTCGGAGTAAGAATATTTACGTTTCGTTTGACAAAAAGCAACACGCCATGTCATGGCTCGCCACGTCTGCCAACTTCGCTAGGTAACTGCCCCGCCATCATATCTAAATATATTAAAATAAGTATTAGAACATTAAAATATCTTTTCAGTTGTAAATTACAAATTCAAAAATCGTTATTTTGCTGATATAAGTATGGAATATGCTACAATTGAAAACATGTATAATTCTGTACATACTAGCGAAGTAAAATTTCCCGAGTTTGAAAGTGACGAAGAAAGAGAGAGAAAGCAACAAGCCTCGCCCAGTAGACAGTTTTTCAGATGATTTCTCGCTCGATAAAACAACACCTTACCATTACGGCGTACTCACGATATTTTCCGCTGTTAATTTAAACTATAAAAATGATATATGTTGCCATCGGAGCTAACTAAATATTCAAATATTTCAATAGGTACCGTTTAATTTACAAATAGTATACTAAAAATCTAGGTTAAAATAATATTTTAACTGTGAACTATTTCTTACCGGCCGTTGCCAACACGTCGCTGCTCTCGCTGTTGTTAATTCATATTTAAAAAGAAATACATATTACAAGTTATAGAAGATATTAAGGTAAAGTTTTATTTATTCAATAATACAGTACTCTAAAGTTAACCACTTTATATTTGTGGAATACAGGTTATTGAAAAAAAAAAAAAAAAAAAACAAGTTAACATGTTATGCCCAGAGCGTTTTTTCAAAGGTTGATTTTCATAAGTCGCTTCCAATCGGGAATGGACTTATATATATATATATATATATATATATATATATATATATATATATATATATATATATATATATATATATATATGTATATATAATATTATCTATCATTTTAACGATTTAGACAACTTCGATTCTGACATGTGTAACTAACTTCTGGCTGAATGTATACAAAGTCGGAGTTAGTGTTGGAGATTACTGGTATACATAGAACTTTGTAAAGCTGCTAAAATATATTGTATATTCCATTCGCGGTAAATTCTAATATTTCTGAAGCTCTGCTAAAGTTCTACCTTCAGGATTTTCCTTCACTTCATGTACACAAATCTTCACTAAGAATAGAAAATCTCACCAAAGGGACAGCGCACTGCAGTTATGCGAACTCTGTTTATTGAAGTGAAGTTATTTGGATGACTCTTAACATCAAGGTCTTGAGAGCCGATGAGGGTGATTGAAGTGAGTATGGAGAGGCGCCGGAATGAAAGGGCAGGGGAAAGGGGATATCCCCGAGAAAACCCGCCTACCAACGGCATCGTCTGATTCCCTCATGCAAAATCTAGAGTAACACTGCCGGGGATTGAACCCAGATCGCCTTGGTGGGTGGGCGAGCAGGCTAACCGCTGAGCCAACGTGGCCCCAACTCTGTTTAGCCGTCTGCACGACAACTATTTCTTACTAGGCATTACCGACACAAATATTATACGTTTAAACCATTAATAAAACGTTATAATTTATAGTTAAATAAGAAGTAAAAGACCAGTTAAACCACAAATAAGATACTTATATGTTAACAGACGTACGCTCTAAATTTTAATCAGTGGCAAACCACTGATTGGCAGTGAAATTAAACTACTCGAATAAGTGAAAATGGCTCCATTTAGAATCAGTGGCCATTGATTGTTTCAGTGAAAAAATTCCACAGATTGAATTAGTTACGTGGAACAATTTCACTTATTGAATAAGTGACGGCCGACTGCAGTTGAGAATTAAATACTGTTTTTATTAAATCTAGCCAAATAATTAGGCCTAAGTGAAATAAACATATTTACAATAGTTAACAATTTATATTGCGCAAATTTACCGTATTTGAAAACGTAAAAAAAAATTTCGGAAGTGGCAAGGATTGAACTCAAATGCCTTTCCCATTTCGTTTTTAGACCGTTGCCAAGTGAAAATAAAAGTAAGAGGAAAAAATATATATCTTATAGTTCTTAACGAAATCGTGAAGGTTATAAATGTTTGGCCTTACTTTTCGTTTTTGGTTTAATTCGTACTGTTAGGAGTGTTAAAACGAATAGAATATACGAGCGACCTTCTCTTCGCCATATCATATGCAGTTTAAAACTTCAAAAAGTGCGCTGTGATGACTACTTGAAAACAAAATGGAAGACGTAAAAATGAAATGAAAGGCCAAACGTTCATATTAACTTGCAAAGTGATGTTTTGAAAGACGAAACACATTTTAGAAAATATTTTGTAATGGTATTATTAGTTTATGCGTTGTTATTTCACTCGATACAGGTTGTTTAACGGACATTTTGAACGATGTTTGAAGGTCATTTATACACGCTGTTTAACTAACCCATCAGTCGAAAAGCAAAACACTGAAACAAAATTACTAATGAATCAGTGGAAAATGCCACTGAATAAATAAGTGAAGGAAAACTGTCTTTTTCCCACTGTTTCGTCAGTTAAATTCACTTAAGTGACTATTGAATCAATAAGGAACTTTCCACTGGTTGAAAAAGTGAATTTTTCACTGATTCAGATTTAAAGCATACAAAACTCTTGTGTTACGTGACATATTTATGAAACGACCAAACGTGTCATGAATGGGTTTGTTTTTTCGAAATTTTGATTCAGAAAGTGTGGAAACATTGCGAATACGCTATAAGTGGCGTAACCAATGGTTAGAGACATGCAAAATTCGCGTTATTATTTGGCACCACGTTAGATTTCACCACCCTATATACATTAGCGTAAGTGCCATTTGTTTATTGGCTTCTGCAAAAGCGAGGAGCGCCACAATCCGTTTTGACTAGGCGGGAAGTGATTGGGTTATCGTGTCGTTACTTACTCCCGATTGGTTCAAGGCAGCCCAGGGCGTGCCGAACCAGCCGTAGTCGAATGACAAGAGCAATACAAACGCATATGTGTTTGAAGTCTATTCTGTCTTCAAATGATAACGCGAATTTTGCAGGTCTCTACCAATGGCGGATTCGTAGTAATGGTTCCCTAGCCCCCCCCCTACACCTTGAAAATCATTGTTTCCTAAAGTGCACGTTAAGGTAACATGAAAATCAGCTTCACAGACGTTTCTGTTGATCAATATCATTTCGAAGCAACTTTCGTTTACGGTTTCAGGTGTTTATAAACAAGACGTTTTATGAAGCGTGATGCACTTAAGTCCGCACAACTATTGTTTCTTTGTCACAACCTAATGAGATATATGATTTGTGTTGGATCAGTACGATGGTTTGCGAATAACTAACTAACCCACAGTTAAGATTATTTGCAGTTTGCAGGACAGACCAAAAATCGCTCACATTTCTTACACAATTTGTGCCTGGATAGGCTGACGTACCCGTCATAATTCGGATAACTGGTTAACAGAAGAAATTTCATACATTTTTCTACAAGTAGCTATCGTCTACATCCAGAATCTATCTGTCATTATAGGGGAAAATATTTTCCACTAGGGCTGTGAAAAAGTTCTCCATGGATAAATGTAACACATAAATTAACGAGCAACATACTCGCTAAATTGTACTTTTTTTTTTATAAACTAAAATATCTTAAAGATATTTACTTTGTCCAACTCGCGGCAGGTTTTAAACCTCTCCTTTTGTTCGTGACGCCATCGTAAGGCTAGTGCAAGTAACTCGTGTTGGCCATTGCTCTTTATAGGACATTCACGGTAAAGTGACGCACTTTTGGAAGCCCACCCAATTGGAATAAAAGTCAATACATCTATTTTATTTGAATCTTAGGCGTTAACATCCGAGTGCGTTGGGATATTCACACTGTTTTCATTACTTGCATGGCAATATTTATTTAAAAAGGTTGTTAAAGGATAAGAAATGGCTGAAAGAAAAAAAAAGTAACTATGGCCTGAAAAGTGCTCACTTTACCGTGAACAGCCTATAAAAATCCGTATTACACGTAGCTGGTTGCAGATCTGCTTCCTGAAACTTTTTCGAATGTCAAAAGATGATCGCCCAATAGGCCAAAATTGGCGACGCGCGTTATCAGAAGGACTTTCTGCTACAATCTAACAGGTTTTCTGCGCTGCCAACTTCACGACTGTTAAAAGATGATCGCCCAATAGGCCAAAATTGGCGACGCGCGTTATCAGAAGGACTTTCTGCTACCATCTAACAGGTTTTCTGCGCTGCCAACTTCACGACTGTTTCATCGCGCATGCGCGACTGGTCCAGGCTGAGCGAACACGAAAATCTATGCATGGATGGGGTCGTGCTTGCTGCGTAATATTACTGAACAATGCTTATTTATTTATTTTAAATGTCGACATGGTCAGGATCAGTATGTGCAAAAGTTGGGCCGAGTTATATCGCAATCGATTCTCAAATATACAAAATCTGTATGTCGCTGCGAATATCCACGTATCGAAACGATATCGCCAAATGGATAGCTGAAAATCTGCTTACACGAGGTCGAACAACAAACTATAGGCTCTTCACGGTTAAGTGAGATCATTTGAAATCACTCTTTGAAAAATGTCCCCGCACATGCCAGCATGTATTTTAAGGAGCGTACTAACCGTCATGGGCACAGTAATGTTGGCAACGATGCAGAGAAAATAGTTCCATGCCCAAACGTTAATTTCAAGGTATCAGTTAATCATTTGTAAATACTGAAATTATTGATTAGAAATTTTAACGCTTGCAAGTGTATGAATAAATTGATTTGTAAAATACTGATGTTTAGAATAATTTCACAGTTTCATTTAACAGACACAGGAATAAACTTAACAGGCGCGTGGCAATGTTAATAATGACATGTGATGGAAGAATACAACATGTTAGTCGCACTTGTGTTCTCGGACCCTGCGTGTCTGCCCGAAGACGAGAACAGATAGCAGTACCCGAAACACAAGCATTCTGTCTGTTCTGGAAAAAAATAATGTGTTTGGGCGAGTTTCTTCGTTGTGTTTGGTTTATTTGTGTAAGTATATAACTAGCCTGTGCTGTCTATTGGTCGTATATAGTTAATTTCGTATAGATATATAATATAGTAGTTTTTCCGCATTTAGGCTTGCTGTTCTGTTTTATTTGACTCGATTCCTTCATGGAATTTTCTGGCTTTGTGTGTGTGTGTGTATATATATTATATATATATATATATATACATTCGTGACTACAGCATATCTGGCTTGTATTCTGTTGTGTCTGGTAAAACTGCTGTGTTTGAATGTGTTTCATGGTTGTACTGTCTCGTTTTGTTCCTACTTATCTTGCCAGTGTTGTCCTGATTATTTCAAGCAGGTTTATAGCCTGTGTAGTTTTCTATGTGGTATCTGTTGGTCATGTGTGTGTGTGTATATATATATATTTACAAACAGAAAAGCAACTTATTACTATATATATACACATACATATATATGTATATATATACATACATTTTTGGTAATAAGTTGCTGTTCTGTGTAATATATATATATATATATATATATACAGAACAGAATATATATATATATATATATATATATATATATATATATATATATATATATATATATATATTATATATATATATATATATATATATATATATACACATGATATATATATATATATATATACAGAACAGAATATATATATATATATATATATATATATATATATATATATATATATATATATATATATATATATATACACATGACCAAAACCAACACATAGAAAACAGGCGACTTGTCTTATTTAAACATTTTGCTTTTACTCAGTCCTTTTTTTCCCATGAGAGACATCTACATCTCAATGACTAATGTCCACAAATTTCCATCAAGTCAATGCATACAAGTAGATATTAAGCAGGACTTTCAAAAGTGCTCAGTTTACTGTGAACGGTCCATGAATACCAATATGGCATGTGAAGCCTGGTAAAATGCTAGCAAATTCCGTGGTCGTAGTAAACAGTACGGTATTGTATTTCGTGAACATCGGTGTAATCTCGTGGCGCCAATCTACTCGTATCTTATTCTTCGGAGAGCGAATCCTTTATTTCCCGCGCGTGTAATGTTCGCCTAGTTGGGACGGAATATTCCAGGTCCATGTTCCCAACCGATAACTTAAACCGTACCATCTCGTTCTCTCTTTCTCCGTCTCGCTCACGATTTCCCCCTTCTTCTCTTTGTTCCCGAGCGTCGAATAGCACTCCGAACTCACGTATACCCCGCTCCTTCCTTTCTCCCTTATTAATAACGCAGTTGGTTCCTTTCTGTGTAATCCCCTGAGTAAATTAACTCCCTTGTTAGCTCCGCTGCGCAAGACAGGCATCTTAACCACGTTTGTGGGCGGCTCCAGTGGTTCCGAAAATACTACTGCATACTACTGCATAGCCTATCGTCTGCTCACAGCAATGCGCTCTCGACCTAGGCCGAGCGCGACACACAAATCTTTCGCTATATTGGCACCACTTAAATATTCCGCTAAACACACAGAAAATACTTCAATATTTTAATGGCTATTAGATTATTCCCCCCACCCCCTTTTTTTAACCTCTCGTGAGTAGTTTGGCGCCAGCACTACACTATTTTTTTTTTTAGCCAGGCATAAGGGCGACTTTCATTTTCTAAAATTTTTGCCTTTTAATTATCTTGTCTTTCGAACTATATTCCAATGTATTAATTTCAGTATTAAGTTTCGAAATCACAGCAGTGGTATTTAATATTACACTTTTTGCTGTCTGATTCATCGCAGTAACGAAAATATTATATTTTGGCGTGCTATATGAGATTTACTTTTTTTTAAGTTTGTCAATAAGCCGTGCTATTAATTAGAAAGGACACCCTCGCTACAATATGCAAAAACCAATGTACTTCGCATTGCTGTTTTGCAATAAACATGCGATAGGCACCTAACAGTGTGACGGGGGTAAATTAAATCTCAATGCGTTAAATAAAATTTTCAATTTGGGAAAAAGAGGATGAAAAATCTTCGTTACAGAGTTCGCTAATTCCACGAGCAAGTATTTTGCCTGAGTAGCGTACTTCTTTTGATCAAATTCTCATACCATTGTAGCGCAAGTTATTAGGCATATTCACGTAAGTAGAGAACTGAGAAATTCACGAGTTCAATGACCTGTAGGCTAGACTTCACAGTCTTATACACTCTCATACAGATATCAACTGTTTATTGGTTGATTGTTGTGGTAGTAAAAGGCGGTGGTTGGGCGCACATTTTATTGCATTTCTGTTATTGGCTCGTTTATCTCCAGGAGGTGTCAAACAACACGACGACCAATTACAAGCGTGGACAGTTTTTATCACCGGCGCATGATGCTGTTCGTGACCTGTTTCCCAGCAGACGGGGTAGGGAATGTTCGCTGTGTACCAGCGTCGTTTTAGTCAACCGCGACCCTAATTCTTGCTAACCTGGTTGCAATCCTCCGCGTTAGGGTGAGTTCAAGTGGGATGTCTAACAAAGGTCTGCCCGCATCTTCAGAGAGTTGCGGTATTTGAAAGTTGTTGTAACCAATATTATTATTCATCGTCGTATTTTAAATCTATTTGGAATAGTTTCAACCTCACGGATGTAAAATCAAGATGGAGGCGTTCTTTACGGTTTCTTCATCAACTCGTTTCAAGTAGTGGCCACGGGGAGCTCCCTACGCTCTGAAACTGCGATGTGATTGGCCAGGTACGAGAGCCGGTATGGAACCTGCCACGAAAAATAGGACAGGTCCAATTACCAAAGCTGTGATGAAATCTAGCAGCGCCAGGCGAAAAATGCCATGACGGGTGTGGTACAGGCCGGTATAACGGCAGCTATGGCAGACCTTGCACTAGCTTTTACGAAATCTGGTACCGTGTATTATGGCCATTACGGTCTGTTGCAACGAGCTCATTTCCTTCTGGCCAACCCCCGGCGGGAGTGGAGAACACATAGGTTACAAATTAGTGGAAGGGGTAGAGGGAGGGGGAAGCCACGGGTAGAGTCAGTGGCACGTGTAATCTCATTGGCTGGCGGTGACAGACCTCATCACTCCACTAGTTAACGGGGAAAATCAGATTACTGTTGGGTAGGCGCTTGATGCAGGTCTACGGCGTGCCGTCACCTCTATCCATCTCCCTCCGTCTATCTTTAGGATCGCTTCTGCGGCCCCGTAGACCACCCAGATTTGAAGGTACTGGCGGGAGGCAAGCATGTTTCAAGGGAGCGGTATTGTAAGCATGGGTACAAATCATGGGAATCCGGGGTTTGATGCCACATTTCGTTAAGGGTAAATGTTAACTTATGGAGTAATTAAACGAAAATGGACAGCCATGATCACGCTGTGTCCAAACTTGAGTTGGTGACTTCCCATATTTCAGTTCCCTCGGTCGAAATAAAGTGACATTTGCTGGATTGCATTCATTCGTTAAAGTTTCCTAACAACTGTTGACAAAGAATATGCAAATTAAGGGGGCGTGGGGCACAAATTAACACCAAATACGTAAATTCACGTTTACTGGTTTTTGAAAGCCAACATAGAAAAAAGTAAAAATGGCAATCCTTGATAATAGGTTTTACCAACTTAACGACCAAGTATTTTGCAGTATTACTGTATAAATTTAGCATAATGTCTTGCGCCACGAAAACACACAATAATTGACGGCGTCAGAAATATCTCGGCAGAATAACGTCACTCAGGTAAAACATTTGTTCTCGTAGTTAGTAAAAACTATAAAGTATGGTTGCCCCTTCTTTGTTTTATCTATCGGCTTCCATAAAATTTGTAAAATACGATAAACCTCAGTGGCATTAATCTATGTCCCATGCCCTCTTAAGAACTCTTTCCTACTTGAATCAGCCGTTTTAACTTAAGTTGAGCGTTGTTTCAACCCGTCCCATTATGCTATTTTTTTTTTCGAATCATCCATTCCTAATCTAATATACGATTTTATGTGTTGCAAACAAGACATTTCAAATTGCGTGCTGTAATTAGGTCTACGCAGAATTCGCATCGTTGTCACAACGTGATAAGAGCCAATCACAACACGGCTCATGAAATAGTCCCCTAAAGCAATGTTCATTGCCCATTAAGCCTCGCAGTGTACAGTAGAAGCCAAAAAAACCACCTTCATGTGTATTATGTACACTTTGTGTGAATGAGTTAAATAAAAAGTATGGTGCTGTTATTAATAACGAACTTCTATCATCTGTTCGGAGTAGCCTCGCAGTTTTTTAATCAAACATTTGAAAAATCACCTCATGTATGACGTATTTGGTTGTTTCATAAATATGTCATATCTCACAGGCGTTTTAAACTTATATTAATATTTAAAAAAATTATATTTGATTACTTTGAAATTTAATTTTTATTTTATCTATAAATTACATATAATCTATCTTTAATGCGAATAAAAATAGGGAGAACGTACATGTTTCCGTAATACCTAGTAAGAATAATTTACATTACCCTTGTCTAATTAATTATTGATAACTCTAATATAAATAAGTAAATGAAACTCGGACATAAATTAATCGATCGTTCTTTCAGTTACAGACACCATGACAGGTTCATAATGTTGAAAATATTTTCGGTGGTTTAAAAAACTTTATATTTTTATATCCTGGTCAACTCCGGAATCGTTTAGACAGTCAATGCATAATTATTTTGGATATAGTTAATTGCGAAACTTTTTATTCTGTGCCCCAGAACACCTACAACACTTAACACAACGTGACAGCTAACAATCTTTCTCAACTGCTTTTTTACAAAACACTTTTTGATATTTATTTTTTATTTCACTCGCCCCACTGAGAAAAAAAAAAGCTAAACTAAATCTGACATTTGCTATCTATTGCACGTACCATTAGGTATGGAATTCGCTCGTCAGTGATCGCATCTCATTTCGTTTCCCCCAGTTTCACTCTAATTATAGGTTCCTGCTCGGTGCACTAACTGTATACAGCTGTGGGGAAGCTCCAGTATTCTAGCAACAATTGGCAATAAACCAATGAGTCTTACGCATTCCGTCTTATGAAACAAAAATGTATAAATTACAAGTCAGATGTTATAAATCACAGTATATGTATATAATATAATAACATAATTATATATTACATATAAATACTTATACTGTATATTTTAAACTACGCATATTGTGTATTTAAATTTTAAATTATATACTATGTATTATATATTATTTATTATATTATATAGTATATCAACTCTATAAAATATTATAGTAATTTATTGTATGGACGTCTCTAATCCCCTTATTAGACTAGCTATGAAGTCGTGGGGAAAGTTAAATCAGAATCACTAAACAAACCCTCACAACGAAAAAAAAAAAATTGAAATAGGACTGTTTGTTGAAATAAATAAACTGAATGACGTAGTGGATCCAAAACTGGCAATGTTTTTTCGCACCTGTCCATTTAAATTCCGTGGTGCATGTCTTTGGGAGAATCGCGAAAGGTAGGAACAATGATCCCCTGCCCTTGGAGCAGATAAATATTCGGCGGGAAGTCCTGGAGGCGCTTTTAAACCGCTGCCCGCCTGGCAATTCCGCCAGTAGTTACAAGAAGAGGAAATCGAGCACAATAATAAACTGCGCAGGGGTGCGAAGGGGAAGAAAGTATTGGCAAGAGGGGCGGATTAAAACGAAAACAAAAAAAGGTAACGGTGGTGTGCTGTGAACCCGGGGGCGAAAGGGAGATGGAGAGCGCGAGAGAAAAGGATATAAAAGTGTTGGGAAATAAAAGCGTTCGGAGTACTGGCGTAAGTTTCCGCAAGAGAAAGACATCTACGACCGTAGTTAATATCTTCGTGTGTTTGTGCGCAGCAGCCTGCGTGGTAGGAGAGGTGGAATTTGTTTATTTTACATGGTCTGGGACCGGTTACCCTTCAGAATTTTTTGTTTAATTTGTGCTTATTTTATCTCTCAAAAGTGACCTGTTCATTAAAACGAGTCCCAGCATGTTTCCAGATCAACGTTTGCAACCGAGTATTTTTTACCTGGGACCCAAAGTTTCTAACATTTTATTGTCTCTGTATACGTACAGTTATAGGCTATTCACCGTAAAGTGAACACTTTTGAAAGCCCTCTCATCTATAATAATAGTCAATAAATATATTTTATTTTGACCTTAGAATTCAACTTTCGAGTGAGGTGGAATATACATGCTGTGTTCATTACTTGCACGGCAATATTTATTTAAAAAGTTTGTTATAGGATAAAAAATGGCTGAAAGAAATACTTAACTAGGGCTTCAAAATTGCTCACTTTACCGTGAACGGCCTATATCATCGTAGCACGTAACTATCTTTACGACGCGAAATGATATTCTGTAACTCAAGATATCGCCCTAGTGGTCTTTGTAAAGCCTCGTAAATATTTTTATTATGACATGCGAACAAGGTGATTTCATATGAATGACAGCGGAATGAAAACAGAGGAATTTTTTAGGCTAACGCACACTATCAAAGGGAAAAAAAAACATATAGATTTAAATTCTCCGAACAGGAGAAGTGTTGAACTCTATTACATTTAATCACAAATACCTTGTGTCCGGAATACATTAAAAAAAAAAAAACATTATAGTTTTCGCTAGTGATACCATCTAACATAACCACGATATAGACAACGGATTTGATAAAGTGTTATATGCTGCTATCTCGCGGTGCTCAAAATGAACCAGGACCATCTGAAATTGTATCAGAGAGAAGTAGGTTTAATGTAAAAGCATTGGTCGAAAATGTATTAAGAAACAAATACAATATATAATTATCAAAATTGTCTATATTTAAGTAATATATGACCAATACATGATACAATAAGAGAAATATTATAGGTATATATATATAATTCAGATAGCAGATTGTTGATTTCAGAATAGAGCCAGCAGCTTTGACAACCCTATGCGACGCCGCAAAATCAGTCATAAAGGGAGACCTTTCAGTACTTCATAAAGATAATCACTTGTAACTATAATTTAAGATATCATCGTAAATATGAACGCATTGCGTGACTTTAAGCAAGCCAATTTACAGAATTGGGCACCAGAGTCCTATTTCATAAAACGTGACAGGTGTGAGATATACGACAATTATATCAAATCCGACAAATTTGTAAATATATCATGACAATGTTATGTTACATAAATAATACAAATAACCCATATTTGACAAGCAATGGAGTACAAATTGTCTACCTTAAAATAACTGTTTCATAAACGCGACGACAATGATATACCGAACCGTAAGTTTCGTTTATTACACGCTAGATAGCTCTGAAATGCGCTTACGATAATCGATCGCAACCTTATGTGCGATTCATGAACAGTCGATTCCTACCACAAATAATAAAATGGTAAATAATAATCCCATCCACATAACGATGTTCACTCTAGCAACAGTATGTTGAGTAATGCGGATAAGATTACTATATCAAACCTGGTCCGAGAGGAAAAGGATGTGCTATTTGGCAATTCATTTTAATTCACGCGATACTGAAACACAATTGCATTGCCATCTTTAATAAATATTACAAATTGCTGGTTACATAGGAAAGCTTGCCACACTTCTGCAGTGACAATTCTACAAATTTGAAGATATGTCACCGAGTGATTATAGTTATCTGTTTTATAAAACAGTCTGTAGTGTAATATTTGATAAATTTGTCGCATTTCTACCTGTCAGCTCAAAACTTACGTGAAACAATTATTTGTCCAATTTACCGAAACACACATTTGTCGGATTGTAAACCTGTCTGACAATTTCCTGTCACCTGTCACCTGTCGAATTGTAACTTCTATGAAATAGGCCCCAGGTATCTAACTACCAGGGATGTTGATAAAGTAAGTTTACATAGGTTATACCACTGGCATTTCTAGTGTCAGAGAGCGGTCACTGTCAGGGAATTATCGTTCGGGTGTAGTGTAGTGGTAGCACTGCCAGACGTTGAGGATCTGACACACGCCAGTTACTCTCTCTCTCTCTCTCTCTCTCTCTCTCTCTCTCTCTCTCTCGACTGTCATGGGGCTGTCATGGGGCTTCCGCTGAAAAATCCGCCCAGATGTTACTTGCATGTTGTCATCCAATTTTTTACCGGAAAAAAATCTTTCTGGGACGGAAATTCACCGTGAGTAATGCACAAGTTAGGGACCAAATGCCACGTTGTTTCAGATGGTCTGCCGATGGCAGAAAAGGTTTACTGAAGGCCGAGAATCATTGTATGATATGATGTAGAGCGTATAAGGCCAATGACCTCCCGCTAAGCTCACATTGTTGATGCTGTTCGCGATGCCGTCAACACCGACCAATGTCTCACGCTTGATGGACCTCTCGAGGCGCCAACCATCGAGCAACAGCGCGGTGGTGTAGTGGTCAGACTGCTCACCTCCCACCTCGGTGAACCGGGTCCGATTCCCGGCGGGGTCGCTCCCGTATTTTCGCGTGTGGGGTTCGTGACCGGACGACGCCGCTGGTCAGCGGGTTTTCTCTGCGATCTCCTATTCCCCCACCCCTCGCATTCCGCAGCTATTCCTTACCCTCCTCACTTCACCTTCATCGGGTCCCAAGACCTCGATCTTAAGAGCCGCCCAAATCTCTTCGCTCTTCGTCACTCCTCTTGACACCACTCCAACCATCGAAATTGGATTAATACCTCTCCGAAAAGCCCTGGGCAGGATTTGAAACTGCGAAAGGTTAGCACGATCAGCACAGGTACCAGAGAGTGTAAACTTTCAAAATGAAGGCGATGCTTTGTTTTTGCGAATTATTACAACAGAAGAAATGTGGGTTCATCATTCGATCCCAGGAACGAAGAGTAAAAGCATGGCGTGTTGAAGGAAAGGTGAACCTTGGTCACTGTACCGGCTGGCAAATTGAGTTTTTTTTTTTTTGGAACAACCAGGGTGGTTTCGCTAACTGACTTTCTCAATCGTAGAACCACTGTTAATGCTGAACGATGTTTGCGAAGCTTTGAAACGACTTCGTGCCGCAATCAATAACAAAAAAAAAACCGGAAAACTCCCCCCCTCGAAATTATGCTCCTGCATGACAACTTGAGGCCTCACTCTGCCGGAAAAACTCACGATTTGCTGAGCTCGTTGAAATTGGAGATTTTCTGGCACCTGTCATATTCCCCGGAACTAGCACCAAGCGATTTCCTCTTTCACTCCCTCCCCCCCCCCCCCCAAAATTGAAAACTCATCTTGGGTGTATGAGTTTCGCAAACGATGATGAACTCAAGGAGGAGGTCAGCAGTTGGCTGCGAAGCTTGGACTCAATCTGGTGTGAACAAGGACTAAAATAACTTGTGTCAAGATATCAAAAGTGTGTTGAACGCTGTGATTATTTTGAAAAAAAAAAAAAAAAAACAAATTTAAGATAAGGAACATAAAATCATCTATTTGGTATTTTAAATTGCACGTTTGAATTTTTTTTGAACTACCTTAACTTACTTTGTGAACGTCCCTTGGAGGACTTCTCAAGAGACCACTCTATTTCACCTCACGTATTCTGCCCAGAAGCGTCCTATACTACGGTCACGGTCAATTGAGAACTTTTGAATCAATCTTTGAAAAACATCACTGCGCCTTCACTGCCCCCTACCTGCATATGCATTAACGAACATACTGACTGTCATACGTCCAGTTAAGTTGTTCACGGCAAATTGGACGAAAATTGTTCTCTGTGTTAACGTTGAATCAAAAGCATACTCCATTCACGGCTACTTCCAACTTTTCTGAAGCCCTGCTAAAGTTATACTTCCAGGGTATTCCTCCGCCTCATATAAATAAAGGTGCTTAGAAAATTACACGAGATAACCAGCGCACCGCATTAGTGCGCTTTCAGTGTAATAATATTTTATACAAGAACTATTTATTACTAGGCATTACCAACCCACCTATTTTTGTCACTTTCTTTATTCATATTAGTCATAAATGAAAAAAGAAATTATAATTTCGTTAAAATATAAGCAAAAGTTAAATCTAATTAAAAATAAGGTAATTTTATATTATCAAGAACAAAACACTTGTGATACACGACATTCAGGAAAGAACCAAACACGTGCGACTGGCAGGCGAGACTATTGGACTGGATGCGTGCGTGAAAGACATTTCAAATCATATCAACAGACAGATTGACCATGTGTTAAAGACGATTGTCAGTTAATTGACTATAACCAAACAGAGACATTAAGAAGCAATATAGTCGATATGTGTATTAAATATTGTGCTTTAATGGTGGAGACAGGTAATTTAATGCTTTAAAAATAGCTGTGTAAATAATTTAAAAATAAAATTTAGTTATTTGATTTTATGTTAAGACATCCAACCTTCACGAACTCAGATATGCTCCTCAGGCATCTTGTAACAATGTTAATGTAGAGTTAGCATATTTGTAGAATTTATCGACGTAGGAATAATGTAGTGTGGCTTGGAGCAATCTACATTTCATCGACTGTGGCAATCCTGTCGAGGAACTAATCTTCGTTGTCACAATTGTCAATGCTGATCCCACGTGTTTAGTTTTGTGTTCGGGCGTCAAGTTCTTCGGCACCCACCTGGCTCACAACTTCCGGACCAACATGCTCTCCGTGACAATTTCGTGCGGCAATGATCGGGGTATCTGATCTGCGGTGATTGGCTGCTGAGTTCCGTGCGCAATGAGATGTCGCATCAGCTCCGCAAGGTCTTCATCAATGAGGGACGGCATTCCACTGCGCTCCCCATTGTGCATCTAAGACGCGCCAGCTGAATGCTCATGACGTCTAGCCCATACACGCCACACAGCTGGCAATGAACTTCTATCGGGTTCATTGCGTACATAAACTTAATCATAGACCTTACAGTGCCCGCGGTAGCTGAGCGGTTAGACTTTTTTTAAATTTATTTCATTAACCCTACCTAGCAGTACAGTCATCCAGGATGTTCAATTCTATCATGACTACTACAATTTAACAAACATTATATTAGTTATATAGATTCGCATTATTATTTTTTTTTTTTTAGCGGTTAGACTGCCCCGCCAAGGGAAACCGGGTTCAATCCCCGACCGGATTTTCGAAAGTGGGAATCACGCCGGACAATTCCGCTGGGGGGCGGGGTTTTCTCGGGGTTATTCCGTTTCCCCCACCCTTGTTTTCAGACACGGCTCCGTTTCCACCTCACTCCACCCGCATCGGCTCTCGAGACCTCGTTGTTAAGAGCCACCCAGATCTCACAACTTAACTCGCAGACCTGACCTCGCAGTTGGAAGGAGACGAAACAAGGGCCGACGTTTCAGCCCCTACTACAGCTTTACTGTGAGCGATCGGGTAATGCCAACTGTCCCGCACGATCGCCACGTCTTCACTCCCTCACGCATGCGCACTCGCCTTTCGCAATGCATGGTCTGCCGTCTGTTGGCGGTGTGGTGAGCTTACTTTCTGGCTGAGCCCCGTACATGTGATTACAAGCAGATCACAAGCAGGGCTTTCAGAAGTGCTCAGTTTACCGTGAACAGTCTATAAGGTATGCTAATGAGCACTTCAGTAATGCAGTCCTTGAATGTTCCGAATCCGTTGGCGTCTGGTACATTGCACATGTGACTTTATATACATATATATACACCTGGTGAAGCAGTTGAAGGAGAAAAGGGAACGCACGGTCGTTAAATTTACTTTGAAACTGTTCCACTTTCATAGCGCACCGTAAACCGGTTTATTCGCGAGGCAGTAAACAAAAAGCAGAGCGCTCGACTCCGTACCGCCATGAGATCGTATCGCTTTATTTCTCCATGGAGAGCAATCCCCATAGACAGTTTGGCTTTCCTGCTCTATGGTAAGGGTGGCCAACCGTGCCCACCGAGACGGCAAGGTCTTACAAGCTCTATGTGACGTCACTGGCGGTGGGCGATACAATCGCTACGCGGCATTGTTTAATTCATTTATTTATTGTTCTTTGTTTAGCAGTGATGATCTCTTGGGCATGAATCTTATGAAACAACTACGTTGTTTGAAATAATTTGCAGAAACTTACTACTGAAAAAGTTCAAATGCTTCCAAGAAATTTGTTTAATATCACTGATATTGGTTTCATTTAAACCCAAAATGCTGTAAAAATCGCTTTTGTATGGAGAGTATCGGCTCCGGTATAGGCCAAAAAGGCTATCCTTTGCTATTGATTATGTTAATTTTCTTAAACACTTACTGCACTACTATTACTAATACTAATGCCACATTAATGCTATTTTTTCGACTGAAAATTCAGAAAGTTAATAGATTCACGTCTAGGCACGTGAAAAGTATGCGGGTACGACGTTATCCCCAGAAATTGTTATCACCCAGGCATTTATTCTTTTGTTATTGTCAGGAAACTCAATGAGGTGCACTTTTGAGCCGATCAGCGTATTTTCCAAGACACCCCCGAAACAGGCAAGTTAAACAGAGTGGTGTATTATTACAGAGACGACACAGTCTTCATTAAAATACGACCCGCCACATGCCTAAACTAACAAAGCTGCCAGCTATATTGATCACTTACATTCGCCCCTTCAGTCGCGACGCCGTTAGCTGGGCTAGAAGAGGTTGTGAGGCCTTGGAAGTTACAGTGGCCAAGGCAGCATGAGGCCTGCCATTTTATTCGATGCAGACCGCGGACTTAGTTGTGAATAATTGTGGACATTATTCCGTGTACCGAAAGGGTAAGATAAATTCCTTCGATATGTATAGAATTTCCTGTTTTTAATATACACGTCTGAAAATTTTTTTACACCACCAGTATTTCTGTGTTACACCTGCTAGGTTGACAATGACCCAAGAGAATGTATGACGTGAAATTCACGCCGTCTGTACAGAATTCCACGCCAGACTTGACTAATGTTTTTATTTTATACAGGCTGTTCACGGTAAAATGAGCACTTTTGAAAGCCCTGCTTTAGATCTACTTGTAATTGATGTTTAAAAAAAATAAAAAAATAAAAAATAAAACACACACACAGGAAGTTGAAGAATTAATTTCAAGTTAACCCAAATGGCAACCTACACTTTTCATTCGACTTTGAAATATGGAACTACTTTCCATCCATCGTTACCAACTTTACTGGGCGAATGCCACTCAGTGCGCCCATTTAAATATATGCATGCAGGGGCAGTAATTATCCCTAAGGTTCGTTTCTAAAGTGCTCACTTTAACGTGAACAGCCTTTACAGGTTCAGGTTGTCTGATGTTAATTGAGCAGTTTTGAAATCAACCTTTGAAAAATGTCACTGTCCTTTCTCGCATCTATTTAATGAGCACGCTGTCTGGCACGTGCCCATTTAAGTTGATAACGCTGGAGGGAGATTAGTTCATTGTCTTAACATTGGCTCAAAAAGTGTCAGGTAAACATCTGTGTCTACTGAAATGATTTATTTGCCTTCTTTTTTTCATGCGTATACCTAATAGAATCAGCAGATTTATAAAATATTTACTTTTCTAATAAAATCGCAGTTTCACTTGACCGTCGTACGAGGAATATGATCAGGCCCACGACAATGTTAATTGTACACATGGTGGAAGAACAGACAATGTGCATCCAAGTATATTTTAAGCGGGAAATTAAAAAATGCCCAGATTACTGTGAACAGTCTATAATGCGACTACTGTCTCTGTGTACATCTTTCATGTGCCACTAATTACAGAAGGTACGAAACATATTTTGAGGCGTAGGGGAACTCGGGGCGGAATGGGATAATGGGGCACAACGGGATCACATTGTTTTACCCATTGGATGGTGCTGTAACCTAGCGGAAATAAGGTGAACTACTTCAACAAGTGTGGACGAAGCTGAGGCAGCCATACTGATTTCGTTTGAGAAGTGGCTTGGTAGTGAAAAGTGTGGTGAAAGTTTTTTTGCGAGTTTTGTTTCATCTTCTGATGTATTTCTACTCAAGGTAGGTAATTATCATTACGTATAACAACTGAAACGCTGTGTATTCTCATAGTACATGTAATTAGATGTAGTTTTACCTTATTATTTGGTTAGAGTGGTCGCGTTTAGTATCTGGTATGCATTGATAACCTAATACGTGACCTTGGGGCGGAACGGGATAGGGTTAGATGGGGCAGGACTGGATGGCATCCCATTCCACCCCACCATATTTTTCGCAACTCTAAGCTTCTACATTATATATATATATTACAATTTCAGATGGTGAGAAATTACACAAAGAAAACTAATAGACAACAGTGGGATTTCACGTCTATGGAATTGGCAATGCAGGTGGTTATTTCACATGAAATGGGATTTTTAAAGCCGTCTCGGCAATTTAACGTACCAAAATATGCTTTGGCAAGATACGTAAAGAAGAAAAAGAAGTATACCTATTACAAAGCAAATGAGTTAGAAGGAAAACTTGAACAAGATAATGAATTTGTGGCTTACTAACAATCCATGGAAAGTAGGCTTTTTGGACTTGTGAAAGATTTGCGGTCAATCACCCTCCAGCTAGTCGAGCGAAATGTCCTAAGCCATAGATTTAGCAGCAACACGGGTATGGCAGGTCAGGATCGGATGAAAGGATTTCTTGCAAGGCATCCGACACGGAGCATTTGAACCCCAGAAAACACACCAGGTGCAAGAGCCATGGGATTAAACAAAGCAGCTGTTTCGCGGTTTTTTTTCCTTGCTGACTGAAATTATTCATAAGTACAAACTCACGGGGGAAAAGATATTGAACTGCGCTGAAAGTAGCATCTCAGTAAATCCTAAAAGCCAGTCCAAAATCATTGCCCCTAAGGGAAAGCGATAGGTAGGGGCCCTGACATCTGCAGAACGGGGTGAGACAGTCACTGCAGCTGTGTGCATGTCTACGGCAGGGTAATTTATGCCCCCCCCCCCCCAAAGCTCATATTTCTGAGGAAGAAGAAGAAACAAGAATTTGAGCTTAGTCTTCTTCCAGGAGGCTGGTCTGAGTTTCACTCGACAAGCTGGATGATAACAGAGTTGTTCATTGTGTTGTAAGACATACTGTGTGGGAGGAAATCTTGGAGAGAGATATAGTTTATTTCTGCCCTACATATGGGTACTAGCCCCTGTAAGAAAACGGGTGAACCCTGCACTGGTTTTCAAGTCAAACGAAATGTATACAAGCAGAACTTCTTAATTAATGTGCAAAGACCTGGGACAAATTCATAGTAATAAAATTAACATCGAACACTAGCCAACTAATAGCTAATTTGCATGCCGCAAACCATATCGTCTAAGTTACTGGAATTTCACACCAACAGAATTCCGGTTACATGGGTAGCTCTGTTCACAATCATCTTCTGTACAACACTACACAACACAATGGAAGACATAGGAACCAACTATGTATTTATTTAAACCAATGAAAAACTTATAATGTTTAAGCAATGATTTAATGTGGGATAATATCATGGAAACAAATTGCATGAAAAATTTCATTCCTTGGTAGTTTCAAAAATGGAAAACAATATGCACGCAGTAGCTGGACTAGATCCTTAAAGATATCTCTCATTATGCCTGCTATAAAAGCCAATTAAGTGAGTAGACTTTTTGAATGTTTAAAGAAAAATCATTATCTAGATATCTTGAATGTTGCACACAATAAAGTTTTGCAGAGTAGATTTAATTCAGTTCAAAATAAAAGTCACTAATGTTCTCACACTTGGCCGTTACAATAAATTACTTGCCTGTATGATTACCTATTTCAAATGCTCCTGGCTAGCACAGTTTATGTCGGTAGAGCAATCAGATACTTATTTAACTCTCAGGCATTTTGTGATCACTGCAAAGTGTCGGGAAATGATGCTGCTTACTTTAAAAGTTTATTAAACATGCTCACGTACGTGTAACGGTCCCTGTACATTAAGGTGTGATCATATCTTATATAATTGTAGAGTTTCTCACACTTATTTTATCCGTAGCCCTTTTCTGAAGGTAGCTCTGTGTACCGTGGGCTTGTCACTCAAATTGCAATATACTCATTTGGATCTAATTAACCTTAAAAAATTTCATTTATATTTTTAACGTAGCACTAAGGCCTCACTGGCCTGCTGTCGTTGTTACCCACTTAATTCAAGATGGAGTATGGAACATTCCGTCACCATCCATTATCGGCAACGGTTAAATATTCAAATTAATACAGAGTACATAGGGCTTAACACAGGGTGCTTTCCAAAACCGTGACGATTCAAAAGGGTGTGCCTAAATGTTGCCAACTTGCACACAACTAACAAGTTACTTGAAACCTGATAAAACAAAATAAAATTATAACAATTCACATACGGAAAATTAACATTTCAGCTGCTGCGTGTACTTCAATATTACGAAGAATTAAGAAATATAATTATGATATAACAATATTACATGTGAAACATAGGACAATCATAATATTTGTTTACAAAATAAACGTGCATGTACACTTATGATAGATTGCACGCTAACTTCAAGTATGTTGAAACGCAAATTACACGTATAAAATTATCAGACGTTACAGTGTGGTTTAAAAATTTTTTGGACACCTCGCATAGGCTTCAGTCTCCGGACGTAACATTTTTTAAACCTCTTAGCCATTACTATGGGGATGGAATTAGAACATAGCTTAGGTGTAATCCAGCAAAGGTTGTTACCGTTTACCAGTTGCCTTCGATCTTTGGGGCGGCATTTATACATGCCGCCACAATGACAATGCAATCAATGGTTTTGAGAAAACAGGAATTTGGCCTCCTGATCCTAATGTTTTTTTTTTTTAACTGCAGACCACCTACCAGCAACCACCACTGACATACAGTTCGATAATAGTGAATGCCTCACAACGAACCCTACATCTGGCTCTTGTGACGGCTCCATAAAACAACCTACGTCTGGCCTTCTTGATAGCGTGTCAACCGCGATTGAACCTCTCACCAAGAAAACCAAGACAAATAAACATTTGAATGAAGAATGCACACCCGGGTGATCCTCTTGGGTGTCAGATGGATATTCTCCTAGGCCGAGTGCCTCAGCGTTTCAAACTGCATCACCTGAGTGTTTAATACTGATTCCAGTCATCAAACAAACTGTGAAGAGGTCTGAAAGAACTTCTGTTCTGACAGACTCTCCCTACAAAAACGTTCTTCAAAACGCCCTTAAAAATTAAGAAGAGCGCGAATAAGAAAAAAAATAGAGAAGAAAAGAAAAAGTCCGAAGAAGAAAAACTGTTAGGAATAAATTATTTTAGACCAACACTGTCAAAAAATTCCCGGCAAAAAGTGAAAAGAAAAAAAACATTACCGAAGACAGCAAGACTCATGAAGATGAAGAAGATACTGAATGTCTTTATTGTGGAGATTTGTATTCGACGCCCGAGGAAGGCTGGGTGTCGCGCCAACATTGTTTAAAGTGGGCCCGTGTAGTGGTATTGGCAGTAACAATGAAGATGCAGTTATATCATGTGAATATTATAAATAGCTGCAATTGTTTTTTTTAACTACACCTAGGTACTTTTCGTATTAATTTGTCGGCAAGACTTATCTTCGTCCCGTTCTGCCCCATGCATGGGGCAAACCGGGACAAATACATAAAATTAAAAAAAAAAAGAAATAATCATTAGCTATAGCAATTTCACATTTTTGTACTACACATGCTATTCTACGCCTAATAAAGTTTAATTAATATCAAGTCTGAGTCTTCAAAAGCACTAATTAACTATTTATTATTACTTTTAAAGATCGTATCCCGTCCCGCCCCAAGTTTATATTTTATGTGACGACACACTCCCCTGTGCTAATAAACAAATCGATTCAAACTTCCATTTTATATGTGTATCTGAGTTTACCGTAATTTTTCTCTTGCATCCAGCGGGCAAGTCCGTGGATTTAACTTGGAGTAGAGCGATCTCGCTGGCTGCGCAGGACCAGTCTTCATGTCCCAACACTGAACTGCTTTTCTCCCAGCACGACTATCATAAACGGCGTGTATAGGATTTGAGGTTATAACTCTGTTTAGTAAACAAGTACTTTGAGGTGTTTATATACTTCCTCTAACCAATCTGTAATCTGTTTGATTGAATTCAAATTGGTAGGAGGGTTTGTATTTTGAAAATAAAGATATTGTTACAATGGCGTGGGCAGAACATAGCTTGATGGCCCACCTGGACGCGCCATATCACTTGAGCTGAATTCAGGACAGCCAGTTGCCACAATAGTGGCTAGCATTGCCAAGCCCTGGCAAGCAGGAATCCCCTCTACCATCCAGGGAATCAGGCCATGTTGCGCCATGTGACGCCGACACGGGGGCAATGCAGAGTGGCGGAAGACGTCTTTGTCCATGTGACGCCGACACGAGGGCAATGCAGGGGGCGGAAGACGTCTTTGTCCATGTGACGCCGACACGAGGGCAATGCAGAGTGGCGGAAGACGTCTTTGTCCATGTGACGCCGACACGAGGGCAATGCAGAGTGGCGGAAGACGTCTTTGTCCATGTGACGCTGACATGGGGGCAATGCAGAGTGGCGGAAGACGTCTTTGTCCATGTGACGCCGACACGAGGGCAATGCAGAGTGGCGGAAGACGTCTTTGTCCATGTGACGCCGACCGAGACGGACGACCCAAGATGCCTGCTGCGCCGACCCCTGTAATCCGTCATACTTCATCAGCCTTCGGGTACTTCTCAAGGTAGGACCAACACGGGACAATAACACGGCTCCTAAAAAGATTGTTAAAGTAGTTGCTGTAAACGACGCTCCCCCGACCATTGAGTATTTCATGTAACGTTAACCCATTCAGACCCAATGTAGACAATCGGGTACGTCACACACGTGTAGGTAATTTTTGGTCCATCCTGCACACTGCGCAGCTTAATTACCAATAATCTTACCTGTGGGTAAATGATTCGCAAGCCTTCTTACTGGTCTAGGCTATAACTGATTCATATAACTGCAGCCAAACAAATAGCCTACAGCTAATTGGCTGTGACAACGAAACAAGTTTTGTGTCGACTTCGGTACAGCACGCATAGTAACATTTTTTGTTTGCAACATCTGAAAGGATTAAACTCTTCAATCCAGATAGTAACTGTATAGCTCTTTATATTAATTTACCCTATATTGCTCTACCATCATAAGTTAACCTTTTAAGTCATTAACTTTATAAGAGTTCCCCCCAAACTTAACAAAAAATAAATTTATATTAAAGTAAAACAGTGTGAACAAACACACTCTTCACCGTTGACCATGTGACTGTGACATGTTGTGTTAGTTTGGGCTAGGTTAGTGTCGGATACATGCTCGGAAGACTAAGAATCGGTCTAGCTCATCTTCAGTACGCGGGCAAGTCCACAATACGGACTGCGGCCATTTGTGAAAAAGATAACCGTTCGACACCAATGTTCTATGCAGACGTTATCTTCCTCCGTGCCTCTGCAGTCCGTTACACAGAGTCGCGGTATTAAGATGGCAGCATCCGTCTTCGTCGAACGCTCGTACGAGCGGGAATCAATCAGAAAAAAAAAAAACACTTGCCGTCGCAAAAGACGGCGAATTGCGCACAGTTTGGAAACTTGAGCGGCGCGTGGAAGTTAACGAAGATTTAAATCGCGCAGGCTGTAAATTTTTGGAAGGGAGCTGTTAGCCGTCACGTTGTATATTTTCACCCTTCGGACCGGTGTAAAATGGATCCTAATACAATAATAAAAGTTACAGCTGGGCGAAGATAAAAAGGGTAGATAGCTTGAAATAAAATGCTTTAGTAGCGCTAAAAAGAAGCGATTATTTCTTGGGATTAGTGAGTGTGTGAAATCTTAATTACGCAACTACACTTAAGTAAATTAGAATTTTCCAATGACTCGGAACACCTCACTTAAAATGATACAATATAAAACTTATTTTAAGGTAGTTCATTTTCAAAGACACTACAAAATCAGATACGTAGGCACGTGAAACGGTAGCTGTATTATTATAAATTTTGTTTTGAAAAGGTGATAGGATTCCCAACTTAACACTCGGAGTTTGGAAGCCGATAAAATAAATATTGGATATAGAGATGCGAACTCATCAGAAGTGCTGGAGTTAGATAGTAATCATCGAATGAGACAACGAATAGAAATAACACAGAAACCAACAAAACCTGTGATCCCAAAGTTCTCGCGACTGGCGACTCACTTCTAACTTATCGTGAATGACAGTCAATGTGTGCACATTTCAAAGTGTTAACACTGCTAACAATTTCAGTTACTCTTGTCTAACGCATAAACGAAGTGATGCGGTTCATGGTAAAGCAAAATTTTACATATAGTGGAAAGATACAAACTGGAGAAGGGGGGGGGGGGAGTAGATCTTTAGCAGGGCCTCATAAATTCCTAATTAATAATTAGAAAATTAATTTTACATAGGTCACTTATTCGTGTAAAAATTAGTCACTGTGTTATTAACGAAACAGTTACTGCCTTGGAAATGTAGTCAATTCCAGGTTACTTCCAACTTTCTGGAATACCTGCTAAAGTCCGCCGCCTAATGCAAACAAAGCTTAGCTAAGTCTAGAAATTTACACCAAATAGACAACGCACCTCTTTCATGCGCACTTAGCATAATGACATTTCGCGTGAGAACTGTTTCTTCTCAGGCAATAACAACACGTCAACTTTCGCTCGGTTTTATGCTCATTAATTATGAATGAAATATTATGACTTAGAGATTAAACGTAAGTGAAAGTTCTATTTAACCAAACTTATGATACATTTATGTTAAGAGAGAAAAAAACGCTTGTGATACATGATATAATATATATATATATATATATATATATATATATATATATATATATATATATATATATATATATATATAAACAACCAAACACTTCATGTCTGGGGTGATTATTCAAAGGTTTGATTTAAAAAAAAAAGTGAACGTACCAGGAATAGACTGAACAAATAATTCTTGATATAAATTAATATTAAAGTCGTAAATTTGTGAAATTTCTCCATTTGTGAAAACCGAATACGGGAAAGGATGGCAAGGAGGGGGGGGGGGGGGGTGAGTGGTTTGGAAGAGGGGAGATAACAAATAATTTTCACGTAACTGAAGCTCGACTAAAAACCACATGCAACAAACCGACATCGTAATATTTATCCAAAAAGGCGTGGAAAAAAAAAAAAAATCATAACTGTTCTAACGTATACAAAAATTCATGGGAAATATATACACACAAAAATATAAACAAATTTCTAAAAACAATAATTACGAAATATACACAACCCAATTAAATGAAGACAAACATCAATGATAGACCGATAATTGCCAATTTTTCCCCCACCCCCACATCCCTTCCGGCTCCTCCTCCAGTATTTAATTTTGGAAATTAATAAATACCAAAAATATTCTAACTTATTCTTCATTCCTACCATTCCCATAAAATTGATTTTTTTTTTATAAATTAGAGTTTAATAAAATGTTTGTTTTCTCTTTTCTATTCACACGGGAATAAATCTAGGAGAACTGTGAAAATTGATCGTACTTTAAAAATAAACTGTTTATAAAACTTTCTTGTAATTGCTCGAGCAAAAAATGTGGATTAACATTTCATGGGAATTGAAATTAGTTCGCATAATTTTTTGCATTCTTTACGATTATTTCGTAACGTATACATAGGGACAATTGTTTTTCGCGAAAATACCAGTTGTACACCAAAACACTTTTGTTTATATACATTTTCGTGGTTGGATGGTTTTAATATGGTAGTCAATATACCTTGTTCGCCTTTATTAAAAATAAATTTAAAAAAAAATTATTTTCGTTTGCTATAGTTTACGGAAAAGTGGTGATATTTCTTGTACATTTAAGGAATAGTAAACACTGTGGTATAATTTGTTTCATGTAAGCTCACAAAATTTTGACATTTCTGTGGATATGTACTATTTAATTGTGACCTGCGACCTTACGCGAAACAGATTATATCAAATATTATTTGTTATATAGTAAGTAATATATATTAAATATTTATAACTCGTTTTTGCTAGTAGTTAAAGAACATGTGAGAAATTTTCAATTGTTTCGGAACATTTGTTAGTTATCCTTTTGTTATATTCTTTCGCCAAACAGAGAACAGTTATTTTACAAACTCCATACACAATGGGACACATAATGTTTCATAACAAAATAAAACCTAATCAATGCAGATTATTCTGTGTTAATAATTTAACAGGGCACTGAATATCGAATTACACTGCCTTGTTCGGAGTTCCAGTTTTGAAAAATTATTGGCGTCAGTTAGCTTGCGGGTCAAAAATTCCCGAAAGCTTGCGGAATTTATTCCAATTGCCAGTTCTCGCTATTGCCCCGAGCGTAAAAACCCTTTGCATACATAATAACGACATGAAACATATGTTTGACATGCAAATGTACAAGCCACCAGTTTCGTTAATTTTGCCGTCAACAGACCTTGAAATATTTTCGCTAATGGGAACAAAGGAGTCATGGTAGCAGAGATATGACGCGTGCTATCATATCACGAGAGAACGAGGTGAAAGAAAATATAACATAAATACGAAAATGGCGTATAGCACAAATAATTAACTGATCACAAAAATGCACTTGCTCGCCCATATCCATCGCGTGCGTTTGCCGAATCTTTCGTCTCTGACAGCACTGACAGTGGGCAAAATATTATATCGAATAATTAGTATTATACTACTCATGGTTATTGGTATTATACTACTCATGGTTATTGGTATTATACTACTCATGGTTATTGGTAGATGTAACTACAATGAATACTATTTTAAAGTACTTTCGCAGGATATGCTGACATATTATTACCACCCCGAACTATCAATACCATTTCTTACCGGCAATTTAACCTTATAGTTCGTCTTCTGGCAATAACTAGTCAAAAATAGTGCTTTCAAAATTTTTTTGAAGGTGTTACGAGTGCCGCCTACTGGCAGTAAGCAGGGACATGCAAAATTCGCGCTAATATTTGGCGTCACGCTGAACTTCACAGGACTGTATACATCCGAACTGACAACGTTTCTCCGTTGGCTGCTGCATACATGTGAAGTCATTCCCTTTCTGAGCTAGTTGCGCGTGATTGGGGCACATAATTGTAAAGTGCTCATTTATCGGCGCAGAGTTACCCGGGACATGTAACATAAATAGGGGAAGCAAAATTTGGCGAAAAGATTTCAAGGCAAGTTATACGGTATTTTAAAATATTGTAGCGCCGTTTACCTACCCTGATTGGCTGACTTACTTTTTGACAGGTGTTATGTGTCTGCACACGAATCACGTAGGAGCCATGCCAATGTTGCCGAATTCTGAGTCGCCCGTTCAAATATGGAAAACCCCTTATCAAGCAGACAGCAACCAATGGCAATAGACAACCCATTGTCGGGTGCTTATATTGTTGAAGTCTACCGTGTACTCGTATTTTTTTCGTGACAAATCACTAGCTCTACACATAAAGTATGGTCCAATAACAAAGGTACATTTGTTTGAAGTGTAACGTGTCCCCGAATAATAAAGCGAATTTTACAGGTCTCTAGCAACAAGGCTTTCACAGGACAACACTAGACATTTAGTAACGGGCAGGTAATTAGCCAGGACCTATATTAAGGAACCGTACAAGCATTTGCCTTTAGCGAATAGGGAAAACCCCGGGGAAACCGAAATCAGGATGGTCGGACTGGGACTCGAGCCTGGTTCTTCGTCAATGCGAACCCAGCATTTCACATATGTGTACCACTTTACCCTGTCGCTTGTTCAGTAATGTATGATTTTATAGAAACGTATTTTCAAAGGTACCGATACGCAGAGAATTCAGTTGCCTTTCAGTCTATTTGCTTATTTTTTTGAATCGCATATTATAAAATAGAATTATTTTTTTGTAATTTTTTTTCTTTCGTCGTGTATACATTATTTGTATTTATTTCCGAAGATGATAACTTTTATACTATTTTATTGAGTATAAGTAGGGACATCCAATTTTCACGAAATATTTCCAGCCATGCTATATTCCAATAGCCTACGGGCATTCCAACAGATTTCCTTTGATTATTTATAAGTAGGGATATGAAAATTTCATGAATTCATTTCGGGACAATATAAACGTCAAACACATATACAGGATGAGGCAGTAAAAACAGGCCACCTTAGTAAATCGCCCACTTGTAAATATAGAAGAAAATGGTTCAGACAAACGTTGTTAGGTGTGAAAGGGGCCATAATGTGACGTCAAGAGTTTGGTGTTAAGTCGAGGGGTGAAGGATTTATGGGGGTCAACGTCGGTATTGTAAATGGGATGACATACTTCATTACACGCCTCTGAACAGCTCTTCACAATATCAATGGAAACGTTAGTCACACGTACTAGAAACGTGAACATTAAAACCACATCGTCCCATTTAACATACCGCAGTTAACCCCCATATTTCCATCACCCCTCGGAGTACAACAGACCTATTTATCAACGTAACATTATCGCCACTTTCCCCCAAACAACGTTTGTCTGAAACATTTTCCTCTATCGTTACAAGTGGCCGATTTATTAAGGTGACCTGTTTTAAATGCCTCATCCTGTATAGAGAAGTCACCTTCGCAATTGGATCACAGTTTATTAGACCCGCCCTGTACGCCTCTGAGCCAATAGCAGACTTGCGAAGAAACACCTAGCCAATCCCATAACTGCCAGGTGTGGGGCAACAGCCAATGAACACACAGCTGAGGCTCCTGTATGTAGAGGATTGAGTAGTCCAGCCTACAGGTCATTGAACTAGCGAAATTTTCCTATCCCTATTTATAAGTTGTTTCTCTCTGAGACTGAGGCAATTATAATCTTGGCTAAAATGGAGTGTTAGAGCTAAACAACCGGCACACCTCTTGCTAAAAGGCACACGTCAGCGAATCTACAGTTATATGATGTTCACAGTTAAAAGGACTGGAGAGTGGAGTTGAAAAACTTGGGCCGCTCTTAACAGCGAGGTCTTGAGAGCCGATGAGGGTGAAATGAGGTGAGTATGGAGTATGGAGAATTAAACAATTAAGTACATACTAAGGATACACTTGGCTATGATGTGTATGATAAAGAACGTGATAAAAATCACTCCTATTTACAAACCCATTACCTGTTAAAAGCAGAAATTTTAAATCAATATTAGGAAAATTGTTCTCCTTAGTGACTTGTTCTCAATAAATATGACAGTGATGTACGTAAAATGGCCCCTCGTCCCATCATTGTATTAAGAATGTCACGTTAAACCTCTGTACACTGAATTTAATTAAATCAACTGTATGTTTTCATGCAAATGAGAATAAGAATAATTATACTAAAATGTATTTATGTTTCTAACAATTTTCCCGTTTCAATTCGTCAGCGTATAAATAAACTGCAAGAGCCTATTGAAATGTTAATTTTACTTGCTGTGGAAAAATAGAAAATTCCCAGTAAATTATATTCTAAGAATGGCTCTCAATTAACCGAGAAGCGGCAATAAAAAATATTTCTGTCAGAGTAGTGGACAATCACAGTTCTGTGTAACCACGGTAATAAAAAAAATTAATCTTCATCACTCTGGCTCACGCTATATAACTACAGATGAGTAATAAAATCCTATAAGTATAATCGTGTTAATGATATCAGATTAACGAAAAAAATAGCGCAATTTCTTGATTAACAGCTTTTCCGACGAACATATATTAAGAGGTATCAAGTTTTCAAAAGTTAGTTTTGGAAAGTACTTCTCGTTGATTATGCTGTACATTAATTTAGACTAAGCAGGCTAATACTTAATATAAACTAATATATGAGGTCTATACGGTGAAGAATTTTTTTTCAAGGAACTGCACGTTCCCAATTTTTATTTTTGGGAACGGAACTTATTTCCCGAGGCTACGAAACATTTTCTGAATAATAATAAAAAAATTTGCAAATGTTTATAATAATCACCAAATGTTTACCGTACACTACAAAATAATACTCACCTAAAGAAGAATTTTGCAATTTAAATTACTACCACATATTTTGCAGCAACCACAAAATATTTTTTAAAGGGTAATCAAGTACAATTTGGAGAGTAAAATTACAGAACAGTTCTACTACCACTTTACAGGGTATTAACAACCAAACTAGGAAACAAACACGACGTCTAATTTTGCAAGACTTTTGCTACTTAGTTGTTGCGAGAAAATTATATATATATATATATTGCTGAGTGTTTTACAGTCGCAGGAAATATGTTATCCGTAATAGAAATGAACTTCTTTACTGTATGGTTCGTAATAGAAATGAACTTCTTTACTGTATGGTTCGTAATAGAAATGAACTTCTTTACTGTATGGTTCGTAATAGAAATTAACTTCTTTACTGTATGGTTCGTAATAGAAATTAACTTCTTTACTGTATGGTCCGTAATAGAAATGAACTTCTTTACTGTATGGTTCGTAATAGAAATGAACTTCTTTACTGTATGGTTCGTAATAGAAATTAACTTCTTTACTGTATGGTTCGTAATAGAAATTAACTTCTTTACTGTATGGTTCGTAATAGAAATTAACTTCTTTACTGTATGGTCCGTAATAGAAATGAACTTCTTTACTGTATGGTTCGTAAAAACTGTAACTAATACAACTACAGAAGGAAAATAACACATTTTGGTTGATATTTATATTTACGCTTAACAATATTTGGGAGGCAATAAAAATCTATTCGATGACTGCCAATGCAACAACATAAAAATTCAGTATGTAATATATTATCTTCTTATTGCACGTGCAATAATCACGCGAAGTTAAGGTTCCCGTCTACCTGGAGTCTTTCCCCGTGTTCGAGGCTGGTAGGCGCGGGAACGATAAGGTCGACAATGCCACGCACATCAAGTGCGCCATCGCCGCTAAACGCAGGGCTCTGAATTGGCCTGCAGTGTTATCCACGTGCTTCGTGTACCCATGGGACTTTCAGCGGCGATCCTGTTATTTCACTGGCGGAAAAGTCTTCAGAGAATATTCGGTGCAGGGCCTTTGAGTAGTTTTGTATCTAGCTGATGCGTATATTTTGAAGCCGTTTTTAGCCATTTCAGAGTATTCTGAACTGATATTTCTAATGTGTGTGACGTTTTTAAAGTACTTCATAGCCTTCATCTTAAGATAGTTTGGCTGTAGTAAAACAAGTAATTCAAACACTATGCAGCGCAGAAAACACTAGGTAGGTGGCGGGAGCCTAGAGGGCGCTGCCTAATGGAAGACCAGCAGAGCGGAAGAATATACCGGATGGTTTGCTATTATACCGACAAACATCGGGGGGTGATTCTTAAAAAAAAAAAAAGTAAATGTTAAACATATGTGACACTTTAAAGCTAAACCGAATATTAAGGGAGGCACGAGACCTTAAAAAACGAGGTTTTAAACCGTATTTGAGCAAAATATCGGTAACGATGTAAAATACAATGACAACTCTCGGAACATTATTGTATGTTATCGGGACCTTCAACTCAAGAGCCGATATTTTCCACAAATAAGGCATAAAATCTTGTTTTTTTAAGGGCTCGTGCCTCCCTTAATATTCAATTTAGGCATAAAGTGTCACATATGTTTTCCTTCTACTTCTTCATTAAGAATCACCACCCGAAGTTTGTCGGTCTAATTGAGAATCATCCTGTATAGGGTTTTAATGTTCAATAATTTTAGACGTGCCTCACCTACCTCTGACAGTATCGCTTCCAAACAAAATAATCACTTTGCGCCCTTCGTATAGAATATCCACGCTACAAGACAGCAAGTAGCAGTACATCAAAAAGACCAGTGTTTTTATGTTTGGTTGAGTATATAAATCTCAACTCACCCACATTATTTTCAGTGTACTAAAAATTAAACAAAAATTTGTTGTAATTGTGGTTCGAGGAAGGATGGAGACAGTGCTTTTTGTTTGATAGTGGCAGGAGGGATTTGGGCTGCTCTTAACACCGAGGTCTTGAGAGCCGACGGGGGAGAAGCGAGGTGAGTATGGAGAAGTGCCGTAATGAAGGGGGTGGGGGAGACGGGAGATCCCCGAGAAAACACGCAGACCAGTGGCATTGTCCGGTACGATTCCCACGTGCGGAAATCCGGGAGCGACCCCGCCGGGAATCGAACCCGGTTCGCCTAGGTGGGAGGCGAGTAGTCTAACCACTACAACTTCGCGGCGCCTATTTCTCATGTAAAACGCTATCGATTCTCTAGGACGGTCCTACACTCATAGTCAGCCTCGTCAAACATGAGTCGTAAATGCAGATTTTTTTTTTTCCGTAAAATATTCTTAACACATTGAGGTCTGCACGCATTTAATGCCACTTAAGATAAATAAGAAGAGAGTCACCTATATCCACTACTGCAAGAACACCGGTTCTGTTGGTGTCTGTGTTAGAACTCACCATCGTCCCCTATTGGTTCATACCACACTGGACACTAACCTGTACTTTACAGCGTTCACTATTGGCCGGTCATCAAACAATGGAGAGCCGAGCTGATACTGACCCAATCAAATCAATCATGTCCTTTTGAGTGGATATAAAAATTAATTCTACCATTAGCAATATAATTGTTACTGGATGTGGTGTTCTTGTGTAGGTTATGTTAAACACTAGCCCAACAAAGAATGCACATCCCTGTGAGTTTTGTTCTCAACCACAAAGAAAATTTCAAATTAGCCTTGCCCGAGCTACACTTGAGCATAGACTACAAAGTGTTAACATTTGAGATTATTGAAACTACGAAATATTGTGGGTATTTCGAAAAAGAAGGCGTGGTGAAGCCCAGAGATCAGTCATAACACGACGCAGCTGGAGTTACTGAAGGGACGAACCAGAGTAGCCATTTATCTCTCCCCTCGGGAAATGACCCATTGTACACCCCCCCAATCCCCAAAATAGGGACCATCTTTACCACCCAGGCGGTAACATATTGCGGAGCTGATCCAAATAACCCTCTTATCGAACTCTCTCTCTCTCTCTCTCTCTCTCTCTCTCTCTCTCTCTCTCTCTCTCTCTCTCTCTCTCTCTCTCTCTCGCAGTCTTCCTCCCCTTCCATAAAATGATATATATATATAACTTACCCCTACCTCCCAGTCGCAAAATGCTTGTCAAATTTTTCCACGTTGTCGTGACGGCAGATATTGCGGTCGAACCTACCCTTGGCCCCTTTTCCCCTTACCCATAACATTGTTTGCTCCCTTACCGCGACAACTCACCCCCCTCAACACCCTAAAGTCGAGCCTTGTCTGGCAACACATTTTATTACAACCCCTCATACCACTATCCTCGTCGGACATGTCTTGCAGTTATCTCGCTCCATTACTTGAAATTCTGCCCCACGCCCTTGACAAGCAATTTGATATATCCACCCCGTTCCATCCTGGAGAAACACTTCTGTAATTTCAGCAGAGCTGTCGTAGGTTGGCGAGCCGCTGGACAGGGGTGCGGGGTTCTGGGCTCGAATCCTAGGTAAAGCGTGGACGTTAGTTCGAGTTAGATAATAAATTAGGGTGTAAGCAGTCCCCTGATAAGCATTCAGGTATGACATACGGGGACGTTAATCAGCCCTGTCGAATCCAATCCGACTCGTTCCAATACAATACAATGTGATTTCAGCACTAAGCTAGGAATACTAAATTTAAAACACTGTGTTCGTAGAACTGTGTGTGTATACGACTGCAAGCTGTTCACGGTAAAGTTAGTACTTTTGATACCAGCCTTCCAAAAATGTCACTGTCCCTTCCTTTCATATATTTTAACGGGTGCAACGACTAGTACGAACCCAGTAAATTTGGTAATCACAGAGGTAAATAATTCCTGTGTTTTAATGTTGAAATTAAAGAGTTAGGTATACGTCTGTGTATACATGAAACTATTATTTATTCGTACAGTTTTTAATGCGCATAGGTACAAGAATGGATAAATTTATTAAATATATATTTTTCTATTATTTTCACAGTTTCCCTTGACCGAAGCCGACGTATGAATAAAGTTACCAAGCTTAGAACAATGTTGATATTACTTGTGGCGAAAGGATACGCAGTGTGCGTACAAGTAGACCCTAAGCAGGGCTTATAAAAATGCTCGGTTCATAACGAACAATCTATAACATTGTTGTGGATTCTTTTGCATGCGTTACAAACATACAAGTTATACGTGGACAAATGACAATAAATATTACAGTGGGGTGTATGAGTACAGATGGAGCCTATTTTATCCAGGAACATATTGTCTAGTGTCCATAGTTAACCCGCTGATAGCAGTGTGACTGTGCAGGGGCGGGTATGCAACTGTGTGCACTTGTCTGTTGTGACCAGTCAGTGCGTAATTCTGCGCGCTTGATAACACCGCTCAGTGCCTCATGGCCTCAGTGTATCTCCAGCTCTTGAGTACTTGTCACTGGAATACTTGGAGGATGTTGCTTTAGATGCTCGTGAGGCGATGTGGTTTCAGCAGGATGGGGCACCATTGCTGCATCCCAGATCGGTGGCGCACTAACAAACTGCGCCACGGGAGTACATTGATAAAAATATGTTCAATTTGTACTTGTCTACCCCATTCTGGTGTTTATTATTATTTGTTCGATTACATCCGCTATAACCGTGGGATGCCAGCAGGTTTCGTGTTTGAATTCCCAGTAGCACACTTACGTCATTGCCAGTTTAAGATCCACGAAGTTATTTTATACAATGATATTTCCTACAATTAGCTGTTCGCGTTAAAGGACCCGCCTGCCTTGTGATCGAACTGCGTTACAGAGTGTTAGAAATCCAGTCGTTTTACGAAACTAATAGGCGTGCACATGTGTTGATATTCGAAAAGAACATACATATGAGATTAGGCCTGTAGATTACTTTTAAGATGTTACGCACATTATAAACGCCATTTAAGATAACTCGGGCATAGTGAAAAAAATAAAAAGCTTTTTCAACCGCTGTATCTAAAAATATATGGGGGGGCGCGGTGGTGTAGTGGACAGACTACTTGCCTCCCACCTAGGCGAACCGGGTTCGTTTCTCAGCGGGGTCTCTCCCGGATTTTCGCATGTGATAATCGTGTCAGGCGATGCTGCAGGTCAGCGGGTTTTCTCGGGGATCTCCAGTTTCTCCTGCCCTTTCACTCCGGCACTGCTTCACACTCACCTCACTCACCTTTAAATGTAGTAAGTGGAGTTCTTCTGCAATAAAGGGAAATATATAACTTTTACTATGACGTTCGTAAAATACCTTCAATATCCTTAAAAAAAAAAAGGATAAACTGTAAAGAGTCCAAAGTTTATGTGGACATGAGATGCTAATATGCAATACAGAGTATTTAGATGCGTCAAATTATTTATTTTTCCTTTACTGTAGGAAAGATACACGCGCATAAATATTTTAATCTTCATAGGCTACTGCTGTTAGGTTTTAGCTACTTTTCGAAGGAAAGAGTATATATATATGATATGCATATATATATGTGCATATCAGTTTGCGTGTATGTGTTCACCCCCTCCCCATCTTTTTCTCTAAAACTTTTAAAGCGATGAACCGAATTTCACCAAACTCTGGACATGTATAGTACTTAGTAAGTGCATCGACTTCTATAGATTTAGATCGCTCCGGGAGCACATTTTCAAAATGACTTCATTTTTAATATCGAGGGCAATATGTTAGATCTCGGGAACCGTTCAACGGATTGAAACTGAATTTGGTTCGTTCACAGTGTATTACGTAAACACTGACTTCAGAAAGCTATAGACCTAATGTTATTGGTTCTCCTCAAAATAATTTGCACCCATAAAGAGGGAAGTAGGGTCATTATTTATAGAAGTAGCTTCTTTATTACTTAGATTTGAATTGCCTGTAAGAGTGTTACTTTAGATTTGTATCGGTATGATGAATGAAGGCCGATCTCGTTTTTATTTCGCCACGTTTTAAAATATTTATAATTAAATAAGTAAAAATTATTATTTGTTACCTCTGCGGCATATATTACAAATGTAATAATTATTAAGTACTTGCGATTGGGTATAGTAAGAATAAATGTGCAGAACAATGGGAATTACCTACCATAAACACTCCACGATATCGAGTTAATACTTTTGCACGCTAAGATAATGATAATGTTTTACATAAATCAGGAAAGGATTCAGTAATCCATAATGGTTACAATTTCTTATCAGACTTCTGGAACTGTTTTCTGTAAGCGATAAAGGCTCTAAATTTGCACCCGGTGGTCTGTGACACAGCAATGCATTCTGAATAAAATGTCGCGTGAAGTACAATCGCAACTATATCACACGTCAGAGAACTAACAGGTATCTTCAAAATAAGTTCTGCATTGTTATCATCAGGATGTGGAGGTCATGTAGAAATATCGCTGGTCCCTATTTGGAGAAATTTCTGCGACACTGGAAACAAACAACAGCATTAACACTGGGGCAAAGGCTTTCTCCAGCCAACGAGATAATAGTCTGTATAGGGTAGAAATATTCTTGACTTAGTTACCCCAACAAAATATTCTTCTGGGTAAACAAAACTTGTAAAGCAGCAAAATTAATTTCGTTCATCAGATATACGTCCTGGAATAAACGAAACCTCTGTGTTGGGCCAAAAAGATGATATTGTAAACAAAATATTTACTTGAATCAAATTAATATTATATTTGTTTGGCCATTCGTATGATTGCCTTCATTCAAAAATACAGATTGAGTATTTATTTGTAATTTTATGACTATTAGGATAGTAACAGTGTTTGTTAGTACATTATTGATACTTATTAATGGTATCAAATGTTATAACATTAAGTTAACGGGAAACTTAAGAGTAAAGCTGTAAAACTTGAAATATTTATTTACCCACGTTGTCCAGCGTTTTACTGTAAATAATTAAAAACTTTTGGTTTTGACTTTACTCACTTTAATTGAGGTTGTTAGGACGTAGCTCTACATTGCAAACAGCGTGGATGCGAATCTCGGTCAGCACGTAATTTTTATTTATTTATGAAAAGAAACTGTTTTAATACACGTAGAGCCAAACAAGTCTCTAAGTTATACCAACCACATTATACAGTTCGAGGTACCCAAACAAGAACAACAAAATAACTTGATTTCCTCAACAAAGTAGGGCCTATGTTATTACCTCTAAACAAACAATTCATTTCGTTGCATCAAACAAACTTTGCTCGAACCAACAAAACCTTAACGTCAGTGAACGAACAATTTATTCACCAGTAAAATAAAGAAAAATTCACATTTTTAATGTGGACACCTTCATAGGAACGAGAACACTTCTCAGAATGCTCGTGGTCTCCACGATGAAGACGTCCTGTTTTAAGTATAATAAGTAAATGCCGTCTGTTTGGACCACTGAACTTCTCAGTATGTGTGGATTAACATGTCGTCGTGACACCGCAAGCATTAGACACCGTCGATATGCAACTGAACAACATAAAATATAATTTACATAATACAAACTTAAGTCGTGTTAACATGGTTGTGAATTAGTGATCACATGATGTTATAGTCAACTTTATGCATGGCTAAATTCAAGGATACTTCTGAGAGTCGGTACCTTAAATTCATTCTCCATGACGATGTTTACAGGCAACGTTTACAGATACACCCGACAGACAATGTTAACATGTACACCCGACAGACAATGTTTACATATACACCGGACAGTCAAAACTCCCCAAAATGTAAACACATCGAAATGTAGCTGAATAGCGTAAGCAGGAGACTAAAATTTAAAAACCACTACAGAAATCTAATTATGTGCACACATATGTAATGAGATATGTATATATAACTTGCATTTTAGAGATTGTACAAACGTGTGTTCTTATACCAAAACTGAATATTGCTTATGAAATAAAAAATATCAACGTACGAATGTATGACTCCTTTTTTTTTTTTTTTTAGAATTGATTCGCTAAACAACCCTGCATTTCTAAAGATAAAATAATTACTAATTTGTAGATTTTAACTACAATAGATGGAAGATCGTTATAATTTCTTTATTTAAAGTCTATATTTTGAGAATATCTATAATTAAAAAATAAGGAGTATTACGGCTATAGAATTATTACAGTGTCTTTTCATTCACATATGCAAATAATCTGGCGTTTACTGTATACTATTAAACACTTCGAACTAATAGCCAAGCCTACATGTTCGCAATTGGGTTTATTCGTTCTGATTCCATTGCTTTAAATAAAATGTAAAAAAACATTGCACACGTGTAGTACTTTATTGAATGGAATGCTCTTAATAAACATTCGTTCAATGGTTTTGATTGTACGCATTTATCGCTATAGAATTTGTTGGCAATTTCTAGTATCGGGCACGAAAGTTAGATGGTTACTACAAACCGTAACATTTATTGCCAGATTGTACCGTAGAGGATATTTTTTCAAAAGGAAATTTATATTTATGTCATCTGTGAAACAAAAATAGAAATTATTCTCATATGGTGATTGCAGTAGGTGGTTGCTTTGGCTATCGCTGCTTCGGCGAGGAACGGGAGTTTGAGAAATTATTGGCTCAATGGAAATACCATCAATTTCAAAAGGAAAAAATCGCTCAGTTAAACTATATATTGCAAAACTAAAGGCGATAAATAACATACCTTATCAATTCCAATAGCATGAAAATAAATGTATTTATTTTTATCAGTGAAAACAAACAAAATGTTCCAGGGAATTTGTTGGGCAAGAAATGTGCCAAAGAATCTATTTCGACTCCAAAAGAATAGCTAACATCTCAGTACTTACAGTTTTGCTCTAAACGTGGGGAATAAATTACCCTATTGAGAAATATTTATTATAGACCAAATCTACACTAGGATATAGATACGAGATTTATAAAAAGTTTTCATGGCATAAAATAAACAGAATAAAAATCAAAGAAATTTAACAATAGCACACACACACTGCGGTTTTTAATATAATAGCTAGACAAATGATGGTTTATCGCGTGAAAAAAAATTGACAATTTCCTAGGATTCAACGCATTGTACACATGTCTGGCGGCTTGTTTCCTTATTAGCTGCCATGCACGTATGAAGCTACTGTCCCATTTCACTGAGCCAATGGGTATTCCAATACTCCAAGGCAGAATGCTCGTAATCGGTTGGCAAACAACATAGCAGAGTCAAAATCTTGTTCGTCCGATCATGAAAGAAGAAACTACACATTGTGTTATAGATGATAAGTTGGTTCAGACATTTTACGTGATTTTCCATCATCTCTAAAAAATAACATATGAAATGTTCTCTGCATGTAAACTCAGTGTGACTACACGCAATAACAGTGCATTCCACGGTATCAACCCATGAAGTGTATACTTCGTATAATTGTTACATTCGCTCCATTTAACGGCATTTTATTACAACTTGATCGATTTTTGGTACAAATTACCATTTATAAATATGCACGATATAGGGTGTGATATATATAATATAAACTATATACATTATATATAATATATAATATAAAACTAAATATAATTTATATATAATATGTATAATATATAATATATATTATATTATATATTAAATTATATATACTATATAATATATATTATATATAATAATTTTTTTTTATTGGCAAGATTGTTTGCTTGCTGTTATTTTTACTATGTAATGTATGTTGTCTTCAGGACGAACAAATTTACGCGTGTCTTCTGAGCAGTTACCAGCTAGAAACTGCGAATAAAACAAATATGTAACAATTTTTTTGTTTGATTCGGTAGTGTATTATTCATTGCTCGTTCAGACTAAAAAATTTATTTCACTTTTCTGAAAAACAAATTTCGGCAAACTTTGACAAAATTTTGATCTCTTAGTCATAACAGCCTTTTTAAGCGCAATATACATTTGTCTTTCTCATGTAATATTATAAATTACTTGCTTTCTGTCCGTGGCTTTGCACGCGTGTACTACACGAAACATCTCCGTTAGCGAAGGTCGCCTTTATACACCACATTAGTGGTTGGGCCCCCAGGTGCTAGGGTTATCAAGTTGCTAGGTGAGCTCGCCCTAGTTGCCTCTGTGAGAGTCAGTCCTCCTTCAGATATCTCCCTGCCTCCTTCAGCGACTATCACTGGGCCTTATTTTATAGTCACAGCATCAGAAAACTTTGAAGAAGAATTTCAGTCTCTTGTGTTCGAAAGGGTACTCGGATGAAATGAGTCGTATGCGTGAAATTTATCCTACCGCCACCTGTGGATATCTAAAGAAGACTGCAGCCTCGATGACATCTTTTCACCAAGTCATCGCTTGGAGCATTGTGCTATTGCAGCGTTTTGGCGAAAACCTAATAGAACCACAACCTCGTGGGGGAAACGTGCTGTGATAGGTCACAAGGATATGTAGATGGTGTTGAACCACACAGGGTAATGAACTGCAACATCAACGTTTACAAGTATGTCTGCAGATTTGTACTTCATTTATACCCTTTAGAAAAACTATTGCAAATTACGTTAAAAGACTGTTCATGATAAAGTGACCACTTTTGAAATCAACATTAGAAAAATGTTACTGCTCGTACCTCTATATATTTTAACGGGCGAAGTGAGTGACATTCGTCCAGAGAAGTTGGTAACGATTAATGGAAAGTAGTTCCATATCCTAAAGACGAATAAAAAGTGTCACGTAACCAATTGCGTTAACTTAAATTATTCATTTCATTTTTTTAATGCATCGAAGTGTAAAAATGAGAATACTTGCTAAATGTTTACTTTTGTAATAATTTCGAATTTTCTCTTGATCGAAGCATGAATAAAGTGACGAGGTGAATGTTTACGTTAATTCTACATGAGGTAGCAGAAGACACAAAGTGCATACAAATAGATATCAAGCAGGGCGTTGAAAAGTGCTCGTTTTACCGTGAACTGCCTATAGTTATTTATCATATTGTTAACGATTCTCAAGCCTTATAACTATGGACTGGAAAATTTCGCAGATTCATTTTAGAACAAGCTAGACTTCGAGCACATGTACGTTTCTGTTACGTTTGCAATTGCATCACAGCTTGCTATTAGACACGTCCAGGTGAACTTTGGGTCGATAACCGACCTACACGGGAACAAACAACGAATACTGTGTCCCTTGGTCTGCGATACAACAAGCTACCTAGTGGGGCAGCAGCCAATGAACAGAAAGCTCATACGTGGAAATACGTAGGACAGTGGAGTCTAACTTGCAACTCGTTTAAAACGCGGAATTTTCCTGTACCTACCCATAACGTAAATAGACTTTAAAACTATAGATTAAAAATGGAATAAACTAATTTTTGTCTAGTAGGCCTATAAATTCAAACGGAATATATTTAAGTTACATTAAATACATTTTGTTGAAAAAATGCCTGGGATTTGTTGAAAAACAAAATACAAACAAGCATCCTCGCCATTTTCATAACACGTGATTTAAACAGTTCTGTAGATTATGAGCAAGAAAATTTTTTTTAACAGTTATGTTTGCTAGAAACCAATTGAATGTTGTGATACGTCCTTCTTCTCAAGTGCGCATCCAAGAGGCACTAAATCCATAGCCCAAAAGCATTACAACTATCAAACTTCCAACATATTCAAAAATAACCTCTTTGCAAGTAACTGAGGGCTGGAATTCAAATCTAAATAGGAGACCCCACCCGTTCCCCAATTTATAACACATGAGATAAAAATAAAAAATAAACACACACACACTTTATGCTCACATGGCTTTTTTTTATAGACATCGCCTCAATTTCAATTATCAAAGATGGCGAGCAAATACTTCTAATGAATAAAAACAGTAGTTTCCAATATACCACCTATAAAACTTTTGGCCACATACAAAAGAAATTCAAGCCCACTATTTATGATTTTACAATTTATGGCCATATTCACAACCAAAGGCCAACTAAATTTATGAAAAGAAATATATTACTGGCTGTTCTCTAATACCAAAGCCATGATTTCATGAAAAATGGGATACATTACAACAATAATGGCAATTCAAAATACTACAAAGGCTAGTTAAGAAATTGGCTTCGAAAAATATAATATGTCTGGCCATTCCGATCTTTACAAGTACCCTTTTTCACAATTTTCTATGATTTTAACCGTTACCAAATCCTAAGTATTATTTTTACTGTAACGATCCTTGAAAATCACTCTCAAAGTCACTTAATAGGACCAAGGCCATTTATGACTTTACTTGTAAAATTTGCTAAAATGTTATAAAAGTTACCAGAGGAACTATGCTCAACTCTTACATTTTTCCTTCAAGGAAACTACTTCCGAAATTTACCCTAAAAGGACTTTGAAATTTTCAAGTCCTGCCGCGGAGTATACCCATGCTTTTATTATCAGTTCTTGTCATCTCTTATCTGATTTTCAATTAAATTTCAGTTTTTCGGTCATAACTTCTAAACTTTTAATTTTTAAGAATCGTAACCTTATAATAAAATGATCAGCACATTTGTCTGCGTCTTTTGATACCAATGTCCACTCCCTCTTGATCGCTTTAACATGTACTTAAAGAAGTATGCTTAAAACAAAAGTACATTAAGGGATGAAATAATATTTTTTAATTGAAAAAAATGCATAATACTTGTCATAACAAGCTGTATGTCATTACAAACTATTTTGGTAAGGGTGGAATCTCACTGATATCCTTTGGTGCAGGCTCCCTCTCAACATTAGACCTGAAGAAACACATTTCCAACAAATCACTACCAGCTTTAGCAGTTATTCCTGAAGACCAAACCGGTACGAAAGACAACAAAATGTAACTCTTTTCTATAACAAGGAGCTTAACTGTCCAAGACCTATCATCATTATCGACATCCTTAGTAAAAGACACGATATTACGATAAACCTTCCTCGGGCAATAACCAGAAGAACGAATTCACCTCCGATTCGTGTCAGGATGAAATCCGCAATAACACGTCATCAATACGGTTGATAATCGCAAAAATCAATATAACACGCAAAAAGGAATTAAACTATTAAAACAACACATATACATACCTCAAAACAAAGTAAGAATACAAAGAAAAAATAAAACACAAAAGTCCAGGATCAGTCCGCACCTACTACTTTAACATACTCGCTCGGCATTTAACATACGACTTGGAAACTCCGCGGCAGCCATCCATATCTCTATTTGCTGCCGATATGTGCGGCAGTTTAACTCAGTCAGGGAGAGTCTGCTGCACGTTGGAGCCACCTCTCTCGAGTCAGGAACCTCCAAGGCATATGTACCCAGCGTAAATTACACCCCAGGAGGGAGTGAAAACCAGGGCCAATAAGGTAGCTCAGAACTCCTAACCCCACACTATTGGGGAAGGGGAAAAATATTTTTTTTAAATTACGATTCTTCCGCCCAGTAATACAATTATTTGAATCAGTCATTCACAATCCACCAAGAAAATTATTCCCGCTTAGCAACAGCTGAGAGCAAGCGTGCACTGGCTACTGACATCACAATGCAGAAGCAAATTCTAGGAAATCAAGCTGGCGATACTGAAGGTATAAATTCCAGGAAGAGGCGAGCCCGGACGGTAATTGGCTAAGTGGTCACGTGACAGGTGACAACCATGCTGCGGCCCTCAGCTGGGATCGCCGGCTGCCCGCAGTTAACTGCTTTGCCGGTAGCCACGCCGCTCGTTCACGACGCACTGCTGCGCCGAGAATACGCAGCCGACATTTGGCTACATTCAAAATCTTCCATCGTTCCAAGATATTGCAGGTTGGTGCCAAGGTAGAGTAGAATTATAGCGTAGCTAGCAGAATTGTTGACTCCGGGATGCCAAAATTATATCCTTCCATAAGCAGCACTAACTTTTTATTTTTCTGAGATTGTGTAGGTCGGGAACAGAAAGACGTAAATTGCCATTTTGAGGCGCTCGGCGTCTCAAATCCCCCCCCCCCCCCCAACCCATGGGAGGGACACCCGAGAAGTTCACTGAAGGGTAGGAAGGGCGACCAGCAGCTCCTCCGAAGTGGCCAGTCTCGAAGAAGTCTCCGGAATGCCGCTCCATCAAGTAAAAGCAGGAAGGAGGAGATGATCTCTCAGCAGCAGCATCTCCATAGTCAGTACTGTAACAAACATGACATACTTGTGCAAGTAAATTGAAATCACAATCGGAAAGGAACCCCCTCATTCCTAATGTCAATCCAAGACAAATGAGAACAATGGCTCTCAGGACAAGCAGAAAAAATATAGGTACCCTAGTTTATGACTAGAGATTGAGGATAGTTTCCTCTTTACAAATTACATAAGAGCTACACAAATTATGTTTTCTAATTCACTCAAAAGGCTCACGTCCTAATTTAGATGAGGGTGATTACAAAGCATTAACCCTAAAAGATGAAATGGGGATGAATGAGAGAAAATGACTCTATGGAACAACAGTTCCACCCTTACTAAATCTAAGTAAAAATACACATTTAAAAACACAACAATTAACAAACAAGATGATACCCTAAATACATAACCAAAATAAATCTCTCCTCAGTGGTCACCGCCCAAGACCTCTACCTATGAGTTACTAAGTTTAATCTGAGAAAGATGTGACGTATTAAAAATACCAGAATGATCAGCATCCTCTAACAACACAGTTACAGCAGTCAAAAATCGTTTGACCACAAACGGACCAGCATATTTAGGTACTAATTAGCGCTAAACATTTCTGCCTTGTTACTGAAAAAGTGAGTCTTTTCGCCCAGGTAACCATTTCAGGGTTTACTGCGAGGCCAACTTCTCTCAATGCCGCCAAGTAGAGATGCAGATGCTTCACGTGATCCTCAAAGGTCTCACTATTGATACAGACATCATCGATACATGTGAAAAGGAAATCATATTGGAATTTGCCCAGGAATGAGAATAACACACATGACATGGGGTCGTTTTTCTTTCGTTATGATAAACTGTAAGTTTTGTTTATTATATTTCAGACATCATCCAATCGTTTCTACTTGAGAACATTTTACGAAAACTTTCTTCTGCTAAGATTCAGCTGAATTAAACGTAAAATAATTGACGCCCTACTTAAACATTTTAGAGGTATTGCATCGAACGACTATTTGATTTTAGTGTTACATCTCCGAGTTTTGCAATTAAAATAATTAGTTTGGCTCAATAGTTTTATTTGAATGTATATGTTTCCAAAGTGGTAACGATTTTTCGAAAAATATTATTTGTACACGCACGTACAATCTCTTAAAAAAGGGGGGGGGGGAGGGGGTGGAACTAGCACAAATTATTTCGCTGATTGAGTAATTTATGCAAAATATTTATTAAATTATTGCTCCTGTTCAGTTCTGGCAACTTTATTTGCAACTGTATGAGAAACGGAACCTTTTTTTTCAGTAACAGACGTGTTGCCTCTGTATGTATACTTCTATCGTTTGATAAGTTGTTATAAAATGTGGAGGTTTGAAAGATACAGGCATGCAAACGATATAACGTAGGTAACCCATAGTTGAAAACCTATTTTATCCCTTTTCGCCAACTTAGGGGTTTTGATTTCCAAAAAAAAAATACGGAAATACGTTTCTAGGTTTGTATGCAGCACACCTTTGGAAGCAAAGAGGATAAATATTTTCTATCTGATTGCCGAGTAGTAGACGTATTCCTTGAAGACACTTTTGAACGCTTTTCACTTTATCGGAGGTAGAATTTAAAAAATAACTCTAAATTTATTTTTAGTTATTTATGTAGTCAAACTTTTCAAGTAAAGTACATAACGATATCTGATCGAGCTAATTAATGAGTTATCGAACAGTTCTCGAATATATATATATATATATTTTACCCCTTTTAACTTGCTTAAAGAGTTGAAATTGCAGTTTCGAAAATAATTTTTAAGTGTTTATGTAGCCAACTTTTTCAAGTAAATGGAATATCGATTTCTTATCGGGTTAAACAGCTGTTGAGGATTGCTCAAAAATATGTTTCACCACTTTTCACCCTATTATGGTTGAATTTAAAAAATTCTTTCTTTGTGCATTCTTTCGGCCTAAGGGAGAACAGCCCCTAAATTTGAAAAAACTTTTACGTCCGGTGGTTTGACTTGTGCGTGTGATGAGTTATTCAGTCAGTCAGTCAGTAGGTCGGGGCACTTTATTATATACGTGGATATTTCCATACTCCCTCAACTGAAACGAAACAACGCTTCTCTGTTTATTCAAGTTAAAAAATATAGGAAAATTATGGTGTTTAGGTCCACAGACAGAGTTTATTTGTATTTGATTAAAAAATATGTCTCACCTACTGACAAAAAAAATTCTGACTATTCGAACAATAGAAAAATTGAATAGCTAAATGCTTTGCAAGTGCATTCTCTAAAACAGTCTGAATCTACGGTATAGTTTCATTCTGAATACTGTACAGAAATTATGAAAATATAGCCCCTCAGTTTTGCCAACATGGCTTGCCGTGTCACCAGCCACAGACCTCGTGAGCAATAATTCACTGCAGACAAGAACTATTCCGTGCTTTCAGCTAAAATGATACCTCGTTAGGTTCACGGCGTTTGCTTTATGAACACGTAAAACTCGGTTTGTTAGTTATTACGACGTCTGCCGTGGCTTCGTCGCAAACCCCCTGCCCCTCCCCCTCCCTGGGCGCAAGTCGTCGTCAGTGTCGCCAACATCATCCCCGCTTTCGCTCGCTCGCTCAGTGATGCGATAAAGCCTTTTGTATAGTGGGACACGTAACTTTGTTTCGTTTATGTGAAGTTAGCGCCAGCCGTCCGTCATGGAAGTGCACTCAGATGTGAAGTAGACTATAATTAGCGAGTGAATACACACGCTGTGGCACTCGCGTTTGATGTGCTGGCCCCACAATGCAGCTGAGATGTTTCGCGCAGTTTCCGGTAAAGTTTTTGTAACATTGTTAATTTTATTCCGCTGATTCCAGTCGGTAACTAAAAATTATGATTGAGAAATTTGATAAATTGGGAATTTTCATATATAAATAAATAAATATGTATATATATATTATATTTACGAAGAAAATTTCTTATCTATTCTAATTCTATACATTCTTATTATATGTATATATATTTACGAAGAAATTTTCGTATCTATTCTTATATATATATATATATATATATATATATATATATATATATATATATATATATATATATATATATATATATATATATGAAAAATTTCTTCATAAAAATTATTTTAAAATTTTTATTTATTTATTTATTTTTAAGCCAAATCAGATTGAACTCACTATCTTCCAAGCAGTTAAAATAATATTTCTAAATGTTTTATCTCACGGCCAACTTTTGTTTGACATGCGTTTCCTTTTTTTTTATATATATACAATATACAATAAATAAATAAATAAATATATTATTATAATGAACGAGTTAACAATATTTGCTTTGCGCAATGATTTGCTTACTTCCCCCCCCCCTTTTTATAACGATAACGCACGTGTGCTGCTCTGCACATCCTACTGTCTATTGTCTCCTTCCATAGTTCTCTCGTAATCTACTGCCGAGTGAGATCGTGGATATATTTCTATCGGAAAAACGTATTAGCATTCTTAGTTCAGATTTCTCGCAAATTCATTCAAACCAGTTTCATTGACCTTTTAATTCTTTACTTAAATTTCCTTCTATTAATCTTTCGTCTCCTACCTATTTTCTCAGCAGTTCGATATCCACCATCATATTTACGCGCCTCATAGTTGGTAGTTTCTCAACTGATTTATGCAAATAGAAGAACGCACTTATAAAATAATATATATGTATATTTTAAAGTCCTTGTATTAACTCAACATAAGGGTTCGAACAAGGAAAAGCATTTTTATGAACATTTTATATTTGAATATTAATAAAACTTCGTATAGTTTTGATTTGTATCTAACGCTAAACTTTCACGCAAATAAAGCTAGGCACGTCATAAAACGAGTTTTCAGCTTTCCTGTATTATTAATTTATTTTGTTAGTGTCCTCCACAAATATCAAAACAATGGCATTGGCATGTGAAAATACTATAAGTATTGTATTATAATAGTTTGGCCTGTTGAAAGCTACGTCAAGTATAAAGTCCGCAATTTGAACTATTTTTAAACAAGTACAAAATAATTTCATTTTCCGCTATCTAGAGTTACCAATGGTGTCCAATCCTTGAATATATATATATATATATATATATATATATATATATATATATATATATATATATATATATATATATATATTAAAAAAAAAAAAAGCAAAACTCTCATTGGCGCGGCTTCAGCAATAATACAGGAATTAAATGTGGAGGCACTCACTATAACTTTATCATTCAGTCACCGCGTTACTAATCACACGCAATACTCAAAAACGCTGCTCACACGATATGGCAAAACGAACTTCAGATCAGGGATTTTTTTTTTTTAAATATTTGCCGACACCGAAGTTCGTTACGCAACCGTGTGTTTCATTTTTTTTTTTTTTTTTTTTCCTGTTCTCTTTCAGCTGCGGGGCTCGAAATTGGCAGCACTTAATTGGCGCCTGCCCAAAAACAGCGAGAAACAAAAGCGATTCCAGCCGCCGTTACTCACGTTTAATGGACGCGTCGCGGAAAAAGATTAAATTCTTTTCACTCGCTGTTCATTAGGCCTACGGCGACTCTAGAGCTACAGCAGACTCGTTGGACACTTCCTCTGTGGAACTTAAGCGGCTTGATAATGTACGATGCGTTGGCAGCCGGGAATGAACGCAACTTCTGATCAGACACGTCTTTTTATCGGCCGTACATCGGGGGGAAAAAATTGTTGCGGATTTGGAGTCGGATAATTTCACGCTCTGCGTCACACGTTTAGTGAATCAGTTAAAAGAGTACTTTCGCATTGTTTATAAAGGCTGTTCACAGTAAGGTAAGCATTTATAAAATAAAACACTTTAAAAAATTACTTACCGTTACTACACTGTAAATATTTTTCTAGTTAACTTCCTAAACTGTAAAGGAATATTTTAACCTATACGTAGTATGGAAACAATACCACGTTCCAGGCTGCAAATATAGAAATGTTAAGCGTGACAAGATTGGGAATTTCCCTGCGCATTTGTCTGTTTTCTGAGCAAATGTAGGAATAGTACAGTCGACGTTTGTGAAACGACCTCACCATTCCCAGTTCTTACTATATGCATACATCGATATAGTAATTTATTTGAGTGTACGCGTATGCAGACTTTCACACCAGCTCCCCGTTAAGATGGCGACGAATAAATATAATTATATCTGAGACCTGATGTATAGAAAGTGGAATATGTAAATTTATTGGTACCGAAGTTCAAGGTTTTTGTTAATTATATATATATATATATATATATATATATATATATATATATATATATATATATATATATTAGAGCACTAATTTGCACACTCTAACCACCCCTACTTTCCTAACAATTCTTTGGTTTCCACTTGGATGGGACGTGATGAATAAAATGAGATGCACCATGGCAATGTTTATTTTACATGTAGCGGAAGAATACAAAATACAGGATAAGTAGGTACTAGCCAGAGCTTTCAGAAGTTTTCAATTAACCGTAAAAGAAACCTACATAATTTATTCCCGTCGTATTCTCTTATTAAAGAAATAATGCCGGAGGAAAAATCTTTCGTATTAAAGTTAATTTTATTTATGATGAGGGTACCCTTAAAATAATTGGACATTTGCGTCAAAATGTATAACCAAAAATGTATTATTAACACTTATGTTACATTTGAAATTCGAACGTACGACCTACTTCTATTCAAGATAGTCTCATATTGAACAAATCCGTAAAACCAGAGTGGTTTCTCAGATCCCTAACGTGTATTCCTTTTGAAGTCAGCTTATTTATAATAACTTACGAAATAATTTGCGTAAATTTAATTTTATATTGCTTGTATGTGATTCCGATTTATGCCTTTTAGGATTTCTAAGGACATTCCATTATCACCATACCACTTAATATACCCTCTTCTAGCAAGTACACATTTATTACTGTATTCTGTCTCTGACTTGCTGTGTTTCGAACACTTTCTTTACTTCAGAGCCTTTCTATGATCTTCATCACCACATTCAATAATTGTGTCTGATGTTGTACCGTTGTATCTTCCACAAATGCTGTCGAGTCTTTTATTTTCTGATATCCTGCGTAAAACGTTACAATGAATAATATTCCGATGACTTATTTTCTTCTTAGTTTATATATACACACACAAGAGGGCTGATTCAGAAGTCTAGCAACTATAGTTTATCTCCCAAAAAGACCCAACACAGTAAATATACTATGTACAGTGAACAGTGTACAAGTATGTTTTAAAGTAGACGCCATATTGGATATGGATGCAGGAATGTCCGGCAAGGAACAGAGGCAAACTTGACTTTTGAATTTACCGTTCAATTGATATATTCTCGTACAAACTGACTACACACATTTGAACGGGTACTTATCCGACGTGTACGAGCTGTTTAACATCGTTCAAAGTAGTCTCCGGGGTTGACCATGGTTCGTTGCCAACGATGAGGCAGACATCGTCACAGCATTTCGACGATAGATGGCGCGCATTGATGGATCTCTTGCCGTTAGCCTGCTCGCCTCCCACCAAGGCGATCCGGGTTCAATCCCCGGCCGGGTCACTCCACATTTTCGCATGTGGGAATCGCACCGGACGATGCCGTTGGTCAGCGGGTTTTCTCGGTGATCTCCTGTTTCCCCTGCCCTTTCATTTTGGCCATGCTCCATACTCACCTCAATCGCCCTCATCGGCTTTCAAGACCTCGATGTTAAGGGGCCCCCCCTCCCTCATTGCATTCCGCTACTGCTCTATCCTCAACTCACTTCACTGCTGTCAGTTCTGAAGACGTCAGCTTTTAAGCGCTGTCCCTCTATCTCCATCTAACTGGTATGCTACATACCTAGAAATAGTTTGTAATTTTTATTTGAATTTAAGGGAGTAGTTATTTAGGTGCGACAGGAATATTTCTTATTGAAACCATTAAAACATGCCTTAAAAACTTCCTGTTTACTAACTGTAAAGCTTATAGTATAGTATTGCTGTAGAGTTCATATGTGTGCGAGTGCTTATTTCAGGTATAAATCTACACTTGGCGACTTTTTAAATTCTTGATGGTAGAACTTAAATGTGTTTCACTGGGCAAAAATGTCGGATATGTTTTGTTTAAGCTGTTAACTGGGTATACTGAATTAACACCTTATTAATGTTTTCACGAAATAGAATTTTGTAATATGTCTCTATCATCTGGACCTTCAATAAAACCTTTCAGCCAACCTAAGATAAACATGACAGTAGTCAGTCAGAAAAGTAATCTATTAACTCTCGCGGCGATAACAGACATTTTAGCAAACGTCTTATTATTATTATTATAAAATTCGAACTGGCGTTTTTTATGCTAGTAGTCTGCCGCTTAATAAACTATTATCTTTTAAGACTTTATTGTCATTAACTGTTGGCAGCTTTCCAACTAATAGAGTTCGGTTACACAGTATAAGAATTTACACACATATCCTACCCGAAATTCGAACCCAGAACTCCTCGTGCTATATATCACAACCAACTGCTCCACGGATGTCGCCAACTTGGCCATACAAATAAATTGTTATCAGGAAGTAACTATTCATATTGATCAGACAGTGACTGGCTCTCCACATTAAGGCGAACATTAGGTCTAGAAACTTGTTTTGGTTTCAAGGAATTGTATCGATTCTTGATTATTTTGATTTCTTTGTGAACTAAGAAGCTCAGCGTAACAGGCTGTACATGCCGTATACTTTTGAAGAAAATAATAATTTAATAACTAGAAAACGGAAGTTCTTTCCACAAAATAACATTGACACATTTTTATAATACAAATAAAACTATAATTACACATTTTGAGCACATTCAATACCAGTTGTCTTAAGTTTCTTCTGTGATCTCACATATTTAATATTTGGTCTTAACACACCATACTGGATCTTCCATTCTTGCTAATGTAAGCTTAAAAAATGATGAGTTTCTGAAATGCCAATGTCTGACATGCTCTACAATGCAGACGTAAAATATAATAGTTAACTTTTGATCGTGCCACAATTTAAAAAAATATATATTAAGTTAATGGAATTGTAACTGTAACAAAGTTGTACGTTAAAATTTAAAATCATATTTATATTCTTTCCCTTAAAATTTTAAAATCAGCCATAAATAGAATAATCTAAGGGGGTAGGCAAAAACATCTTTGGAAACTCAACGGCGGGTGGTCCTTACTGAAGACAGCTGCGGATTATTCTTCACACCGATTCCCGCCATTCGGCACGTGTACACGTTTCACCCCCTCCCCCGCTTCACACACAAGCGAGTTAATTACTCCCCAACTCAAATACGGCATAGCTAGCGCGCTGGTGGCTCTCGCGAAAGACAATGCATAACGCTGAGGAACGTAACAGGAGGAGTGTAGTTCCTCGGAACGCAACGCTCAAATATTAACTCGCCGAGCACAGGTGGGGGTCGTGTGGCACGCTCTCTCCGCGTTTGGGGTTCGCGCCTTCTCGTGCGCGGGAGAGATAAAGAGAGAGCTAGTTAGATACAGAGAGAGAGAGAAAGAGATGGGCGAAGGACCTCTTCTCGGCCGCCCACAAGTCGTAAACAATTCCCCTTCGCAGAGTAAGCAACACCAGTACTTGCCACCGGAGGCGCCCGAGTGTCTTGGGCGGGGATTATGCCCAGTGGTTTCAGATATAGTCCATTCACGGTCACTTCAAACTTTTCTGAAGCCCTGCTGAAGTACTTCCTTTCCAGGATATTCCTCCGCCTCGCGAATCAAAGCTGAACCGAGTATAGAAAATTACACCAGAGAGACAACGCAACACATTAGAGCGCTCTCATTTTAATTATATTCTACTTAAGGATTTGCTTACGATCTGTTTGTTGGTATGTTGTGTATTCTTCCGCCTAATGTAAAATTAACATTGCAATGGGCGTCATCACTTTATTCATACGTCGGTCAAGTGAAACTGTGAAATTATTATAAAAGGAAATATTTTACAAATCTACTCATTTTTATAAGTTGATGCATAAAAAAACACAAATCCAAAGAAATAATTTAAGTTAACGGAAATGATTACCTAACACTTTTTATTTGACGTTAAGATATCGAATTACTTCACATCCATCGTTTACCAACTTTACTAGCCGCCCGTCAATCAGTGTGACCGTTAGAATATATGCAGGCTAGGGCAGTGACATTTTTGTAAGGTTGATTTCAAAAGTGCTCACTTTATCGTGAACAGCCTTTACCAGGAATTACCAACACACATATCTTCTCTCTGGTTTTGTTTATATTAATTATAAATAAAGATATTATTATTTATACAAAAATATAAATAAACGGTCAATTTAATCACAGTTTTGGTACTCTTATGTTAACACGAGTACAAAAGGCTTGCAATACATGGCATATTTAGGAAACTATCAAACACGTCATGCATGGGGTGATTTTTGAAAGGTTTGATTCATAAAGTGTGAAAAAACCACGGATACACTATAGCAACACTTACACTATGCATCTGTTGATCCTTGGAATAAGAACTTACTCACGACTGTGCTTTCTGAACGATGATTTGAATTTAGAGTGCAGACTTATTAACATTTGCTGGTCAAAACACCAAACACTAAGATGCTTATATTGGTTCTAACACATGGCAAAGTGTTCTTATGATATGCGGACAGTTCCAACCAAAAAAAAAAATACGTTCTTGCAACTACTTAAATAATATATTTATATATCACTGAAATATTTAAAAAATACGAAAATTGAAGCTTTCTGTGAAGTTATGTATTATTCATTAGTCCGCAATAATACGCTGAAGTCTATGTTAAAAAAAATAATGCTAATTCTAGGTAAACGGTAAGTTTCAGAAATAGTTGGAAATATTAAGACTGCAGTTCCACCGAGTTACTGTCGCGATAGTGTGGAAACTGTGAAGAGTCGTGGGAAAAATTTCAAAATACGTAGAGCCGTAATATTGCTGACATATTAAGGAATATTACGTCAAGATGACAGTGATTCTCCCCTCCACGTGACAGTGAATGTTGGGACACCGCTCTGCCAACAAAATGGTACAGCGCGCGTCGATGATCATCTAAGTATGTTCCTCCCATAGAATAAAGATGACGTAATACCGAATTTTGTCTTGTGTACACGTATCCACGCTAAATGAGTCCCGTGGCCAGGACTGATGAACATGTTTGTTTTTATCTTAATTTTTAAACGACAATAACATTTATGTTAATAAAACACTTGTAAGGCACTTCTTTACATAGACAGTGTTCTAACCTCAGCTGTTATCCACGTCGTTTACGATGGTTGTGTTTGCAGAAAATAAGTTCTACGTCGAGACACGGAGACCGGATTTGCTCAGCTTGTGTGAGTATTCTATCCCATATCCACTCTAGGGTTCCTGCCCTCAGGTCTTCTGGGAGTAGTTTCGAAAACAGTTAAAACAAACAGTCGCCTTCCTGAACTCACAACATCAGAGTTCAGGATCCATTAGAAGCCTATACAAACTATAGTAGTCCATATATATTTTTATAGTTTATCTCTCTAGAAATTAAGTGGGCTATACCAAGATCGTTAAGGGATGGAGGTATTGATCAAATAAAAGAATTAATTATAATTTCCTTATTTTATTTACAATAACTACATCAAAATTCTCTGAACTCAAAATCTCACAATAAATTGATATCATTTACTGTTAAAAACTTCTTACTCCAATTTAATACAACGTATAATTACCACAAAGAAATAAAATCAAGTTTAATAATTAAAGAGCATTCCCAATGGACAGTGTATTAACCCATCCAGATATTCTGTAAAATATGTGTCCAAATTGACAGTTCGTATATTTATAGTAAAATCCGTATTACACTTCCATTCGGTCCCACCTCAGTATAGTCCATGTCTCGCCAGTCGCAATGTTCTAGAGTCCTCCAAGCGCCCTCACGCACAGTAGACTTCACTCGTCGGTTTCACACCCTCGCGTCCATTCAAGCCACGAACACCTCACTCGCCGTCGTCCCGCAATCTCCAGTCGTCGTCCATACTTCACTTCTCTCGCGCACACTCGGCCAGACGGCCTCCGTCAAAGACTGCCAGCCGCTGGGTTGCGGCGGTATATATATATATAGTTCTTAGGCCGCCACCTAGAATCTTCCCCAACTCGCGTGATGCGTCGCGGAGGGCTGAGGAGCCAGCCAGTCTCACCAGAACATTCTTGCGTCGTTGCCAAACTCGACGAAACCTCCAGCAGGGGAAAGGGGCCATGACGCAAGTAAGGCGCGCCGAACAGCGCGATAGCCCGACAGGCCGCTGTCCATTATTCACTGGTTTCCCAGGTAGAGGGAGAGAGAGAGTGGGTCTCCGATTACGGCGCGGGGCAGCTGAGTCGGCGCCAGCTGCATCACGTATATGTTAACCCGTCAATCATCACCCCAATACCCTCTGTAGTAATTTCTCTTAACAGTGATTTCTCAATCAATTTAATTATACCAAAACATGTACTTTCTTTCATATCTTTTTCAAAAAGTTATTTTTAATAACTTCCTTCAAAAATAAACCCCCACCCCCAAATAAAAAAAAACGAATTTAATTTAACTGATTATGTAACAGAGTTCACGACTTTTAATTGCGATCAATATGAGGGAGGGGGTATTAAAAAGATGTCCAACGATCCCCTTTTCGGCTACTACCCGATAATTGAAATTAATAACATTATATAGGAAGTACATTAATTAGCTTTAATTTAAAAAATCTGATCAAATTTGTAATTTCTTTGTTGTTGTTGTTGCCCTCGGGTCTAACCGACCTGTTATCTCTAACGGAGGGTGCGCCGCCGAATGCCAAAGACCAAGGTAGGTAGGGCAAAGCTGGAGTCGCAATAACCCGACAAACCCGACACGACAACCCCAACACGACAAAATCCGAGTAGCAGTTAGTGAAAATCAAGGTCACTCTGAAGTCAGTCCGACCAAATCGCAGCCCCGACAGCCCGACAAAAGTAAATTCTATTTCTACTTTCCGCCGATGTCGGACTCGTCAGGGTCCGCATAAAATGTAAACACAACATTTGAAAACAAAACTTGGTGCGTATTTCCCTACTGTAGTAAATAATGAACTAACTTGTCGCCAAAACGTCGTCCCTGCTCGTTTTTAGATACTTTTTATATCTCGTGAAAATTCAAACATTGCCAAAATCAAAATTATTATTTACTCTATCACGAATTTTTAAAAGTAAATATTGGATGTTTCAACAGCCAAATTACACACTTGTCGGGCAGATTTCATCGGGGTACTGTGAACACTGAATAATATAATACAATATGAAGTTCCGTCAACCTCTGACGTCATGTCGTCATGTGGAGTTCGTCGGGCTATTGTGACTCCAGCTTAAGGTTTATTTTAGTCAGGTTGCCAACAAAACGAGTTTTCTTATGGGAGAGCCTGGTATGGGGAAGAGAGCAGCTGCTATGTGCACGGTGTTTCAAAATGTAACTTCCAATTAAAATTATAATATTCGTGAATTATACAAGAGAAAGATTTTGCTTATAGTCCATTCACGGATACTTCACACTTTTCTGAAGCCCTGCTAAAGTTCTACTTCCAGGATATTCCTCCGCCTCGTGCAAACTAAGCTTAACTAAGACTGGAGAATTACACCAGAGGGACAACGTATCACATTCGTGCACACTCTGTGTAACAGTATTTTGCACAAGGACCATTTCTTACTAGGCGCTACCAACATACCTGTTTTCTCCATGTTTTTTATTAAAATTATTTATAAATTAAGCATTATAATTTATAGATAAAATATAAATAACATTTAAATTTAACACTAGAAAAAAATAACTATTATGAACACAAGTATAAAAAGCTCGTGATACAGGGCGTATTTAGGAAATAACTAAACACGTCATACATGGGGAGATTTTTCTAAGGTTCGATTCAAAAAATCCGAAGAAACCGTGAATGAACTATAGTTAGAAAGTTATTTTATATTTGATTTATGGGTATTACACTTATCCTATGTTTTAACGTATAAAATAGAGAAAATCTGGCACACATGCGACACTAGCGCTTATCCAGTGGCGAAAATGTTTGGTTGCCAAACTTTTAACATTGATCTTCGCGATCTGAGTGCAAGTAGTCTTATTAGGGCTTAACATCTCGTCGACAGCGAGGTCATTACGTAGAGTGGATGTGAGGTAGGGTGATCTCGCTGGCTGCGCAGAACCAGTCCCCGAGTATCAACACTGAACTACGTTTCTGCCATCACAGCCACAGTCGACGACGGGTATATAATGCCAGGTTCGAACGTTGTTTAAAGGCTGTTCGCGACAAAGTGAGCATTTTGAAATCAACCCCAGAAGAAAAAAAAAGTCACTGCTCCTGCCTGCATGTATTCTAACTGGCGCGCTGAGTGACATGCGCACAGTAAAGTTGGCAACGATGGACGGAAAGTTGTTCCATGTGTCAACGTCGAATAAAAGAGAGCAAGGTGATCATTTGTGAAAAATTAAATCATTTCTTTCGTTTTCTGATTTTTTTTTGTGCATCGAAGTATAAAAAAATTACCACGTTTGTAAAATATTTACTTTTCCTATAATTTCACAGTTTCGCTGGACCGATGCATGGATGAAGTGATGAGGTTATTGCCAGTGTTAATTTTACAAAGGGCGGAATAATACACAGCGTGCATACAAGTAGATTTTAAGCGGGAATTAAAAAAGTGCTCATTTTACCGTGAACAGCCTATGGTAAAAACTTTTAAGCACTTTTTTTTATTAAATAAATACTGCCATGCAAGTAATACACAAAGTGTGTATATTCCGCCGCACAAGGAAGTTAACGTCTAACGCTAAAATAAAAAAGATATATATTTACTATTATTCCAGATAAGAGGGCTATCAAAAGTGCTCACTTTACCGTGAACAGCCTATACCAATTTGTAGTGCAATTTGTTTGAATTCAAATTGGTAGAAATATTTCATTGTCTTTTTAAAATTTAGATATAAACAACAGCGTTCATCACTGTTGACCCTGTGACTTTGACAGTTGTACCACTTTGGGGCAGATCAATGTTGGGTACATGCACAAAAGACTATAATCGGTCTATAGGCTGTTCATGGTAAAATGAGCACTTGTGAAAGGCTTGCTTAAAGTCTACTTGTATGCACATTATGTGTTCTTTCGCCTTACGTGAAATTAACATTGTCATTGGCCCCATCACCTTATCCGTGATTCGGTCAAGTGAAACGGTGAAAATATTAGAATAGTAAATATTGACCACATGCACGCATTTTTACGCTTCGGTGAATTAAAAAATTCAGGGAGCGAGAGAAATAATATAGGTTATCACAAATGGTTTACCTAACACTTTTTGTTCGACGTAAATATACGGAACTACTTTCTCCTCCATCGTTACCAACTTTACCGGGCGCATATCACTCGTTGCGCCCGTTAAAATATATGCACGTAGGGGCAACGAATTTTTTTTTAAGTTTGATTTCAAAAGCTCTCACTTTATCGTGAACAGCTTTTACCTCAGATTTAGTCCACGGGTCATTAGAAACGGAGAGAGTTAGCCAGAGAAGAAGGGAAGGGGTAATTAATCAACTATTGCCTGTATTGATGACCCATCTTAGCATTCGACTCGGGTGACTTCGGGAAACCATGGAAAACCGAAATTAGGATTGTCGGACCAGTGTTCGAACCCAGGTCTTCCCAAATGCGAGCCAGAAGTTTACCACCCGTATAGCATACAGACATCCCAAGAATATCTTACGGATGCCACTCTCGGACATTCGGGACATCCAAGGACATCGAAGATTAGAAAAGTTACATTCAAAAGTCTACCTAAATATATCCAAACGTCCGCCCAATATCCAAAATGTGATATTGATATTTTGTATTTGCTATATACATCTTTAGATGTCGCCACTTGCCTTAAGTAATGGCCAATGGTGGTTTTGTAATATCTAATAGACATCCGGTACGCGGTACGAACTGACATATACTACCGGATATCCAAAGTAAATACATTAGATCTGTACTGTAGGACTTAAATGACTTTTGAATATTGTGGATCTAATTATTATATCCGGTGGATATCCTGTACTGTATGTGGGCGCTATACCACCTCCCTTGGTGACAGCCGAATAGATATATCTACTTTTGGTTGCACAAAATAACTTTTTAACTCCCTTAATGTATTTCCCAATTAACATATTCGGTTCATAACTGTAGCTGTGAGTTTATCTCTCCGCGATGAAGCTCGACGTAATTTTTAATGTTTAATTACATCTCATATTTATATATTACTTACGTTAAATACTTTTTCTAATGGAAGAGATTTTATTTAGTTAACACCGCCCCTCAGGTACATTAATTAAAGGCACTGCACCCCTTGGTATGAAAATGTTTCTACTTAATTAACATAGTTATTTAAAAAAAACAGCAATGTGTTCTCAGTGCATTATATTTCACACGCGCTCTTCCACTGATCGCATGCTTCAGTTAATTTAATGGCAACTTAATTCTACTGGAACATAATGATAAACGCAATGACAGAGTCTATTATAAGCAATGCATTCAACAGCAAGATTTATTGCATTAACAGTATTAAGCCAGCAAGGATAGTGTTTCTAAAATAGCCGAAGAACGAGCTTTTTAATTTATGTTCAGTACACTGAAAGGAGAAAATTTTGGTGCAGATTTTAAACTAAATAAATTGCTGGACAGCAGATGATTTAGAATTTATTTTTCCCCGTACTGCTTAAAGCAAAATATGATATTAATAAACTGTTCTTATCTAAGAAAAATAATTTTACTCAAAAAACAATAATCCAGAATGTAATGTACATTAAAGTTGTAATTAAATGTATGCAAAATTAGCGCTAACGACCGTTCTTTCGAAATATTGTTTTTCAAAATTTTTAATTTCATTACTGAAAGTGCAGCAAATATTTTTTTGCGTGTCACAACTGATTTGATATATTTATCTTATTTTTGGGGGGTTTATTTTGCAATAAGATATTGATTGTACAGTACTAAACACATTCATTAACTATTTTCGTCTGTAGGCAAGATGCACGAGGGCAAATTAGAAGTCAAAGAGTGAAATATTTACTTCCGGGAAATACTGCCACTTCTGATGCTCTTTCGAAAGAGAAATATGTATTTTTTTACTACCGAAATTATAAGGTTTAAATAAATCTAAAACTTATCAAATATAATACGATGTCTTAAAACACAGAAAAACATATCAGTCACTAAATTTATTAATACACGAAATAAAGTTTAAAATGCTCGGCGAGGTTTGATTCCATACGTTTTACGAGAAATTCTGTTAAGAAATTAGCAGCATGAAGATCTTACTGTTTGGTCAGAGCTGTACATTTTATAAATTAAGTAATGAAAAATAACAAGTAATTTTGACGGCTCGTTGTTAGGTATTATATTAGAAACTGCACGTAAGACTCAGTGTTGGTAATTACGTTTGTCCTGGAGAGTAGTAATAATGGCTCTCCGAATAATGAAATTATGGTTATACTATGAAGAGGGTAGTTATCGGGATCTCGGTTTCAATGAAGCTGCGGGAAAAGAGTGAGAGAGAGCGGGAACTAGGGAGAAATGAGGAGGTTGCTCTTGTACGTGTGATTATTACGAAACCAGGAATCAAGTGTTCTGGTCAGTGAAATTAGTGCCCTAGTCAACCCTAATTCAGTGCGGTTCAGCCAGCAGTCAGTGACTCGCAGACCTGGTAGTTCAAGCTCTATAATACTGGATGACCGAGTTTTAGTAATGGTCTCTTAAAGGAACTATAGAGGTGCGTATCATTTACACAGTAGTAAGGATTATACGAATATGCACAGAGATTGAAAAGACGGACCCATGCGAATTTAGTGGACTCCAGACTCACTTGTTAATAAACTCTGCGCTCAGAAAATTTTGTAATCATATCTTACCTCCTCACCACAAGGTCATTATGCATTGGTGAGCCACAGAACTCACAAGAAAAAAAAATTATATACCAAATATTTATGAACAAACCGACAATCTCCGACAGATTATTACTTATGAAAATAAAACGAAAATCTTATATATACAACTTTCCTTGCGTGATTATTAAGGGAGCTATGCGGACACAAAAATATAGTTTTTTTGAAATGATTTTGGTTAAAAAAAAAATTGAAAAATACTTTCGATTAAGTTATAAACTATAAAATAGTGATTCGTGTAACGGAAACCTCATGCGTCTGAAAACGAATATGTTAATATCATCCCTATTCATCCAGAAAAAAAGGGGGCGGGGGATTGACACCCTTTGTTTGCATGAAACTTTAAAAAATACTTGGCTGTAAAATATTTGGCAAGACAAATTATGAATCAGCATGTATAAATTAACACAAAAGTTCGTATTTTGTCGAAACACTACCAAGTGAACCGTTTATGAGAAATGCATGCGAAAATTGCAGAAGAGAATGTGAGTAACCTGACATATAGGCAACACACGCGACACACGATACGAGATTAAACTCGAATAACGGTATTTGTCATTAAAAAGTGCAAAGAGTCGTGCGCCATGCGTGAATCCGGGTGAGCTGTATTGACGAATGATATTGTGTAACACAAAAGGGAGTACTATTGAATGGGTGGTTAAATACTGAGACTGAAAAAAATGTACACAGGACAGATAATACTGAAAGGTCCACTGATCACGCTGTCTAAAGGAACTGTTTAAAGGTTTTATTAGTGTACTGCGTGCAAAAACGTTGCATTATACTGCTTATATCACTAGCCATCCCATCAGCACAGTATTTAAGTGAAGGAATAGATTTCTGTCCTGGCGTTCTTGATCTGCCTCGGAAATGAAAATATCCAGAGGCTTAAAGGCAGCCCTAAACTGAATTAATGGCGGTATACTGTTATGGTTTGTTGTATTTATATCTGGAAATCTTATTTAGTATTTTAGATCGGGAGCTAGTTAATCACAATGCGCAAGATGAAAAGTATAAAACGGTTATATTTATATTTACATCTGAATTTCAACAATTTTATACAAGCACATTTATTATGACGCGTATAAGGCGCAGAAGGCTATCACGTTAGATTCTTGCAAAATCTGTGTATTTTGTATTAATGTCCATATCTGCTTGCTCACCTTCTGTCTAGTCGTCTCGTCGCCGTAGTCTAGTCATCATTACGGAAACGGCAGACAGGCAATCTTTTCCGTGTGCGATGAGCTTTCATCAACGATTCTGTATTATAAACTTGTCCTGGTTCACCTTCCTTCTCGTGGCGAGAGATTGTTTTGTTTCCGTAGATCCGTGTTGATGCACCCTCGCGGGTAGCGTCGTATTGGCATTATTTCGCCGCGGGTTTTTGCAAATTGTCCCGAATACTGCAATGTCCGCCTACAGTGCGCTCAGTAAGTATGCTGGTTTCAAGGCTACTTACTGCCCATTATAACAATGCCAGTTGCCAGCTCACTGCAAGGACAGTTATATACGATTATAAACACGATATACGCACTGGGATTAGGTCTGCGCAGCGAAATTTAGCAACCTAACACGTTTATACATAGGAAGGCAACTTGTGTTTTACAGAGTATATAAACCTCAATGCATGAGTAAAGTTTACCATAGTGAAGAAATTTAACTAAGAAATTAAAATTAATTTTTTTTTTTAATATATTTCGAGTGTATTTATTTTTAACTAACTTGAAACAGCAATCGGAACGTTACTGCATGCAGTACATCAATAAAATTTAGAGGTAAAATATTAAAAACCTCAAGTTCTTGAAACATATTATGATGGGATCCTTTAGTTAAACTTTTGTAAAAAAAAGTGTAGTTAAAAACAAATAAATTGTGGAACTTAGGATAAGATAAAAAATAATATTTGGTTGAAAACTGTTGTTTATTAAAATAACAAAAACCCTTCACAATGACGAATTTGTTAAAATTTAATATATATCTTAGACTTACGAAGCAAAATAGTTCATCTTAAAAATAGATCTATCTGAGGTACAAGTTAGAGGGCTCATCTACAGAAATGCTCCACAATTTTGGATGGTAACTATAAAAACATGAACCTATACAATTGCCACAAAAAATTTCGAATTTGACAAAAAAAATTTTATCGGGGTAATATTTATGATAAAATATTACTAATTTTTTAATAGTAATGCTTACGTACACATGCACGTTTTTTAATACTTTATGTGTGCTTATTTTTTACAGTCTTAGGCCTTCAAAAGGCAAGGAAATAAGGAAAAGTATTAATTCAAACCCATACCTTTGGGGACACCAGGAAATCACGAAACGTCGCATTTTCGAGAATACTGTAGCGGTTAGCTCATTTCACAATCTATAGAGATGACCAAAACCTTCGATACTGAATATTAAAAGCTGTTCACGATGAAGTGAGCACTTTTGAAATCAACCTTGGGAAAAAGTCACTGCCTCTACCTGCATATTTTTTAACGCGTGCCTTGAGTGACATGCGCCCAGTAAAGTTGGTAACGATGGATGGGAAGTAGTTCCTTATCTTATCGTCGAATAAAAAGTGTCAGATCACCATTTCTGATTATTAAAATTATTTCTTTCGCTTTATGCTTTTTTTTAATGCACCGAAGTGTAAAAACGAGCAGATTTGTAAACTATTTACTTTTCCAATAATCTGACAGTTTCACTTGACCGACGCTTGAATAAAGTGATGAGACCCATGATAATGTTAATCTTACATAAGGCGCAATATTGCACAGCGTAAATACAAGTAGATCTTAAGCAGGACTTTCAAAAGTGCTCATTTTGCTGTGAATAGCCTATAAAAAAAATTATCATCGTACCTGTGAAATTGGGTTGGGGGGGGGGGGGGGAGTGAGGAGGGGGCCGTTTATTCGAGCAGGCTCATGCAGCTGACCGTCGGTAAGTATAAAATAATGTTTATTCGAACAGGCACATGCAGCTGAACGTCGGCAAGTATAAAATAATGTTTATTCGAACAGGCACATTCAGCTGACCGTCGGTAAGTATAAAATAATGTTTATTCGAACAGGCACATTCAGCTGAACGTCGGTAAGTATAAAATAATGTTAATTCGAACAGGCACATGCAGCTGATCGTCGGTAAGTATAAAATAATGTTTTTAATGATACACGATATTTGGAAAGCTGAGTAGAGAGTCCAACTTTCTCTGCCACGTACCGTAGTCTCCAAATCATCATCTTCAGGGCACTCGGTGAGTTAGCCACTTTTCTCGTAGCTTCTGCTTCGCAGGAGGTCTGGCGGTAATCTGTGGAGGGTCCAGCCGTCCTATACGGCGCTGCACAAAGGCCGCGCAACCTGGCGGACTTCTGCTGTGTCCGTTGAGACGAGAATGTCACAGGAGATGTTACCTCTGACCCCCCCCCCCTCACCTCTTCCACCCCCCCCCCCCCAAGGAAGACGTACCTCTATCGCCGGTCGGAGTTTTCAAAGGGGATTTCCATCTGGCGACGTTTAAGGGCTGCGGGCGGCGCGGAAAGGTCAAAGCGACCAGCAGGAAGGGTGAGGAGGAGGAGGAGGGAGGCTGGGGGGGGGAGTAAGAAGGGATTGTGTGGGGAGTTGCCTCGAAGTTCGCTGTCCTGTCCGCCACTCTGTGTTTGGTGGACAGACGTGTGCCCCATGGTTCTAAGAGTGAAACTTTGCCGAATGGGCTTCAGCCCCCCTCCCCAAGCGCACAATTGCCTGGACAACGCCAGTTTCCCGACGTCACTTTTCGCTGGTCAAGCGTTGGAGAAGAAGGGTTTAGAGAGCCGGGGGGGGGGGGGGGGGTGAACTTTGGGTTATTCCCTTACCTTGCTCGTCTCTTGTTCTTGGTTCTACTGCGACGTCTGTGAAGAGTCAAAAATTATTCCCTTGGCTGTTCACGTATATGCTCCAGGCTGTGCTGGCAAGAAACCACACCCAAGTACCGAGTCAAATTACCAGGTGGTTCGGAGACCACTATAATTATGGAGATCGTGACGTCTTAAACCTCACATTCTCTGTGTCTTCGTTTATGCACGTGATACACGGAAAAAATTATGTAGTCGGCACTGTACGCATCAAAGTTTAGTGTCCAATTTCGCCAACGTCTTACTTGTGGATCATCTCATTTCTGAACATTGGCTGCAATTTCGGTTTGCGTACTGTTCATACATTTGCCGTCTTGCACCGAACACGATGTTACTGTATCTTATTGGCTAAGTAGGTAGTGACCTAGCATGAGGTGAAAGCGGATCAAAATCTTACTTTTTTTGCAGGTCCTGAAAAACTAAAATTAATAGGGCTTAACTTTGCATAACAACCCTAATATATAATGTTAACCTTTAAACCAAACTGAAGTACTTGTGCTGCTACTCTGAGTTTCTCGCGGAGACATGCATCAGTGACAGCAAAACTGAGCAAAAAGTGACTTTAAGGTAGTTTGCGCAGGAAATATCTTCAGTGGTGCAGTCAGTATTACACGTGTCACGACACCCGAACAAAACAGGCAGAGAAGCAATTGGAACTCTTTCTCCTTAACCATTTCAGAACCACTTAAGTTTACGGTTTCAGGCTTTGCAAACAAAAAAAGTTTTATGATGTGTACTGTACTTAAGTAGGCGCAATACTTGTTTCGTTGTCACAGCCAATGAGGTGCATGATATACGTTCAGCTACAGTTACATGAACAAATTATAACCTAGACCAGTAAGACTGTTTGCAAATAATTTGCCCACAGGTAAGATAATTGATCATCGAGCTCCGCAGTGTGCAATACATACAAAAAACTACCTACATTTCCGCAATATACACACTTGTGTACACTGAGTCTGAATGGGTTGAGGGAGACTTATTTCACACTTTCCTCATTCACAGTTCGATTAGCGCAGGCCTATACATGTGGTTCTGGATAATTCTTAACTTTTTGTAACCACTACAAACTTTGTTACGACATGCATTTATACTTTTGTAAGACATCTAGGATTAGAAATAATAAGTTAATCTTTAGGAGACGATACAAGATATTATCTGTCTAGTGTTGCCAGTTATTTGACTCGAAGGCCCCCCTCGTTTATCCATTTATATGTTGACATTTGCTCTATCCTTACAAAAGCATAGCGGCAGAACTTTATGGATACCCCGTACACTGTAACACCACGCTATATCTGCAACAGATAAGTACCTTACAAAGTTTAGAGTACTGCGTGATGTGATGATGTTAGGTTAGGAAAACACTATTGGAATAGATTCGCATCACTAATTAACTTATGGTGTCGTATCGAATTAATTATTAGAATCACGTAAATACAGTTTCGACAATTACACTTTTTTTTTCTTAGTATCTAATTTATTTTCAAGTGGCGTACTTGAGGAACGTGGTCAACAGATTCTATCTGACTGTCCCGGTTTTCCAGACATCTAAACAAAAGAGTGTTGTTATATCAGGTGTCAGGCTCACAGGACGAAGGCAGCGCAGCGCATAAGGCCTGCCCAGTAATTGTCATCAATCCAGCTGATGCTATCTGCATACTTCGGTTCATTTTTCTATACGTAAGATCACAGTTACTTTCTTCTTTTAATCGTCTGAACGACACGCGCATAGTTTTGCAAGTGTGTAGGATGTTCTGGTGTTCACGCCCACGGCATACACCTCGCGTGAAACCTGGATTTAAAAAAGTGCGCGAAAGACGTTGAGATAAAACTCCGTCTTACGAAAAGTTACTAGCCCCGTCAGATGGCAATCCTGTGCCGTTAGTTTGGTGCAACCAATGATTTGTTTGTCTCTACGAAAATTAAACTGTTTCGGTAAATATTAAAAAAAAAAAAACCAGTTCGTAGTTCGACCCCAATTCAAACTTAAGTCAGCTACGCCCTAGGAACTTCAGATACTGAAACCAACGAGAAGAACGCAATGTTTTCAAATATCAACATTTCAAATACTGGAGAACGTGCGCGAATAAATATTTCAAATTCTACCTCTTTATTTTTTAATTTTCTTGTTGGACTTGTTTTAATAGGATGTTCTTGATATTATTAAGCATGAATAAATGCACTAATGGACACTGTTATTATCCCAATTGTCACAAAAATGCAGAAAAAATTCTCGAGCTGTATTTTGTTGACAGCCTAATTTATTTTAACCAACACGGAGGTTTCTGTTAATTCAGGCGTGTATTTTTGAGTTTCGTTTACTCAACAAAATACTTTATTGGGGACAACTATATAGATACATATATATATATTTTTACCCTATACAGACAAATATTTTGCTGGCTTTTCTCTCGGTGCGCGTTTACGGGCAGAGGTGTAGCCTATTATTACAAAGGTTCATTTTAAAAAGTGCTCACTTGAGCAGGAGGAAGCCGAGGCGAACGAGTATTTGTAGAATTCGCACCGGAACTGAGGTCACAGAAAGTTAAGCAACGACTCGGTCACTGGGGGAAACTGCTCCTCGAAGAGAACCGAGTACGAGTGGTATTTGGGGGATGGGAGGAGGTAAGCTTGGGAGTTTCCTACCACTAAACTCCCAGGGGATGTCCAACTCACCCCCAAACTCGCCAAGTTGGTGGTCTTTTTTTTATTCGGGCCGGGGGGGGGGGATGCGAAAAGGGGGGAGGGTTAAAAATCAAGTGAAAAAGTTTGCTGGTCCGCTGGGGGGAAGATGCCGGCAGCGGGGTACGGCCAGACATCGCCCTACACTCGGAGATAACCCAGCCATTCCCCCGTGCTTACTTCTCGTGCACTCCAAAAAAAATTTTGTAATTTTGACTGAGAAATTATTTGTAGTTTTTTTTTTCAAATGCTTGCAACAGTACAAAGATTTTTTCTTGTGAAACTACTCGTTTGTAAAACTGCAAGGTCCGTGTTTGTGATAGACCTTAGGAAATGCTTGTACTATACTCAGCCGTATCCACGAGCTTCAGCAAAATGACGGACGCTCAACAACGTAAAACAGTATAAAGCCGTTTGTGCAAAAACAAATGCATTGCACGTTTGAATTGCGTAAAAAAAATTAAAACAACTCAAATAATCATAATAAAATGACATGTCCAATTTAACGTGACGTATTTTTCATTATTTATTAGTGTTTCCTAGGTAAACATAACTATTAAATCGACTCTTTAACACCCCGTTGTTAAGAGGCGTCCAAATCTCTTAACTCATCACCTAAAATTTAAATATATATATATATGCTTATTCTTGTTAACCGTATAACTTAAATATAATTTTGCATTTACTTGTACGTATATTGACAGTAAAAATACGCGTTATTATCGTAAGGTAAGTTGGTCTTGTGGATAAAAGCGTGGAATGGTAACACACGTGGTGGAAGTTCTAATCACCGTGCTGGCAAGGTATACATTTTTTCGAGGATTTTTCGTGTAAAAGTACAAAGGAGCAGCGAACGTTCGCCGCGCCTGGAGAGACGCAAGCAGAAACCGGGAGATATGACGCGGCGGGAGATGCAACACAGCCGCAAGTTCGGCGGGAAGGGGGAAAGAACTTATGCCGTGGCACAGTCTATTCGCTGTGTCTTCGCACGTTTCGAATCAAACTTTTGAAAATTCACCCCGCGCATGACGTGGTTGGTTGGTTCCTATTTATCACAAAATAGAAGTGTCTTACTTTCGATTAAATTAAACGTTTACTTATATCCAATTTATGAATTGTAATATTACATTTGTAATAATGATTAAAAACAGAGAGAAGATATCTGTGTGTTGTAATACCAAGTAAAGGTTGTTCGCGATAAAGTGAGCACTTTATAAATCAACATTAGCAAAAAGTCACCTGCATAATTTTAACGGGTGCACTGAGTGACATGCGCCCAGTAAATTTGGTAACGATGGATAGAAAGTATTTCCATACCTTAAAGTCGAATAAAAAGTGTTAAGTCATCATTTGTAACTTTATTTATTTATTTCGCTTTCCGTTTTTTTTTTTTTAATGCATCTGAGTGAAAAAATTGGCAGATTTGAAAATTATTTACTTTTGCAGTTTCACTTAACCCGAGGTATGAATAAAGTGGTGAGGCTCGCAGACATGTTGATTTGAAATAACACCAAAGTATACATAACGTAGGTGCACATAGAGCTCAAGCAGGGCTTTCAAAATCGCTCAGTTTACCATGAACAGTAAGTAAGAAATACATCTCAGGGGAAATACGAGTGAGTGAGTGCGCACGGATGCGGCGCGTAGTCCTACTGGTGCATAATTTTCTAGACTCGGTGAAGCATTATTTGCATGAGGTGGAGGGACAGCCTGGAAGTAGGACGTTGGGAGGGTTTCAGAAAAGTTGGAAACAATCGCGAATGTGCCAGCTGCCTTTAGTACGCGCTATTTTCTAGTTACAGCTGTTTCTTAACTCACTTCGAGTACGTGTCCAAGGTGCCATAGCATCTTCCGCGCGAATTTTGCTATCAATACATACCGAAATATTTCCACTCTTCTAATAAATTTAATTCACATCGAATTTTCCGGTAGCGTGAGCCACATTTTGGCGCGTGATGGCGAACTGTATTGATACGGTCGTTGGTTTGCTCCGCGGCATGCGAAATCCGCCATCTTAAACCACAGTTTTAGGTTGCGTCGAATCTCCCAAGTCTTTGGGAGGCATGACGCATTAGGGTAATAGCCATATGATATAGTATGATAGTAAAATACGGAACGCAAAAATAATTCAAATTTTTTTTTAATAATCGGACATTAAAATATGCGGGAAAAATGAAGGGTTCATTGCTGTTTGCTTGCAAAAAAAGTACACGTAAATCTAATAATAAATTTTGACAAGAAAGAGCTTTAGTACTATAGGTTTATTGTAAACAGGGAGGTACGTAAACCACTTGTTTAGTTCCATAAAACTACTATTTGTGCCATAACAATAAAGTTGTTGGCGTTTAATTTCGAAAGAACTATTGTTGGAAAATTACTTTTATACTTTATGCGTTAACCAAACGAGGTAAAACAGGCATGTTATGCTGCGCTTCTGTTCACGAGGACCCGCGTTCGATAACTGGGATCCAACCATCTCAGATTCGGTGTTCCGTGGGTTTCCGAAATCCCGCCAGTGTAATGCTAGAGCGCAGTCTGCTGTTCTGCTTGTCAGAGAGATTAGTTCCGTCTCTAACAACGCCGGCGTCAGAGGTGAAAACAGAGTGGCGGCTCCTTTGATTTTGGGCACACACGCGTTCAGCGATTGGCCGCGCAAGGATCAGGCCGCGGGTCTTTGTGTCTGATTGGCTACCACGTGCTGCCTAAACTTCCCTGTTTGGCTGGGCCTTCCAGTTATGACGAGTATGTTATCAGACTAACACTTCTCCACAAATTCGTTATTTCACCTCGACTCAGTATTGTTCCAGAGACATTTTGCAAATGACTACTTCCCATTGCGAAATTCAAAAAGCGTGTATTATTCTTAAGGTGGTCGCCTGGTGGCGGGTATGTTTGCGTGAGTGAGGCAAACATCGATAAAGCGCTACGGGCGACGGCGACTGCTTGCGTAAAGCATTATCGTCTCTATGCGAAAGACGATCTACAAGTGTGCAGTCCTTCCGTCGACGACCTATATGAACGTGATTTGAAGCGGTGACCTTGTAATTTTAAGCGGTGACCTTGTAATTTTAAGCGGTGACCTTGTAATTTTATTGCACGTGACCATGTAGCAAAGTAAAAGTCATCGTTATATAAGCTATTCACGGTAAAATGAGCACTTTTGAAAGCTCTGCTTAAGATCTACTTGTATGCACGTTGTGTATTATTCCGCCTTATTGTCATGGGCCTTATCACTTTATTTATGCGTCGGCCATGTGAAACTGTGAAATAATCAGAACAGTAAATATTTCACAAATCTGCTCATTTTTATATTTCGATGCTTTAAAAGAAACAGAAACCGAAATTATCAATATGAATGATCACTAGGGACCTGCAAAATTCGTGTTATTGTTTGTGGACAGACTGAACTGCAAGTTACTGTACGTCTGACCGACTTCAGTCACTGGCCGGAAAGATGTCTGGCACGCCTCAGGGGGCTCTTAAGCCAGTAATATTAGTTCAGACATTGAGTGGACAATCTCTTTGAAGAATATCAAGCAGGTAGGTGACGTTGATTAGAGTACAGCGGCCAATGAAACCATTGACTATCTCACTCGTTTATAAGCCAGTGGAGTCTATCCTGTCACTGAAAAATAACCTGTCACTGAAAAATAAAGTAAATTTTGTTCTTCTTTGATGATTAAAAATGATTACCTAAACATTTTTTTTCTTTCATATTTACAATACGTAACTACTTCCCATCCATCGCTACGAACTTTTCTGGGCGCATGCCACTCAGTGCGCCAGTTAAAATATATGCAGACAGGGGCAGTGACATTTACTTAAGGCCGATTTCAAAAGTGCTCATTTTATCGTGAATAGCGTTTATCGTAATTTCGCATGTATCAGGTTTGTATATTTTGCGATATAGGAGTTTGAATAATTCTTTTTCAGCAATGCTGGAGGGCATAAAAAAGATGTTTCCAATGCGGTGATGTCTTGTAAGTACAATTTCGCCATCGTCTGGCACGTATTTTGTTTCCGCTGGTTATTATTAGGAGCACGTTAGAAAGTCTCGTCAGAAACAGCATTTTACAAAAATGCTGCAATGCATTCCTAACCCTTGATGATCACGTCATTTTACAGGTCGTATTATACCATCTAACCTAATTTCCAAAATTACAAAATGTGTAGATGAAATTAAGGATAAGCTGTATAATTTTCATAACAATTTAAGATATTCTCTACTCTAAAGCATCACGTTCAGTTATTAACTCCATGCCTATTTTGTTACGACATGTAGCTATGGAACGGCACGGTATAGACGGAAGGTCATTGGAAAGTGTTTAATTAATTGCGAACGTGCTACGAAATAAAATGTTCCAGAGTTTCGTCGTCGACTGGAGAAAGTAGGAGACCGCACACCTGTTTTACATTCAGCGAATGTCTCTTCACGTTCCGATCACGTTTTTTGCGTCGCCTCGTCGCATTATTTTTATTCCGTATCCAGGAAAAGAGTGCAGACGACGAAATATTTCACGATCTACGCGTGCTGTCACTGCGAATAGAAAACACCACAACGTCGTTTCTACGAAGAACTTACTTTATCGCAGGTAGTACTTATAAAATTTCTTGTATAAATGCAATACAGGATGTTACTAAATATCACCTATAACCGCGGCAGGTTGTTCTGGTGAAATTAAAAGGCAAATAAGCGTGGATTAGTTTTCTTCAAAATGGCTATTACGTGAGCTAGGCACCCTCAAAATTATACACTTGAATTTATTTTCGTTATAAATATCACACAACTTGAGATTAAGTAACAAATCGGGGAATATTGTTTTGTACAACGGAGATTTTACACCCGTAAAGATGCGGTATAATATCATCCCCCTTAATCAGTAAAATAGAGGTTGCCACCCTGTGTTTTGTTACGAATCCGCACCCCTATTTTTTCTAATGAAGGGGGATGATTTTACCAACCGAATTTTCGCAGGTGTAAGAACTCCTTTCTACAAAACGCTATTCACCGATTTCATGCTCAATTCCTGGTATTTCCTGATATTTGAAACGAAAATAATTTCAAAACTAAATTCTTGAGAGCGCATAGCACACGTAATAATCATTTTAAGGAAAAGTAGTACTTATTGTGACGGATTGAGCTTTGTCACATGTTAATCATGCTACGGTTATTTTATGTGCAGGGTTTACATTAAGTACTTGTCATGTTTTCCAGTCAGCGAGCTAAGAGTTCCCCCTTGCAAGATATACAACGCCTGTGGTCGCGTGTACTATCAATACACATGTGTATTGCGCGTTGCAGCCCGCAGCTAGTGAGGCGGTTTGCCTGCTCGCCCGAATAAATGTCTCATCGTTATTGGAGAACATTTATGTCATCGGAGCAAAGCTTGTGACTGGCTGTTGATGTGGTACTGTTTCCAATTGATCTCGAGGCCTGGCCTGCGACTCTTAACGCGTGATACGCGGGAGGGGTGTAGGCTGGGGGAGAATGAACATCGCCGAGTCCCGGACTCGGTTCGCGGTTGAATACACTTCAATCTTGTATTTTCGCCAGGAATAACCAGCCAGAGTTTGTCTTGTTATTTTTAGTAAAATCTGTTCACGACAAAGTCAGAACTTTTGAAATCAATCTTTCAAAAAAAGTCACTGCTCCTACCTGCATATATATATATATATGTATATATATATATATATATATATATATATATATATATATATATATTAATGGATGCACTGAGTGACATGCACCCAGTAGGTTGGTAACGATGGAGGGAAAGTAGTTCCATATTTTAACTTCGAATAAAAAGTGATAGGTGACTGAAATTATTTCTTCTGTTTTTATTTTCTTATGCATCGAAGTGTAAAAATAAGCTGATTACTTTTCTCATTATTTCACAGTCACACTTGACCAACGCACGAATAAAGTAATGAGACATATTACAATGTTAATTTTACATAAGGTGGAAGAATACACAATTTAAATACAAGTAGATCTTAAGCAGGGCTTTCAAAAGTGCTCAGTTTATCGCGAATAGCCTGTAACACGTTGTATATACCCTCGGCAGCGGCCTGGGCTAGACCCCAGTGTATGGCGAGTGGAACATCTACCACGTGACTTACAATACATACGCCACCAAGCTAGATTCCACAATCCTCTACACACTGTAGCAGAAGTGTTTTGTTCATGGGCCGCCGCCACAGACAGAACTCGTTCTCCTGTTTGGCCCAGCCACACGGAATGGAGAAACAAGAGAACTGGGTGTTTCCTATTGGTTCTGAGTCCTGCAGGGCGTGTAGCATCATCGGCGATCCAATGGCGCAAGTGAACTCTAAATACGTCGTATTCCGTCTATCTTGCTACTGAATCATAGTCTAATGTAAAATTACAGGAGCTTTAATAATAAATAATTGCGTTACCAAATGTTTGAACTTTCCAACATTCTTGCCTTGAAGACTAACCGGGAAGTATAATTATAGTAATTTGTTGTAATTTTACGCGCGGAGAGAGCGAAATATAGTCTGTTTGCGATTTATTCTTACTGTGTGAATCCAACCTTCGAAAAATTACCCTGCGTGTGACGGGTACAGTTGTTTATCAGATGTTTCACGCAATACAAGCGTTTTGTGTGTGCGTGTGTGTTAAAATACAAGCACCTTATTTTTGGTTAAATTGGGTTTTTACTTATATTGTATCCCTAAATTATAATATTTGACTTGTAATAGATATGAATGAGACAGATAGAAAATATATGTGTTTGTAATGCCTAGTAATAAATAGTTCTCATGAAAAACGTTATTACTTTAAGTGCTCATTGTTGTGGAGCTGACGACGAGCCTCCTATATGCCGTTCGCAACACCACGAACGCGGTATTTCGCCCCTTTGGTGTAATTTTATAGACTTAGTTAAGCTTTGTTTGCATGAAGCGGAGAGATATCCTGGAAGTAGAACTTTAGCAGGGCCTCATAAGAGTTGGGAGTAACCGTGAATGAATGGATTATGACAACATTACGTGGACGTTTGTTTACAAGTGGCAATCCCGAAAATATTACAACTTAACGAAGGGCCTTTGGTTGGACGTGAGATTAACGTTTGACGTCGTTTAAATATGAAATTTAGATTCGACCGGAATGGAGAGAGAGCGAGGACCAACTGCGTGAGACGTAAAGAATTTACCAGTTACTGGGTGGTCATTGAATAACGATTATTATGGAAATGAATGACGGAAACGGATCGCAACCGTGCAGTTATCAATGAGCAGCCCATTCGTTTTATTAGGTCGTTTCCATCATTTGTCTATTTTTGCTTCATTCACAGATACTCGGTTTCACGAGGCCATACGAATACATAGATTACTTGTATCTGCATATAAAATTAACAACTATCCAGACTGCTAGCTGTACACAACTAGCAGGAAACTAGTTATTTATTTCGCATAAAAGTTGTTAAAACATTTAATTTTAAATTGCAACTTTAATTCCAGCTGGACCGTTCCCAAGATTCTGCTTGCCTTGAAATATGCGCTAAGCACAGCGAATGAATGACAATTATCTTGCCGTAATTCAAATCAACGCAGTCGCTAGCTGGACACAGAACCGTAACCTGTATTTGAAAACATATGTAGTAAATGTGTTATGAAGTCCGCTGAGAATTAGTGTGGTCAATGTTTCATTTGTTGTTACGGCAAAGACAGTAGGATGAAACTGTAGTGAATCTGATATAGCAGTTACCAACTATTTATAGAATTAAAAGCTAGCGAAAAAATTATTATTGCAAGCACCGATAGTAATACATATTACTGTCTTCTTATGCATATTACACATTTGTTGGTAAACTCTTCAGAATAAAAAGTGGAGATTTTTTTCAAATAACTCTTTAACGTCCTGCAGTCTAAATGGTTGTCACCACCGAACTTATATTCCTTGGTACATTCCAGAATTTCTTCTGTCTTTATTTACTTGTTTTTGTGTGTTCATATTCTTAAAGTTGCACTCGGATAAATGAAATTATCGCCAATTTGTTCCATATCGTTCAATAACGCACAAAATTGTGCCGTTTTTAAATACGTCACAACTATTTTATTGTTGCGTCGCTGCTACTGAACTATTTTTAAACAGTTTTGAAAACTAATCTTCAGTATTTAATTCAGTAAATACGATTGAGAGTAATATTTAATGGTCTTATTACCTCTCTTATATTTAATAAATGTTACTATTGATTCTTTTATTATCTGTTTGAGCATCTACAATTTATTTAATAATTTTTATTTGCCCAGCGGTATGACATAAGTATTTATGGAAGCTATTTTATTTATTTATTGACGCGTATGTAATGTGATATTGACGTATTTCAGTTTCTTTAATTATTGTTTATCAATATTTTACCATGTATCTTATCGCACCGATCAGGAGACCCCTTATCAGGCGAAAGCTTGGCAACCAGCACCACATCTCTATAGGTAAACTTTGAACCTGTAATATCAGTGCCTGACGCTCGGCGTGTTGTAAATATTCAAAGTCCATAACCTTGAAAACTCAAAACCCAATAACGCCCAAACCACACGACCGAATTCATTCGAACAAACTTCAATGCCATCACAATTACTACAGCGGAACAATAATGACAAAGAAATGCAAATTTGCAGCAAGAATATTAATGTTATGGATGTAAGGGAAGGTCGATAATACTGATGATATTAGTATATTTGGTAACTCGTTGATGTTTTCGCGTAAGAAGACGAAGTTCGAAATTGGTGATCAGATTTGGCTGTATCGGAAGCTGGTTGGTACCATTTTATTTCGATTCATTTCTTTATGTTTACTTTGAGAGCTGCGTTTATAATCCCGTCTCGCCTGCAGACCCGTGTTTCGTGATGGATTGTTTCGCTACCTACAGGTTGCGAATCCTTTCAGCAGCCGTCTGGAGCTATCCTCCCAACCACTTCCCTGCAGATGCAGTCCTCGCTCGTTTCCTCGGCGTAGCCGTGCCGCTGGGCGCGTGATTTCGCATTAAAAAAAAAAAATCCTCCTTTGTTCACGTGCTGCGTTCTCCCACATCTGCGCTCTTCAGCACGTTTCCTCTTCTGGGCAGTCTGCGACATCCACCGTCGCAAATCTAAGCTTTTCGTTCGGCTTTTGTTTCTACCTTGTGTCTTCTCCACCAGTTTTTCCTCGTGTTCGCTTTCTGTCCAAAAGCACAGTCAAGGCGACGTGTTGCCCGGATTTGGTGGCAGCGTTCTTCGGGACTTGAGATTCTGTCTGTTGGCGTTTATTTAGATAGTTACGCCAACATGTGATGTGGATATTTTCTTCGTTTGTTCTCCGTCACACACCAGGTATTCATTACTTTATTAACTTTTGCAACTCGCTCTTTTGTTTTAGTGAGGCTGGAAGCGGCAAGCTAGAAGTCTAGGTTTTACCGTACGCTTTGACCTAACATTTCTACACGAGCTGGTTAAATAATTTTTTCATCACGGGGAAAATCCTTCTGCACAACGCCTTCCACTTTCCTTGTGGGTGACATCGTAGTCAAGTTAATCTTCTCCATGCTCTGGTGTTCGACAGTGAACTATGTAATAGTCTTACCCGAGATACAACTTATTTGTTCATGTGGTTTCAGCGGTCATCCCACAGCTAAATTACAACAGGACTTTACCAAGAAAAGTTTCTTTCATATTGTTAATTATTATCACACGAATGCAATGACAAAATCATTTCAAACAGTTTCAGTGTCTATTTTCGATATTAATTTCAATTTGTGAATAACCAGTTTTACTTCATACGTCTTTAATTGTATTGAATAATAACCTATTTAAATTCATATGATTGAACATAGTTAGTTTTTTGGGATGTATCCCAGGGGCTTCATTTTAATAATTATCAGCCTCATTAAGTGGAATAATTTAAATTTTGAGAAAAGGCGTGACTTTTGTGTCATTCTTATGTTTTATTTTAATGTTACAGTTATTAATCACTGAATCATAAAATGATTTAAACAGGTTTATGGTCAAATTTCATGGCATTAATTTAAGAAGAATGATATTTTATGTTGTATCCCGTTCTCTATTTTATGGTTATTTATAACTGGCATTAATTTATTTTGAAACAAAGAGAAATAATTATTTGTTCATATGACAGCAGTTTTTTTACCTCTTTGTTTTTGAAACAAAAGTAATAATTAAGCAATCTAAAGAAGAGATTTAATTACCACACTACCACAAGTCAATTCTTTTATTATTTTATTCTTTTCCACTGAGCCCGTACAAGTAAGGCTTGCATTTCTATTTTTTTTATTTATTCTCTCTCTTTTGTGCCATGTACGGTCACCTAGCATGATTATTTATTACCGCTTTCTATTTTGCATATCGCTTGTGCCGGGTTGTTTGTGCCGGGTCCCTTTGGGTATTTTGTTTATTCTTTGTTATGCCACTTTGTATGCTATGTTTTTGTGGCATTTTGTTTGATGTTTGCGCCAAAGACTCTGGAATTTTCTGTATCTGTTGAAATTCGATATCATTTCTTCGTTCGTTTACTATCGTTTGATCGAGCATGGGAGCACAATAATAAAAAAAAAAAAAATTTCCTTTTCAGTTTTAAAAAGCTCGGGACGAACGTTTTTATTCAGTTCGCTGAATCTCGAAAACCGGTGAAATGCTCTACGAAATGTTCGTTGCGTTCTGCTGACGTGAAATAGAAAACGGGGTTTCACCCAGCACTAAAACTCATGGCTTCGCCTGATGTAGGTGAGAAAAGGAATTTTGGTGATGTCAGACAAGCTCACATGGAGATTGAGATGCTAGCAAACCAATGAAAATTTAAAAATTCTAAAAATAAGAAGTTTACTCGTAATTTCCTGACGTTAGTAGGTCTTCTGGAGGGATACCTGCTTCGTTTCAGAAAAAAATGCTGACATTAATCCTGAAATTTATTGAAACGATACTGCAATGGTGTCTGTATTTCTCCATTGAGAATACACGCTTTTCTGAGGATTAATTTGTGGCTTGCCACAAGGGGTAAACTCGATATTTACGTGGTTTTTGAAAACCCCCGTTATCTTAATTTCACGTTCGTGCAAACTGCATCTCTTAGCACTGAAGGCATACAAAAATTTACGTTTGAAAGTGTCAAATATGCGTGTGTTGTTTGAAAGATGTTACACGCATGTTTGAACTTTTGATGTGAAAACAATGCATATGTTTTTAAGTAATAGAGATATATATTTTGTAAAAAATGTTCCATCAATTTTCTTTAAAGTACGATTTTGGTGTGTAGTTTATTCGGAGTATTTTCACGCTTTTTTTTTATCAAACCGTTGAAAAATCATCCCGCGAATGATATTTTTGGCTGTTTCTTAAATATGTTTCGTTTCATAATTCTGTTTAAATAAAAACGTGTTTTTTTTTTCTGTTTAAGTGATCTTATATATCATCTATAAATTATTATTTTTCGTTTATAATTGAGATCAATACAACTGAAACTGATCCTATGCAACACGTTTATAACCGAGCGAGCAGCAATGCGGCGCGCCGTCCCGTTTGTTTAATTTTCTGTACTTAGGCCCTAATTAAGCTTTATTCGAATTAGCTGGAGAAATAACCTGAAAGCAGAACTTCAACAAGGCTTCAGGAAGTTGGAAGTAGAACTTCAACAAGGCTTCAGGAAGTTGGAAGTAGAACTTCAACAAGGCTTCAGGAAGTTGGAAGTAGAACTTCAACAAGGCTTCAGGAAGTTGGAAGTAGAACTTCAACAAGGCTTCAGGAAGTTGGAAGTAACGATGAATGTGCTAGTGTAATTTACTTCCGGAGACTGACCTTGAGAAACGGTGCCCCGCACCTGCACGACGAACTGGAGAAGGAAACTCCCCCGGTGGATGCCGGTGAACGGCGAGCGACTAATATGGCGAGGCCTCAGGTGAACGCATCCACCCGGCGCCGATGGCTGCCGATGATCGTAAAACGTAATTGGGAAACCTCGCCGCGCGCGGAAATTATGTGCGAATCTCGTCACGCCGCGGGCAGTAAAATTCGCGTAAAATTCCGCGGAGCTCCTTTCGTCCCAAACTTCCCGGATGTTGCAAGAGCAGCGGCGAAGATGGCGGGAGAACATAAAGTTGGGGCAATTTTTAGCTGATTTTCGACCTGGTTTTATGCTTTGCGGGAAGGGAAATTGTAAAATAGAAATGCTCCTAACACGAAAATGCTGTAATTAGTTTTTAATAATTTACATTCATGTTAGAGTTCAATATGTTCACACGAACTCAGTAACACATTAGCCATAGTTTTTGGATGACAACTAAGTTAGTTTAGACTGTCTTATTACGTCACAAGCACCAAACTTTCTACTTCACACGGTGTTGTTAAAAGAAGAAGCTATAAAACCAGCAGTGATCTATAAATTATAAGTAGGTGTCAAGGTGTCAAGGTTAAATCCGTAGGCTTTCAAATGCTAGCTGAAGTTAATATATGTCGCATGACAAGTTTTATTAACAAACTTGCAGCCCGCCATCGCTTCGCTAAGGTGTCATGCAGAGACTACTCGTGACTACTCGTGACTACCCGTGAATACTCGTGACTACCCGTGAATACTCGTGACTACCCGTGAATACTCGTGACTACCCGCGACTACCTGCGAATAATGGGTTTGCTAGTGCGTGCTTAGAAAGAAGCCACGTAACTCGTTTTTTTGCAACTTGGTTTACAAATTTTGAAATTTCTCAAGTAATTTTTTAAACTAAACATAGCCTTTTTTTCCATCTGGAAGAATATAGCTTTCTAATGGTGAAAGAATTATAAGAATCGACAGTGTATTTTCCGAGATTTCTCGAGGCATACAAAAAATTTACAAACTCATATGACCTCTTTATAATATTAGTATAGATTAAGTGTTTAAAATATTTACTTGTGTTCTTTTATAGACGCTGAGGAATATGGCTCTTGGTATATGAATTTGTATATGACGGAAAGGTTGCGTAAATACACGGGAAGCTCAATGAAATTTACGGGGAGGGGGGGGGGGGGGGGGTTTAGTGAAAAATCGGCATGCTTGTAATTTTACGGAGAGTTCTGGAAATTTTTTTTTTTTTGCAATCACTTCTCCGTAAAGTGACACAACAATTTTTATAACCTTGCTGTTAAAACGATTTCGGTCCGAATAAAAAAAGAAACGGTAACTAGACAAGCTCGAAGTGTAATATGCCACCCAATGAATTTCGAGATGAACTTTACAAAATCGCCTACACATAACAATAGAATTAGCATGGTCCATTCACATTTACTTCACACTTTTCCGAAGCCCTGCTAAAGATCTACTTCCAGGATATTCCTCCGCTTCGTTTGCGAACAAAGCTGAACTAAGTACAGAAAACCACGCACCGCATTCTTGCGCGCCCAGTGTAATAATATCTTTCGTGAGAACTATTTCTTACTAGGCATTACCAACATACATATTATCTCACTGTTTTTATTCGTATTAATTGTAAATCAAATAACATGATTTATAGAAAAAACGTGAGTTAATGTTCAATGTAACAAAAATAATATAATTTTATCTTTAACACGAGTAATAAAAAAACACTTGTGAAACAACAACTACGTTTAGGAAACAACTAAACATGTCATACATAGGGTGATTTTTCAAAGGTTTGACCCGAAATGTGTGGAGAAACTGCTAATAGACTATATGCGCGGCTTATCTGCAAGATCGCGTCACAGAGTAGGTATAGGCCCTTCACGGTAAACATTAGCACTTTTGATAGCTCTGCTTAAGATATACTTGCATGCATATTCCGTGTTCTTCTGCCTTACGTCAAATTAACATTGCCACGTGTCTCAGCACTTTAATCAAGCGTCGGTCAAGTGAAACTGTAAAATTAGTAAGAGAGTAAATATTTGAAAAATCTGCTCATTTCCATATTTATATGCACTAAAAAAGCTGAATGGGAATAAAATAATTTAAGTTATCACAAATGGTTACCTAACAATTTTTATTTGACGTTAAGATATGGAACTACTTTCCATCCTCCGTTACCAACTTTGCTGGGCGCATGTCACTCAGTGCGCCCTTTCTAACGTATGCAGGTAGGGCTAGTGACTTTTTCCAAGGTTGATTTCAAAAGCGCTCACTTTATCGTGAACAGGATTTACTTAGGAACACTTGTACCGCGACCTTCAGCCGCACACGTCAGCAATATGGCAACACTGGCCAGCAAAATGGCGGAACACGGTTCGCCGATTAGCGCTTTGTGAGCCTACACAAACAGCCCTCATCCCAGCCGACAGGGATTTTTTCGTAGCCAGCAGTAGCCAATCAGAAACAAGGCCCCGCGTTATTTCGTGACTGCGTCTACTTAGTAAAGAGAGAAGATATTTGGGCGCGGTTCTTAACATCGAGGTCTTGGGAGCCGATGAGGGTGAAGTGAGGTGAATATGGAGCAGCGCCAGAATGAAAGGGAGAAGGAAACGGGAGATCCCCGAGAAACCCAACGGCGTCGTCGGACACGATTCCCACATGCGAAAATCCGGATTGAACCAGCCGGGGTTTGAACCCGGTTCGTCATGGTGGGAGGCGAGCAGCCTAACCGCTCAGCTACTGTGGCTCCTGTGTCTACTTTAAGTCGTCTCCGAACAAAACATGTGGTAATTCAGGGAAATGCGAATTTAGGTAGCTGGAATTCGATCACTGTGCAGCGCTCCTGGTGTGCAGTTTAGGAACAACGTTACTGCATGTTTCGATTTTTCTTTGTGGTTTAGGGATCGAAAAAAATTATCAATTATTAACAAGTACAATACCTCAATAAATTATAAAATTGTTTTATTTACTCGTTTCCGTAAAGTAAACCTTCATCTAAAAAATTAGTTTATGAATTTATGATTTTTGTTACAAACAATATTTAACGTTTAATATCCATCGGTAGAATGAAAATATGTAACGAACAATATTATACACTTGTTACTTATGGTTAATCTTTACTTCTTTGTTAATGGTTTGAAATCGCATAATTTGCAAGGTTAAAAGCGCCTGGAATAAGACCTAAACAATAGCAGGTGGTTTTATGGAGGTATTTGAAGATTTAAACCCTAAATTTCAACCCTAAATCTCCAAATACTTGGGGCCACACTTGGTCAATTAGTATATTTAGTAAAAAAAAATAGAAGTCTCGTAAATAAGAGAAAATCGAACAAAATATTTGTTTGTATAGGGCCAAATATATATTTAGTTGCTCTAACAAAACATATTGTTGAGCAAACAAAATTTGAAAAGCAACAAAGTTACTTTTGTTCGCCTAACAAAATATATGTTTGAATAAACAAAATATCTGTGTTGGACCAAAAAAAAGAAAATTAGACTGCCAACTAAATATTTTGTTGAATCAACTGTATTTATTTGTTTGACTACTCATTTGACTGCCTTCGTCCGAAAATACAGCTCGAGAGTTTGTTTGTCTTTTTGTGACAATTAGTATAGTAACAGTGCTTGTTAGTACATCTCTTGATGCTTAACAATTGTATAAACACATTAATAAAACAATGCAACAAGAAACTGACAAGTAAAGCTATAGAACTCGAAATATTTGTTTGCACACGTTGACCAGTATTTGCACTATATCTGTATAAAAGCTTCCCGGTGTTTTCAGTTGACACATTATCCAAGGTTGCTAAGGTGTAGCGCTCAGACGCAGGTGATACAGATTCGAAACTAGGTCGAACTTGTAAGATGTTGTATATCGGCACAAACTGTTTAATGCAAGTGTAGCCAAATAAATCTTTACTTCCACCAACCAAATCTTACGGTTTGGCCGAACCAAATGAGAACAACAAAACAATTTGGTTTCAGCAACAGAATATCTCACTGCCCCCTATGCAAACAAATAATTTGGTTGCACCAAACAAATCTTGTTTGATTCAACAAAGCCTCGTTTGAGTGTAGAGGGTTTCTGACACAGATACGATCTACTCTGAACGGCGTCATCTTTCGGGGAAGCTGGCCCGCGGAAATCTGCGTTTACATTATTCATCGTTATCTTTTGCCGCTCCCCTCGGACGCGACTGGGAGCGTGAAATTGGCGCTGTGGCTTGATCCGGCGGAGAGCATTACGCGAGATCAACACCCTGTTCCCTTTCGCCCGTGTTTCTCGTCACTAATTAACTCCGGGGAGGGAATTAAATAAACAACCTACGTAATTCGCAAATACACTATAAAAATTGTTTGTGTACTTTTACCAGAAAATCCCACCGAACAACAGTTGCAAATAAAACACTTTCTTACAAAACCTGCGAAACATCTGCTTATGATATTACACATGACAGGCTTGTGTTACAACTTACATTTTAAATAAATGCTCATAAAAGTATTTTTTTTTCATCTATAAAATAAATGCAATGAATTAATAACAGAGAAATTTACTTATTTCATTTAAATTTTTTTTGTCTAGATATGAAACACTAACATCAACATTTTAATACTATCGCGTTTTTTTAGAATTGTAGTCGTTTCATTATGATTATTTGAGTTGTTGTGTTTTACGTTACTCAAATTTGCAGTACATTACCCTTTGCATGCAACTAACTTTACACCACCCCTACCAGAAACAACTATATATGATTTTAGGTTTTTGAATGTCTGTCATGTTTTTGAGCTAATTAATACGGGTCAGTAGAGTACAAACATTTCTAGAGATCTGTTACAAACACGACTTGAAGTTTTACAAACAAGTAATCTTACAAGAGCAATTTTTGTACTGTTGTCACATTGCAGATTTTCGGGATTATGTATGAATGAACAGTATGATATTTGGTTGTTTCAATAGTTCAATGATGTAGAGATCACGTGCAAGTATTTTTCATTTGTTTCTAGACAGTATTCAGTAGTAATATTCTTCTTATTTTTCATTTCTTTCCTAGAAAACATTCGGCATTAAATGTTTATTAAACAAATGTACTAAACAAAATTATCCTGGTTGTCTCGTCTCTCCATTGCCGATTGGCGGAGAGATGTGTCATAGTTATACGACAGCCAATTGGAGGACAGGAGACAACATATGTAAGGCAGATGTAAAATTGGACTAATTTTTTTCAGCAGAACAATTCTCACCACATCTAAAGATGGACGAGGATATGTACAAGAAGTTTTAATGATATAATAATTAAGAAGATAGTTGGATTTTATCAAACTAATTGCAGCAATATTTTTTTTTAGATAAGGAACGTTGAATTTTATTTTATTTAAGAAGATTGATGAATAATTGGTTGAATGTGCTGAAAAAAAAGATTTTAAGTAAAAAATATTTTGAAGCTAAAAAAAATTTACAAATGTAATTTAATTTAAAATGGCGCCCAACATGTTGATGGTAATTTGTGAAATGTCTGAAATGCAACACTGTTACCAACATCCTAAAATTTCAATTTTTTTTTTACTCTGTACGGAGGGATTAAAAAGAAGGCGGGGGTATAAAACACACACGCCCGCGTAAAACGACTCGTCGGTCGCTGTAGCTAGTGATAATTGCCACCCGTTCCCATATTTGAAATAATTTGCTCCGCCCCTTCAGCGTTGCACGTAGACGCGAGCAAATTAGTCGTGCAACGCGTGGCGTGAGCTGTGGGTAAATGCTCCATGGAGCGACTTGCGAGGACTCGAGGTCCTTTCATCAGCTCGACAGCTGGCGGCTATTCCGAAACGAGGACTATTTCCAGACGGAGGGTTGTTCAAAGGTCATCGAGCGCTTCAGCCCGTACTTTCGAGTTTAATCGAGCAGTGCTTGAAAGAACGATCCCAAAACAAATTTCTACAGGAAATTCTGCACATTTTATCGTTGGCCCTGGCCGAAGTAATATTGAAAGCAAATCACGAGAAATAGTTCACACTTGACTTAAATTTTTATTAGAAATTTGTTGGCGGTAAAATTAAAGGAATTTTGCGTAATGTACCGACCGTTGGATCAAAGTACATTAAATACCAAAATTCTTTCTCCAGCGCAAACGTTGAGTATTAAAACCGCATGACTGTAAATGTAAAGAAAATTCAAAATAATATTTATCAGTACTCAGTAATATATATAGATAGAATGACTTGGCTGACTTTGGCACAAGGGAGTGGGCTATCGGAGCGTCAGAGCTGTTCATGTTCTGTGATTCTAGACCCCCGGCAATTATTTGTCCCTCAAAATTTCCCTTTCCCCTCACAGTTTACCTTATTTCCCTCGAAAAGGCACCGAATTCGCCCTCCCCCCAGTGGCAAAAACGATTCCTCGAAAGACACTTTTCGATGCATTGGAAGGATTTGGAGGAATCGTTTCTAGGACAGAGCAGTGGCGGCATAGGCATAGGGTAAGCCAAATCGATACACAGGGTCTAGGGTCCGGAGTCAGACCTGTCCATCAGTCATCTTGGTTTTTTCAGCCATCTTGCCCACCATGTTAGTTGTCGGCGACCTTGACCTTTGACCTTGAAATAATGCCCATGGCTTTGGATAATGTTGAAACCTAAACTCTGAAAAAATTCAAAATAACTTCAGAAAATTTATTTTAAAAAATTGTTAGAAGATATTTAGAAAATATATAAAAATTCCGAAAATTTACAAAATATATATTTAAAATATAAATTTCAATTATAAAAAATATATACAATCCCAAAAATTTTTCAAAAATTTAGCAGGTTTCCCAAAAACCCCTGACACTTGACCCAAGATCCCAGAATCAAGACTCAAGACTAAAGACCCTTGACTCAAGACTCAAGAACCTTGACCTAAGACCCTCGACCAGAAATTTAAAATGTAAAAAAATTAAATTTTCGAATGTTTGAACATAACGGTACCTGGAACCGAAGCCGGCATCATCCTATGCGATTCCGTTCTTTCGACTGCCGCGTTATGACGTTACCCAAGTAGGCTACCATATTGAATCCGAGTGACCTTGAACTTGGCGTTTGACCTTGACCCCGTCACATTGTCCCTGTGACCTTGTATGACCTTGAACTCGAAAATCCCCAAAAATTAAAAAAAATAATAACAAAAATTTCTTTAAAAAATCATGTTAAAAATTATAAAAATGTATTTAAAATTTATATTAAACTTATAATTTGTTCAAAAAAATACATTACCGGAGGATCCCGCAGCACCATGCCCAGCAGACTACTGACTCTCCTCCAATCAATCACATTGTCATAACCTTTCCCTCCCCTCAAAAACGATCCCCAAATCCTTGGAATGGATCGAAAAGTGCCTTTCATGGGTGTCGTTTTAGCAACCGGGGGGGGGGGGGGGGATCGATACTTTTATAAGGGAAAAATAAGAAATGTTGAGGGGGGGGGGGGAAGAGTAATTGTAAGGGAAAAAGGAAAATTTGAGGGAAAATGTCCACCGGCAAACCGGAATGACAGAACATGAACAGCTCCGACGCTCCGGTCCCCATCCCCTTGTGACAAAGTCAGCCAAGTGATTCTACTTGTATACTTTTCATGTATAAGTAGTTAAAATAAATTCCATTTGGCACGTATCAGTAAAATTTCTGACTAATAGTGTTTTGATATTTGCGAAATGTGTTAAACAGACAATAAAGTATTAAAAAATAGTTTCTGTAACCAGCAAAAAATATTTTAAATTTACACAGAATATTAATTGCTGTTCGCACTTTCGAAACATGAAAATAATGTTTTTTATAATGTTAATAATATTGAAAACACTTTTAAAAGAAGAAATGGCGCATTTATAAAGAATATTTATTAGCTGCAAACCGGCGTCATGAAAAAAAAAAAAACAATTTTAAATAACCGTACATTTTTTAAATTTTGTTGGCTGCAAGAAACCTTTCTCTCAGTGTGGTGAATCAGATGAATAGAGAAAAAGACTGTGATATGAAAAATATATTAATCTGAAGGTAATAAATGCTACCCTCGTGATCATGTTTCGAAGACAATATTCATGGCTTGAACCCCACGTAATGCATGCCTAACTTGCAAGCCACCTCACATAGACTAAACCTAAAAAATTAGTTAACTGTACGTCAATTGTAGCGAATGAACTCAGTTTGGTGTCTGAAACACTAACGAAGGCATAACTTAAACTGTGTTATTTTCCTTGCTTTGGATCTTCGGTGACGGAATTTTTTTCGAACTGTTCCCCTCCGCCAAGAACTTGGTTTATGTTCCTACTTCCGCCGCAGCGGAGTGACTAATGAGAGGCGGGACATTTAAACTGACGTCACCCGGCGCAACTCGCTGCCTCCTTCGAGCGTGTACACACCCGCCGTCGCGGCAGCGCCTTGAAGTTTTGACGACTTGAAGTTACCCCGCACACACCCGCGGGGGATGGTTTTGTTGCTCTCTGCAATCGAGACGTGAGTGGAAAGGGGGTGGGGTTTGGCAAATACGGCCACGGCAATCCCAGGGGTGATTATGAATTCAGTGGCGGCGCCGTCACGTATTCATTAATTAGGAGTGACGTATAGGATAGTTTGGTCCCCCCAGTGATTGCATCCAAAGGAAAACACAGCTATACCGGGATATCCCAGATGCAATATTACGCTTAACCTTTTGAATAAGAGCAAAAGACTATAGGTGGTTCACAGTAAAATGAGCACTTCTGAAAGCCCTGCTTAGTATCTAATTCTATACACACTGTGTACTCTTCCGCCTTAATGAAAAATTAACATCGCCATGCGTCTTATCACTATTCATGCGTTGGTAAAATGAAACTGTGAAATTATTAAGAAAATCTGCTTATTTCTACACTTTGAGGCATTGAAAAAACAGAAAGTGAAAGCAATAAGTTCAAGTTACCACAAATGGTTAGCTAACACTTTTTATTAGACGTTAAGATATGGAACTATTTTCCATCCATCGTTACCAACTTTGCTGGGCGAATGTCACTCAGTGCGCCTATGAAAATGTATGCATGCAGGAGCAGTGGCTTTTTTTAAGGGTCATTTCTAAAGTGCTCACTTTATCGTGAACAGCCTTTAACTACTAAAGACCACATGATGGGTCTGCTTGAGTGTGGCCCTATAACGAGAACGTTGTGTGTAGAAGCGAGTGTAGTCATTCTGCTGTTGTTAGTTTCTTTTCCAGCCACAAGTGGCAGCACTAATATGTAGAGGAAATTGCAGATGTGACAAGGTTTTTATTTCGAACAGCGTAAGTGGATTTTAAAGTGTTACTGGGGAATGTAAGAACATAACTGAGGCACAGAGACGACGGAGGGCAGAATTTAACACTGCGACACCGCCACGTGTAACAATATCTCGAGTACGTGACAAGTTTCAGAGGGACGGAACTGTGTGTGATGTGAAGATAGGACGGCGCGGCAGGAAAAGAGTGACAGCGACGAAGGGACTTTGGTAGCTGTGGTGCACACGTTCACATGTTTCCCTGGGAAGTCAAAGTCGGTACAGCAAACTGGATCTGGTTAAGGTATCGATAAATAAAATGTCCATCGCACTTTAAAGCAAATAAAGTGGAGGCCGTACATTCCCCATTTACTTCAATGTATAAATATAGACAATCCGAATAGGTGTGCCAAATGTTATGAGTGGGTTGGGAACTCTTGCAACGACGGCGAAAATTTTTACTGGCATGATTGTTTGGTCCGATTAGGCAACCTTTAAATTGAACGAAACTGTCAAATGTCACAACTGTATGCACTGGCCCGATGAAAATCCCCACATAATGGTAGAACAAACAGTTAACACTCTGAAGTCTATGCAAGAGACCAGCTCGGAAAACGGTAGTGTGAAAGAATACTTTGTCTTTGAAGACGAATCTCGCATGGTTATGGTTTCATTGTCTCGTTAGTTTTTATGTCGTCCTAACATCAAAACAATGTCACGTTAGCTTTAATTTGTATAATAAAAAATTTAGTTTTTATTTGTGTACCGAAATGAACAGAATGAATTGTAAATCGTGTTACACATGAAACGTCATTGTAATTGGGACACAGCCAACCAATCAATTTATTGACCAACAGTACGCCGATAATAGCAATTATCAGGATGATGACCACGTTCGGTATAGTTTGAACCAATAGGACGCTGGTAAACTGAAATGCGAAACCAATGGAATTGGTGTTTCAGCAGAAGAGTCTGCACAACACTTATTTATAGCTTGTCGTGATTGCCAGTAAATATGTTCAGACCTGAAAGTGTTAATCTTCCTGGGTTAGCAGTGCGGCGCGGAACGTCTGGCAGAGGAATTGTGGGATCATTCTTCTTCGATGTAACTGTGACAGGTGAAAGTTACGCCACCATGTTGCAGAAAATCATTGAGCCAGCTGTCGACAGTCTCTACCCAAGTGATGATTTCTTTTTTCCAGTTGGGCGGTGCACCGCTGCATAACCATGGAGACGTATCGTCTCTCCCGTGTGAACAAAATTTGTCGGGAGGTGTTCTGGCCAACGAGCAAGTGTTGACTATCCACCCGGGTCTCCAGATTTAACGCCTTTATATTGTTAAAGGCTGTCCACGATTAGATGAGCACTTTTGAGACCAACCTGAGGCTGTGTTCCAAATAGCCAGCACCCACACTCATATTTAACGCCTTTATATTGTTAAAGGCTGTTCACGATTAGATGAGCACTTTTGAGACCAACCTGAGGCTGTGTTCCAAATAGCCAGCACCCACACTCAGATTTAACGCCTTTATATTGTTAAAGGCTGTTCGCGATAAGATGAGCACTTTTGAGACCAACCTGAGGCTGTGTTCCAAATAGCCAGCACCCACACTCAGATTTAACGCCTTTATATTGTTAAAGGCTGTTCGCGATTAGATGAGCACTTTTGAGACCAACCTGAGGCTGTGTTCCAAATAGCCAGCACCCACACTCGCTCTCCCACCTTATGGAACTATCGTCACTCGCACTTTTTCAAATGAATCGATACTGTCTGCAAATCGATTGTTATTCCGCATGAACAAAAAATATATTTACTTAAAAAAAACAATATGTTCATGTATCAATAATATTTGCATTTCAATTAACAATGGCTTGATTAGTAGGGGTGATGGTGAGTGTGATAGTAATGTATGAAAAGAGTCAGGTATAAATTTTATCTGAAATCAACACTTTTAGCTTGGAATTTTAGCACCGTTTGTTCTAAAATTACGAATTAATAATTTTTGGAATTTATACATATATTAAATATTTACTCAAAATACTTTACAGTGAAAAAATACTTGTTCCCGTGCCATTGCACTGTTGCCAGTACTGCAGAAAACAAACAAAAGAATGGCGGCTGTAGGGAGCACGGATAGCGAACGCGCATATGCACACAATCGCAAACAGACACTCGTCCCAGCACTCGACCTTACATTTGGAACAGCACTCTCTGACGTCATTGCCGAGTGCGAGTACACAAGAGTGCGCATTTCTTGCTATTTGGAACACGGCCTTAGAAAAAAGTCACTGTTCCTACGTAACGGGCGCACTGAGTTACGTGCGCCCAGTCAAGTTGGTAACGATGGTTGGGGGAAGTAGTTCTACATCTTGACGTCGAATAAAGAGTGTTAGGTAACCATTTGTGATAACTTAGATCATTTCTATCGCTTTCTGTACTTTTAATACGGCAAAGCGTAAAAAATGAGCAGATTTGTGCCATGTTTACTTTTCTAATCATTTCACAGTTTCACTTCGCCAACGCATGAATAAAGTGATGAGGCTCATGGCAATGTTAATTTTACATAAGGCGGAAGAATACACAACGTGCATACGTGTATAGCTTAAGCATGGGCTTTCAAAAGGGCTCTTTATTCCCGTAAGTAGCCTATATCTGTGGGCAACTCTAAAGAACTCTGTACGCCACAATGCCACAGATACTGGTTGCACGTTAGATAGAGACGCCATTGTGACGGCCAGTGTATCGACTCCCATGTAAGCTGTAGGTTCTGTTTGTCGTTCTGTTCTAAAGCGTCACATACGTTGCCTTGCTGCCCACGTGAGACGCCAGGGTGCCCGTCATTGGGTCTAAAATATTTGGCCTGAAACAGTTTCAAAACAGTCACGCGGCATAACGTTATTTGACACAAAGTTACAGTGGCAAAATATTTAGCCTAATTTTAGGCCGAATTTTTTTATGCAAAGTGGTGGGCAGGCATTATTTATGCTTCGTCTGCTGGCAATTTCGATACTCCTCATACAATATAAACTGTGGCAAGAAAAATTATATAAATCCAAAATATGAAGTATTTACACTCGGTAGTCATTAAAACACTCACTGCTTTCCCCCTGGAGTATAAAAAGCGTATTTACGACAAACATCTAGTTACAATGAAATATAAAAAAAAAGTTATTATTTCTCTCATTACTTCTTGGGAAATAATTAACATTTGACACTTAACTTACTTTGCTTTACAAAGGCAATACTCATCGGGAAGTAAGCTCAAATTATTGATTTCATTAAGTCTTATTTATAACTAAATGTGCCCTCGACTTCTTTCGCGTGGACTTTAGGATTTGTTTTCATATTTTCGAAATTTAAATATAAAATTGAAATAAGACGTGAATAGTGTCAATCGAAATTTGTACGTAATAATTTCTATAATGAAAACGAAAAATAATAATTTCAAAGTTTTAAATATTTGTAAGATAGAAGTTACAAATGTCTTTTTATGTTTAGATGGAAATTAATGCAGTGCCTGCGACTTCGTTCGCGTAGACTTGTAACATATTTTTTTAAATAGAAATTTCGCTCCCCTTAGGGCTTATGGAGTTATTAAAATACAGCCTGCCATCTCTTCGCTCAGGTTTTTTGTTTTCCAGAAATATCGCTTCGTTCAGATTTTATGGACTTATTAAAATACAGCCCGCCATCGCTTCGCCCAGGTTTTAAGGAGTTATTCAAATACATGCCTATGTAATTGGATTCAAAGATTGTTATCCTCACGTTAGTGTTGTTTGATAATAAGTTATTTTAGTGTGTTTTTTCCTAAACTTAATGTATCTTTTCTATAATGCGTATTATATCAATGATTATTTAAAGAACAATTATTTTTTCAACAATGATTTTTGACAATAATCCTTTTGTAAAACTGAATAATATTTGAAACATAAAGAAAATTATATGAAACAATTCGTTTACTTCATAGCAATTTAAGAAATCGAGATGAAATGAAGAGCAGATTTTAAATAGAAATAAACTCTATGATCTATGAAAGTTTTATCAAAATCGACCCAGCCGTTTCGGAACCTATTCTTGACAAACATCCGGACAGACAGACAAAAATTTTAAAAATAGTTATTTATGCTTCAATATTGTTTAAATAGCATATTACACTTATATATTGGTATCAAATTTGAAATAACAGACATAGACTTCAATTTAATTTATTAATATAGACTAGGTTCAGCGAAGACGAAAGGTTTGAGGCATGGATGTGTAAATCACTAAAACAGTAAAATATTCTGCAATTAATTATTATTGATATGATGACGATTACTTATATACATTCGGTTGTAGAACGCGATAATCAATGTCTGATTCAGGGATTTGCTTGAAAGCACAGAAAATTACAAAATCCCGAATTTTTGTTTGCTTTCGACATATAGAAAAAAGTTGGTGGGTTAATAATTATTTTTTTGGCTATCGTACTCTACAAAGTGAATAGAAAATCGTATAAGCCTGATTAATATTTTCTTATGACAGTTACTTGTCGTGACTGCTATGGTAAAAGTGGGTTGGGTAGGTAAGTAAATACTGAACTCCTCTTTATTTACCATTAAGTTGGGACGCTGTCAAAGAGTAATAACTGCCATTTCTTCTCTACTTCCCTACACTCTCACAGTATTGTAAAATGGTCTTACAAGATTTTTTCCTGTGATTTCAATTATGCTTTCAGTGTCACATCACTGCTGGAATTGGCTTTATTTAAAAATAAATTTCAGACAAAGAAAACTGTCGTGCTAGGCAAATTTCGTAGAATGTAAACGCGGGTAATATATTTTTTAGAATTTTAAATATAAATTACATTTCTCGAGTGTTTTTAAGTGTGCATTCTGTTCAAATATATGTAGGAATTCTGGTAAACATTTTTCTTACAAATTTTTCTTAACAGTTCTTTCACACGTTTCCAGTTTAATGGCAGAGAACGAAAGGAAAATTGTCCCTTTCTTATGATCAACTGGTTAATATTTCCTTCCTGAAGTAACTTTTGACGCGAGAAAAAAAAAAAAAAAAAAAAAAAACGGAAGCTTAAGAATAACCTTCAGGGGATATCTATTTCTAAGAAAATACTCTAAGTGGTATTTAAAGAAGGGAAGTTGCTCTCATAAGACATTTATTTTATATTTTATACGTTCTTTGCCAACAGTGACGGCAGCCTCCAGACGATCCTTCTTGCTCTCCGCTTCTTTTGTGGGCAGTTCTTCTTCATTCTGCGAGATCTCCTGTTTCTGTGCAATGGCTTTTAATATGCTGCCCGTCACCTCAACGCGGGGAAAAAAAAGGTGGCTCTAAATTCTCGCTTCTTTTGTGCCCGTGAAAACAGCTACTTAATACCTGGCACATCCTTTTGTATATATATATATATATATATATATATATATATATATATATATATATATATATATATATATATATATATATACCAGCCTGTATAGTTTATGCCGGACGTAAGAGTCCCTGAAACTGAAATTAACCATGATTGCTATCTTAATTGCTTTGGGGTGCTGTGGAAACTTAATACAAAGAGAACTGCTGTTTCATACGTTGCTGCGTGTACCACATTCTTTACGCAGGGAGTCAAATGGGAAGAAGACGACACCGCACTCTAAAGGCATTAAGTTGGTGGGAGAATTGTGGTGGAATAATTCCAGACTGTTCTCGGGAATGGGGAGTGTGTAGATTGTCTAAATACCAGTCATTCTTCACTCAACTTTGTGCGAGGAGAGAGCTCAGAATTCTCTCGCACCTACGCGGCAGAATAGTAGATGAATGGCAGGATTTTCATTCCTCCTCTTCTGCAGTTTGGCGTTATTTCGCTTCTGCGCGGTGTTACAGAAGAGTGATGAAATCCTTTGACTTCTGTGCCAGTAGAACCGCTGTGTTTAAATGCGCAACGATGAGTGGGAAATTCCCCCCAGCATAATTTACGTTTATTATGATTGACTATCATTACGTGGTAACGTTTTGTTACCTCCATTTACCGAGTCCAAGATACGCTAGATTATGATTTATGCACAACGGTGTCTCCTTTGCTTTACAGAGGGTTGATTCTGCAGGAGATTCTTTACAAGCGAGTAACGTAAGATAGAATAACGAATTAATTCGTTTTAACTCGTATAAAGATGGATGCTGATTATTTTTCTTTTCTATTTCTTTGAAATAATATTTATATCGCAGTCAAAGTTTTCATAACTGCGCCAACAAATGTGTATAAGATGTTTACGTTGATGAGTGATTGTAATTCGATTACCGCTGACATAAGGTTTTTAAGAATGCAGACTTTCCTCGAAACACATTAAAAAAATTAATTTGGCCGTTGCACACCTCAAATGTGTAACAAAGTTTATATTTCATCATTATAGTTTACGTTATAACTCAAAGAATGAAAAAGTACGCCGCTCTCGTTTATCACTTCACACCCGAAACTTAGTGTTTTTTTATGTTCATTAAGTTTTTTTTTGCTGTGAATCCCTATTAAAATAAGTATTTTTGGTAGAAAGGATAATTAAATACGTTTATGCATTCCTGTCTATTGAAATATTTGGTTATTAATGTTCCTAAAACAGACCAAGTCTTTACTTATTTTTTTTATTCAAGCCCATCGCACAAATCCTGGACCATTAAAAAGAGGTCCCTACTCAAAACAGTGCAACTTAAACTGATGTCGACCTTAAATACATCTCCTTGCTACCATCGTCAACACCGTATTTAAATTATTTATTGTAATCTTCGTCATTCGTCATTACTGTCATAATCATAAATATGGCCGTAATTATCGATATGAGACTTTGCCCTACAGATACAAGACCGTCTCCCACTTTCACGTCTCGTTTAAAATTGAGGTAAAGGATGTTGACGATAAAATGAGCACTTTTGAAATCAACCTTAGAAAAATTTCACTGCACCTACCTGCATATATCTTAACAGGCGCAATGAGTGACATGTGCCAAGTAAACTTGGTAACGATTGGCCGAGGGGGGGGGGGGGGTTGATAGTACCATATGTTAACGTCGAAAAAATTCACCAACTGTGATACATAAAATTATTTCTCTCTCTTTATGTTTTTTTTTTTTAATGCATCGAAGTGTAAAAATAAACAAATTTGTACAATATTTACTTTTCTAATAATTTCACAGTTTCACTTGACCGACGCATGAATAAATTGATTAGGCCCATGGCAGTGTTATTTTTACATAAGGCCGAGGAACACACAATACGTATACTTGTACATTTTAAGCAGAACTTTCAAAAATGTTCATTTTACCGTGAACAGCCTATAGATTTCAAACTCCATGGTTCACTTGCTTGTTTTCATGTTTGTTTTGTATAGGTTTTCCTCTTCCTTTCTTTGCGGACAAATCTCCTTCGAGAAAGTCCGTGAGAAATGAGTCGTTCTGCCTTGTTTTTCTGGTAGTCCAATGCGTCCTTCTTATTTTCCCTACTAATACATAAGATAAATAAATATTTACCATTTTTATATGTTACTAACTGCTTCGTTGATTAAAATGAAAATAAGTATATATACTGAGTATTTAGTATTTTTTTTTGTTTAAAATTATTCTTTACTTATATGCGTAAGAGTATTTCATTGTTCAAATTCACTTGTTTGTAAGTGAAACTCGTAGGAGCTAACTTATAGTCAACTTTACAAACTTGTAACCAAGTTTATTTATTTAGTGTCACTATATTTGATGAGGAAATGCGTTATTAATGCTGCGGAAAATAGGGAAAGTGTCAGAGACGTTGATGATTGAGCACGTGGAGAACCCTGACGCTTGTCTCCTTTTGTCATATTTCCCCCGTGGCTTTTTCGCGGATGAGAGAAAATTCTTCCTGCACACATACATCCTCGGTCCGAGCCCCTTCCTCCTACCAAAAAAAAAAAAAAAAGGGGGGGGAAAGTTTTCCCCGAGCCGTAAAAACCACACACATGAAACAGGAAACACAAACACACGGAGGCACTGGGATGCAGTTCCGGATATTGAATTCCATCTGTCTGGAGGGGCGAGAAAGAAAATGGCCGGAGGATCAGAGGGGCCGTTCCGGCGGAAAGCGGGCAAGTTTTGAGTGGAGATTCCTCGGGACACTTTCCTTTTATCTGGCTGCTAGAGCCCAGGGGGGGGGGGGGGGGGTTCTTGGAGAGTCTGGAAGTCGCAGGCATGCCTCCGAAGCTGTTGTATCGTGCGCGCGGTCGAGTTATAGCCCGCGTGCTTGACAAATCTCCGAGCGGAGCCACACTTGCTGTGACCCCGAGAGATCGGATGGAATCCTCGCGAGCCCTGGCCATTTCTCGAAGCGGGAAAACGCCGCCGAAGAATTCCACCAACTTTCGACGGAGCGCGTTCCGCCGACCAGGCCGTCTCCTGATCTGAAGTGTTTTCCTTCAGGCCAGGAAGCTCTGGTCGTGTTCGCTTTACGTTCAAGTCACGGTAGTCAAAGGCTGTTCGCGATAAAGTGAGCACTTTTGAAATCAACTTAAGAAAAAAGTCACTGCTCCTACGTGCACTGAGTGACATTCGCCCAGTAAAGTTGGTAACGATGGAGGGAAAGTAGTTCCATGTAATAACGTCGAGTTTAAAGTGTTAGGTAAGCATATTATGAGACCATTGAAATTATTTATTTAACTTTGTGCTTTTAATGAATATAAATATAAGAATGAGCAAAATTTGTTAAACATATAAGTTTCTAATAACGTCACAGTTTCCCTTATCCGGCGGATGAATAAAGTGATCAGGCCTATATGGCCATGTTTATTTTATATATTGCGGAAGATTACACAATGCGCATACAAGTAGATCTTAAGCAGGGCTTTCAAACGTGCTCAGTTTGCCGTGAACAGACTATAAAATTCTTCGCATTACAGGAAAATCTGCATTCCTTTCACTGGAGCATCGTGGAGAATCCTCCCACCTAGGCAGACCGGGTTCGATTCCCTGCGGGGTAGCTCCCGGGGTTTTTTTTTCCGCATATGGGAATCGTGCCGGACGACGCCGCTGGTCGGCGGATTTTCTCGGGGATCTCCCATTTCCCCCGCCCTTTCATACCGACGCTGCTCCATACTCACCTCGCCTCACCCTCATTGACTCGAATCTCTTCGCTCCGCTTTATTTCATGCAGTCCTCTTTCCATTTGTCTGGACCACTACAGTAAATAAACGTCTTTACGGAAGACGATTTGGAGATAGCGCGAGTGTACACGCTTCTAATTGAGACTGGTTGGAGCATCAAAATCCTTATTTCATTGGAAAGGGAATCTTCAAGTTCGTGCCACGATGGTTCAGGTGTATAAATCTTCTAAGTAGGAAAAGATGAACCGTTCAACGTTACAAATACCATTTTGTGTTTATCTTGGACCTGCAGTATGTAGTCCAGTAGCGAAACTTTACTTAGTGGCCCGTCCTGGTAAAATAATGAAGTGGTTTTGCGATCAAAAATTTATGATGACCTATTCAACGATATCGTCTCTTATAGTGTAGAGGTTCCGACATATATAATATATGTATAGCGGCCAATTCCTAAAAATTTGAAATTCACTATTCAAAAAACAGTCTTCCTAAAGCACATGGGATGTCTTTAGGTTAGGTTTGAAAACCGTCTTCTATTTCTTCCCTTACACATCTGCGACTCTAATCAAAGTTTCCTTTATTGTTTAATAATTTTGTCTCGTATGATAAAATATGGTTGTATTTGAAATCGTACAAAGTGCACTTAGTTCTGTAAAATCATTACCTCCGCCACAAAAAGCTGTGGTTTTTATATCAATTCCTGAAGCTGTAATACGTACATTTATGAATAAATCAAAGGAGGGGATATCCCCATTTTGTGTCCGTTGTGGAACAATTTTCTCCGCGTGACTCAGAAAGCATATCCCGTACCCGCCTGTCAAAATATTTGTTCCGGTAAGTGGACCGCCCCCTGATGTACTTTGTCGCCTCCCCCCCCACCCCCCACTTTTGACCAAACACAAGGGTACATGGTCAATATTGGTCCTGTATGCCAGCGTGAGTGAAACAGGGGGGGGGGGGGAGAGAGAGCTGATGTACAGTACGCACACTGTACACTCGAGAGCCATCGAAATGGAATTTCGATGGCACGTGGAGGAGGTCATTAACTGTGGTTCTCCTGCCGCTAAAGAAACTGCATAGGCAAGTTTTAAAAATACGATATTTGATCATTTCCACGAATTTTTTTCTGAAATAATACATTTAAAATGACAAAAGTAAAAACATTTGGCCATAGATAATCGGTTTTCATCTTTTCCGACAAAAAGTCATAATTGCAGAACTTTTATTTACAGAGATACGCGATTACGCGCAAACAACGAGTTCACAGAAAACTTTTCAGTACATAGGACCCTTAACATCGAGGTCTTGAGAGCCGATGATGGTGATTGAGGTGCGTATGGACTTTGGACATGTACAATGTATGGACGTGACCAGCCAAGGTTAAAAATTCTAACACAGCTCACTGTAGTTGGCAGCTTCGCCGCCGCAATCGCCATCATCGCTTTGGCATCGACACGTATCAACATTTGTATGTGCGTGTACTACGGGTAGTGCAGTACATAACGTTATGATGGACACCGGTGTGAACCCGCCTTTAAACGAACCTAATTCTTTGAACGCGCCGTAGTTAGACCCCGCAGTATTCGGGACAATATGCGAAACACCCGAGGCGAAAGAACGCTAGCTACAAGGACAGACAAACGCGGGCCAACGGGAACAAAACAAACTCTCAGCAGTTTCGCCACGAGGCGGAAGTTAAACCGCGACAAGTTTATTCGTACATGATCGTTCATAAAAGCAAACAATGCACCCGGGAAAGCGGGCTTTCTGCTGCAAGGCACCGAGACGAGAATATGCTGCCGTGGACGTAGCACCATCTTGCACGACCGCCGTTTCAGTAGAGTCAACCAGCCTGCGGCGAAGGCTCGACATAAGATGAGCGTGCAGAATGGACGTTAAGGCTGAATTAATATGTGCCACTTAAATAACTAAATATACCTCCGCGTGTTGCAGTAAATGTGTTTGTATTATAATGTTCCAATCAGACATAAATCTAATTATAAACCTTTTAATTCTTGTGAATCTTGTGCGTTATGATTAGGGATAGGAAAAATTCGCGAGTTCAATGACCTGTTGGCTAGATTCTACAGTCATATGTATACTTGAACCTCAGATGTTTGTTCATTGGATGCTGCCCCATAGAGTAGCCAGTGTTACTTCACACCTTGCAGTATGGCACTCGCAACTAGTTTCCTTGCAAGTCCGCTATTTGCTCAGAGTCATTCAGGGCGTGTCTAATAAACTGCGATCCAATTGCAAAGTCAACTTTAGTGTACACGTGTTTGACGTCTATCTTGTCCTGAATGTTCCTAACCCTAGTTATGATTTACTAGCCATCAATTTAAAACGTTAACTGGATGGTTTGTAAACAGGAAATACATCCAAAGAATTACAATATGGCAATAGTGTGGGAGTTTTACATGAATTAAAATATTCCTTCCCTTGTGAAAAGATGAAATCTTAAAGTATAAAATACTTTAACAAAAGTGTCGGGCGTTTCGAGAGATGAGAACAACTTATTCCTAAGACGCCATTGTGTTCCTCTTTCTGCCACAAAGTCGTCTCCCCTTTGAGATTTAAAGCCTGAGAAAATGGCTCACCATCTATAGTACTGATCATTTAAATTCCAGAATAATTAAATCGTACAAGCAGGTAAGTTAATTCTGATGCAACGGATACTTATTAAAAGAATATCCTGTGTCATGAAGCATTGTAATACACATTAAAACTGAGAATTAACGTATACGATACACAAGACCCATTTCATACAATTTGCACGAAAGAACTGAGAAACAAGACATGCAAACTCACTTGACTGAAAATTTCTCTAACTACTGCAACACTACGGAAACCACAACACTGCAGTGTAGATTGGAGCAAAAATAGTTTAATTAAGTGAAAATTATTACGTGAAAATTGCGTTCAATTTGAAACTGGTAATCGAAATTGCGGAGAGTAATGCAAATCATTAAAAATGAGAAAATATGTGTCATAAATTATTAAAATCAGTTTGCATGGCACTTGAATTCCTAATCACCTCTTTGGGCATTAGAAATCAAACATTTAGCTAAGTGAGTAATAGTGGACTGGCTCGTAGTGTTTCTAATAATACCAAAATTATTAGAAAGTTTATGGCAGTAGCTCAGTTTAGTAGAACGCAAAAGAACCTTGATTGCGGCCTCAGGTAATGTCCGAAGAAACATTACGATCTCTTTAAAATTAATAATTTCGAATCCAAACTACGCCTTTGGAAAATTAAATTTTCTTAATTTCAAACATAAATATTCAGTTCTTACAAAAACATCTTACAATTTCTGGAAGAAGTCTGTAGCTTTGAGGATTTGTAAGATGAAGTTACACGTTACCATCCTGGTAGGTCTTAGGTAGTTGCATGGCGGATAAGGCAGTCGAAGTCTTGAAGCACTCAAAGCTAATCAAAAATGCGTCTCGGGCCTCTTCAGCACGTGTCCCGCATAAATTAACACACATGGCGCCTACTCCCAACACCAGTTCTCACTCTTAGGATGTGCGGGCAAGCAAATATTCAATGCCACACTCGCAGCTCATTCTTACGATGGTCTGCTCATGTCGGAATATGTAGAGAGAGAGAGAGAGAGAGTCCTTAGCTGTCGGATTTCACATTACGAAAATGCCTTTATTAAATCACTTACTTTGACGTCACCAAATAATAAAGATCAGTGCAATTAAAATTTCTCCGTGGCCAAAATTTCTGCTTATATCCAGGTAATAATGAAAGGAGAAATAGTGTTAGACGTACTAATTACCTTTATAAAATATAAGAGCTCAGAACTCACGTCACAAAATAAAAACAATAAAACTGTCAAAACGTAAAATGTATATAAACCGAAATTAATGAGAAATTATAAAATATGTGTGATGTTCTGTTCATATAATACCTACCTAACTATTCCCAAGTGTAGGGCTTGAGTAAATAGATAAATAAATACATTTTTCCAATAAATTAATAAACATAATTCAAACGGAAATAAACATTAACAAACTTTATAATCCAGTAATCTCTATAATGTGGTGCCCCTAGCGGACAAGTGCCGAACCATGCGGTAAATATTAATGACAGCGGCGGGTGACAGTGCACCGCTCTAACATAAGAGTTAAGAACTAAGGCAATGCAAGCGATAGTAGCGCAGTGCAGCGGCGAATTTTCCAAGCTGCTCCTCTCATTTCTCATGAATCGAGTAGAATTGATCATATCCCTTGGCGACTTACATACATACCTCCTGTATGTTCAAAGATATGTAGCAGCGCCAGAATGAAGGGACGAGGGAAACGGGAGAATCCCGATAAAAACCCGCCGACCAGCGCCATCGTCCGGCGCGATCCCCACTTGCGAAAATCCGGTGACCCTGCCCGGGACTCGGAATTAAAGGTTTCGTGATAAGTGATGGGGGGTGAGTGTCGTAACTAGAACAAAGTTAGTTTCTTTCGGATTGTAAGTTGCCTACAACATGATTTCACGTTTTTAAGAAAAAGTCTTTTTGGGCGGAGAGAGTTCAATGAATGAAGAAAACGGCTGCACTTTAGTTTCATTGAATAATTTCTGCCATTACTGCAAATTTTTCTTTGGGATCGTAAAAGTAATCCTACCATACAGAGGAAGGAATATCCCGTTACTTGTAAAAAAAAAAAATATCTCCGGCCATTTAAATTATGAAGTTTCCTTTCATATCCTTAAAGTGGTATATTATTTATAATGAAATTTTTTTTTTTATATTTGACATTTACTTTATAGCCAAATAGCCATGCACGCTAATGAAACACACTCTTGCGGCAAAAAGGCAATGCCCAACACTTGGAACTCACTATCATCGGGTGGTAACATCGTAGTTTACATATTAACTAAATTAAAAAGCTTACTTCCGACGTCTTATCGGGAATGTGTGTTACCATTCAAGAATTATAAGGTATCCAAAAAATGTTCGTGAGGACTTATTATCAGGAGCGCATTTGTGTGTCCCTAGTAGATATAATGTGGGACCTTTGACTTGGTGTCTCACAATTAAAATTTTTTAAATAAAAATTGGCCTAAAAATTGTTACATGGATGCCTCAGGGGCGTATCTGAGTCCGCAAGGGATAGAAAAATAAAATAACTAAATTTGATTTCTAATTTATTAACACAGTTATTATTTAGAGAATTGAATTATCTGTATCCAATATTATTCTTTTTATTTAACAGTGAGCTCAATATTTAATGTATATTTCAACACTAATCAAGGTCCTTCTTAATATCTTGGTTTGGTTACAGTCAATTAACACATGCTCATCAGTAACACACGTTCAGTCTCTCTGTTGCCACTATTATGTGATGTCTTTCTCTCACACATCTAGTCCAATAGTCCAGCCTGCCAGACATTCATTGCTTGATACTCGCAGTTACAGATTTCCCTACTGCTGGTCACTACTCTCGCCGCTCGTCTTCTATCGCTCGGAACTCAGCCACTCATTCACTATTCAACTCATTCCAAACGCCTGGCTCGGAGGCTTGTCACACTATTTCATTATTCGCCCTTGTTATGATGTGGGCAAGCCCTTGCTGTGGCGCTTGCCTGAACGCACCAGCGCGCATCCAAAGAGAGCGAGGTCATGGAAGCAAAGAGCCGCCGCGACAAGCAGGACACGAGTTGCAGGATCAGTTTGTAAACAGAGTAATTTATAAACTAACAAGTATAAGAGGGAGCGAAAGAGTTAAAGTCGGGTCTTGCCACATCACGCAGACGACGGGACAAGATGGACCAGCAGATGGGGTTTCGTCCGCCGTAGTCGAGATAGCAATCAGCCTTCCGCAACGTAAAGGCAATGCCATTCCAGCAGACGACAGAAGGATTCGTAGATGGAAGCATGGCAATAGTTTAATTAGATGAAATATATAAATAATTGCAAGAATAGAGTAACTTAATGTAAAATGCTGCCCCGGCGCAATTAAAGGTATTCACATAAAAATGTAAAGTGTTTTATAATTTATAATGTAATATGATAAACTCTTAATGGTTATACTTAAATGCCGGAGTGAATTAATATTGTGTTCTGTACCAGAGTTACGTTTCCCCTCATTAGTTTGTATGGCCCACAAGGTCTGCATAAGACCCTGAACACCCCGATTCACCCTGAGAGCACGAGGTCAGTAATCAAGAGAATTCTTCAGATAAACCCAGAAATCGTATCCGCCAAAGTTTAGGAGAAGCTAACCACCAACGAGTTATCGCGGCAGAATGCCTTCATAACTCAAAACGCTGGTAGGATTATCGCTCGCCTGTCATTAAAACGCCCCTTAGTGACTCCTCAACCCCCTCCCCCCCCCGATTTCTTATCACTACTTTGTCCTTCTCTTCCGCCCACTCACGGGGGAGGGGGGGGGGGTGACAGTGTGGAGTCTAGCCTACATGTCACTGAACACGCAGTTTTCCTATCCGTAACTTATCTGTCTACCTATGAATCACGGACGGTCAGTTACGGAGAAACTTAATTATGATTGTCTCACTCATGTAAGAGACCTTCACATGAAAACTAGCGGCCAATAGCCAAAGGAAGGCTGCAAGTGTGCACATAGGATATTGAAGTCTAGCCTCCGCGTTAATCTTTTGGCAGAAAACAAGTGGCCAGGTAGAGACCCGGAAATTTCGCCAATTCATTTGAGGACAAGCTAGACTTCAAGTACAGATTTTTTTAAAATAAGTTTTAATTGGTGCCCAGATTGTAAGACACTTCCTGGAAGAATCTGCACCAATAACTAACTTGCAAGTAAACAAGGACCGAATCCCGTGCTACCTGGTCTGGGGTAAAACAAGAGCATTATGTAATGCACGCCTAAGTAAGGCTCGAGTACACAAGGGATTGTTGACTTGTTTCCAAATGAATCCGTGAAATTTCGGTTTCTCTAGACAAAGGTGTGCGCGTGTGTAGGGGAGGGTGGTAAACCAATGTAACAAGCAATAATAAATATAATTTATATCCGTGAAAGCCAATATTTTGTACGTTTCCTCCAAATTAAATTTGGAATATTCTAAGTTGACAATCTGGGGATTTTTTAAACACATTCAGGTCTGCACATAACTACAATAATTGAAGACAAGTTAGAAGTGTATCACCTGTATACACCACTGCAGGAACGTCTATTCTGTTGGTTTCTGTATTCCCACTTACCACTCTTCTATTGGTCCACACCACACTGGGAGTGTTTACTGTGATCTACAACGTTCATCATTGGCTGGTCATCAGCCACTGGGGTCGCAGAGCTGATTATGCTCCAATTGAATGTCTCTGACTGAAAAATTTTTACAGTCAATAGTTTCTTTTACAAGGGTATAGAAAAAAATATATTCTTTTTTCAGGAAAACTGTATCTACTGTGTTGCATTGTTCTTGTACGATCCAGTTAAATACTGGTAGAACAATGACTCTATAACCACGTGGGTTTTATTTTCTAGGAAGAAGAAATTTTTTAACTGGCGTTGCTCGATCTTAGCTCGAGCGTAGTCCAGAATGTGTTAATTTTCGTTTAGACACCTTTTCTCTAAAATGTTGGCAACTCTGTTAGGAGGAGTGATGCAAGATGTTCTTTGCGTTCTCAGGGCGGTGTAGCGGGGCCTCGGGCCTGAAGAATCACACAGCTGCCTCCAGCAGAACTGACAAGACGGGACCGGCCACCATCCCGATGGCTCCGCCCCTGTACTTCGTCTCAAGGTCGCCACCTGACAAATTGCTGGCGTTCCCCGGCGACGAAGGATGGAAGCGAACTTCGCTGATCGCGGTGGTGGGAGACGACAAATGGCGTGGAGTGGCGCATTAACATCTCTCGTTAATTTCACTTTGGTGGGGAGGCGGGGGTGTGCGTCTGTCCGAATACTCCCTTCGCCCCTTGCCAACCCATGTTATCCTGCTTGTTCCGCGTGGCTGCCGCTAGCGGTTAAGAGTCGGAGGGACTTGGCCTGAAATACGTGTTTATCTCGCCGGAAAGATGCGCGGTACATCGTGGTTGTTATGTCCATTTTGCATGCCGGACTGGTGAGGATTAGTGCAGCACTAACGAGCGGTATGGAAGGGAAGTTCTCATTAAACATCAGCCACTGTCTTCTCGCTGTTCCCGTACACCTGAGAATGTTAGAGACCGCCTTGACAACATCTACTAGATAGAAGGCCCGCGCACTGCTTTGACGTCATGACACGAGGGCCATCCGATGGAACTGCGTTGCAGAATGTCTGCAGTACAAGTTTTTCTTTTTTTTTTTCCACGAAACTATTAAACCCTTACCATATCATTCCGACGAATATACTCGTTCACGAGTGACGTGTTGCAAAATAAAGGATGTTCACGATTAAGTGAGGACTTTAGAAATAAACCTCAGCAAAAAGTCACTGCCCCTACCTGCGCATATTTTAAAGGGCGCACTGAGTAACCACGCGCCCAGCAATGTTGGTAACGATGGCTGGGAAGTAGTTCCGCATCTTAACATCAAATAAAAAGTGTTAAGGTAACCATTCAGGTTAAATTTAATTATTTCTTGCTCTTTCTGATTTTTTTAATGCCTCTAAGTGTAAAATTAAGTGTATTGGTAAAAATATATACTTTTACAATAATTTTACATTTTCTCTTGACCGACGCATGAATAATGTGACGAGGCTCATGCAAATGTTAATTTTACATAAGGTGGAAGATTACACAACGTGCATACAAGTAGATCTTATGCAAGGCTTTCAAAAGTGATCATTTGACCGCGGACAGTGTATAGGTAAAATCGTGGTCGGTTCTGTACAAGATTAGAAGAGATAACCAATATAATCAGCGCCATTTTCCTGGCTAATGCTATTGGCTGCTGTTAGCACACCAACATATTTTTATTGGTTCTTGCCGGTGCCGTCAACCAATCGAAATTATTTTCACAGGTTACATCATGTACATTATTACAAGGAACTTGCACGTGCTTCTCAAGCCAAAAATTTCCTCTTTTGCAACACCTGGCGAGGGAAATCAATGTGTAAGTTAAGTTGTTAAACGTGCGTGCAATGTGGGGTTCAACGATAATAACACACTTCAGACGAGGGAAACCACCTTTAATGTTCATAATTATATCGGTATTCCCCGCCTTGCGCGATGCCGAAGGCCAATTATGTAGGCGGACTACGGCGGCACGTCGACATCCTTCTGGTCCTCTGGAACATCCTCCCTGGTTGGCGTCGAGGCGAGAACGAACGTCCTTCAGGCCGTCGCGTTATTCGCTAGAGACCCGTAACATTTGAGTTATCTTTCGGTGGCACGACAATCTCCACTGCCTTGTACATAAGTGAGCACAGTCATTGGATTTATTGGCCGCTAACCTTTAAGTTGAGTCACCTACCTGTTGACTTCGTTAAGGAATATTGGCCACTCCGCCGCTGAAGTTACATTATTGGCTGGAGATTCCCACGAGGCGCTCCAGGCATACCGCCGGCCTATAGCAGAAGTCGATCGACTGCACAGAAACTTTGGAGTTCAGTCTGTCGCTCAATAATAACGCGAATTTTGCAGATCTCGAGCGATCGCTCGTCCTGATTGCTGAAATCTGCAGCCCGATGGCCTGGTTTCATCTGCATGTGGGACAGCGCGTTCAGGCAGGCTGTGGAATTAGGATTTGCCCACGCCATCACAACAGCCTGGTCACTTAACCTTCCAGCCGGCCGACCAGCAAATGTGAAATCTACCTTAGCATGCAACAGCCGATGAGATACGAGATCCCTTTTCCCAGGCCCTAGTGCAGAAATTTAGCGAACTTGCAAGCCTAGATCAAAAGGTAGCGAAAATCATATCACCTTTGTGTACCAACCTATTCAACACAAGTAAACATCGATGAAACCCCTGGGCAGCTAAGCCAAGCAAGTAGAATGGAGTGGACAGATTTGGGCGGAGGAAACGGCAGAGCCCCGAGAAAACCCGCCGACCAGCGGATTCGTCCGGTACGATTCCCACATGTGACTCGAACCCTGACTGGGCCACCAGCCAGAGAGGCAGATGACCACTGTAGTTGACAATAAGCAGTACGTTGGAAGTAATTAATTAAAATAATATGTTTTACAAAATTCAGCTCAACTTGTAGGCATTATCTATAAGTGCTAGTTTCTCGAATAAAAATATTTTGGACTGCATATTTTTTTGCATTATAGGAAGACAAGTTTTGCAACGTAAAAATAAAATAAAACATTTATACAGATATAAAAATTATGACTGAAAGATTATATTTTAATTAATTTAAAAGTAATATTACAAAACTCTTAGACTGCTACAAATAAAAAATATACAAAAATATTCCCTCATTTTGAGAAATTTTTAAAATTTGCGAAAACTTTATCTCTTTACGAGATAATATTTATTTAAGTAGATCGTAGTGTCTTATTTCAAAGTGAATTATCTCACTTCGGTAACAGTTAGTTATTATTTTGTATGTCCCAAAAATACTAAAATTGTAATTTTAGTATGACATAAGGCTATGCACGAAAATGATGTCTAATTTTATTTTTATTCGAGAAACTAGTCTACATGTAGGTAATGTACATAAGTTAGGCAGTGTTTCATACAAATACTAAATAACCTGGTCAGCATCCTTAAAGTGGTTATTCGAAAGGTGGAGAAAAATATTCTCAGCCTTTATCATTTGATACTAGGGATGACTTTGTAATATGTAGCACTTGTTAGTCTCGGCAAAGTTTATTATAGGCGGAGATACCTGACAGCAGTTAGCGAATATCTTCCTGTTGACGTTGTCAGCCTTCCAAGTCAGACGGCGAACAACAAAGCAAAGAGAGATACCGGCAGCGGGTTTGCCGCGAAAACGTACGAAGCGAGGGGGAAGGAAGACACGCGATAATAGATGGTCTGCGAAGTGCCGCGGGGAGCAAACAGAATGAAGAAAGAGAAGAAGCGGAGCCGCTGGCCCCCAGGAGGGGGCAGATCCCGGGGACGGATGACCGAACGGTGAACGTGCTGGAACTCTGGTGGTCATGCATCTACCTCCGCAGCGTCGCTCCTCGCCCTCTGGACCATATCCTGACGTCGCCCCTCCACCTTGTCCCATATATCGAGCTCCCCCTCCAATTGGAATTCTTGAGTGTCGGCAGCTTCCTCGGCGGCCAGGGACGAGACGGGAATCTCAAATTCCGGGATCTCTCGTCCGAGGAGAGATATGAGGCTGGCTGGCGGAATACTTGTCTATGCCGGCTGTCGAATCCTGCGAGGGAGTGGTGGCGTCTGGTAACGAAGGAGGGGCATCAGATGCGCTGGACCAGCGATCACTCGTCGCTATTCGGAGCTCTCGAGGCACAATAAAGATGTTGGCATGGGAGGTATTTGTCAAACCTTCACAGTCCCCAAAGTAAAGTCTGTACACGGTAAAGTAAGCATTTTTGAGGGTGATTCTCAATTAGACTGACAAACTTCGGGAGGTGATTCTTCAAGAAAACGTAAAAGGAAAACATATGTGACACTTTATACCAAAACCTAATATTAAGGGAGGTATCAGCCCTTAAAAAACGAGGTTTTGAACTGTATTTGTGCGAAATATCGATAAGGAAATAAAATACAATGAGAACTCCCGGATCATTATTATATGTTACCGGGACCTTCAACGCAAGATCCGATATTTTGCACAAATACAGTTTAAAATCTCGTTTTTTTAAAGGGTTGATACCTCCCTTAATATTCGGTTTAGGTATACAGTGTCACATATGTTTTCGTTTTACTTTTTCATGAAGAATCACCTCCCGAAGTTTGTCGGTCTAATTGAGAATCACCCCGTGTAAATAAATAAATAAATATATAATATATACGGTAAATCTCAATTATATATTATATATATACACACACACTCTCTCTCTCTCTCTAGATATATAAATATACAGTTATATATTAAATACTCTCCATATTAATAAGCCGCAGCAAGGTTAAATGATATACACTACATCTTGCAGCTATATATGGTAACTCTTCACGGTGATCGTGGTTCCGAAGGCTGATATTTGTAGACGTACTACTGTGGTTGGCACACCCAATTTCCCGACGTCTTCATGGTGCAGTGTCTCGGCGACAAAGGCGACGAATGTCAAGCGTCATTGTCATATAAAGTTGGAAAAATCCCGACGTACTTGTCTATTTCCTCATCAAATGTATAAACAGGAATACTACCCTTGTATGTATGGGAAAAACTCTATAATTCACGCTTTCGCACTGTGTGTATGTATGGTTTCCACTAACGTCATAAATTTGAGAATAATTTCTTTAAATGTACCAATAAAGGCTATCGTAGAAGTTCAAAAACCTGCAAACAACTTGCATACAATTACCAATTTGAATGAAAACTTAGCCTGCACGTTAATCACAAAAATAGTTAAAAACATAAAATAAAGTGAATCTTATTGGCGGTACATGTATTTGCAATTGTACCTTAAACACTAGTTCATTGGACGTATTGAGAAAATAATAATATTGTTAGAACACATAATTTCTGGATAATGTATAACTGAACAAACATATGAAAATATTACTACCTATATTACGAACCCATGAAACTGTTGCTATTTGGGATTTAAAATAATGGATTAATAAATCTCATATCACGATCAACGGAAAAGGTCGCCTGGTGCAAATACCCTAAGCTTTACAGTTATAGAATAATTTGTGTTTTAATTTGAAAATAATACTTACCAATACCTGGCAGGTAGGCAGCACACAAAAAAAACCCCCACTAATCCACTATTGCGGCCATCAAAAAGATGGAAAGATTATAAATAGGGCCACCTGTTTTTCGCGAAAAGATTTGAGCTAAGTTTAGAATTCAATATTCTGTGTGCACATTTTCAATTTTAATGTTGTTGTCGGCTGCGTATTTTTGTTAGACGACAATTTCATACCTGGCCGGGCCAATAATAATTAAGCTGCTGCAGCTCTGACCCTCCGTGATTCGCTGGTAGACAGTGAAGAAATGTTGAAATCAAAATCATCCAATCACAAAGTTGATTGTAGCTAGAGTGTTTTGGAGTATAACTGGTCGTGGAATCATTTCGTGAAAATCAGGTACCTCTAATTATAAACATAGCTACCTAACATTGTTGCGCATGTTACCCACTTGGTAAGGTATTGTTACATGGACGCTAGAGGGGCGTATCTGAGTTATTGAGAGATTGAAGTCTTAATAAAAAAAACTTCAATTTTTAATTTATTCACACAGCTATTATTCACATTATTATATTATCTGTCTCCACTATTACTCTTTTTATTTCACAGTGAGCACAATATTTAATGTATATTTAAACTCTAATTAACTTCCTTTTTTATGTCTGTGTTTGGCCACTGTCAATTAACTCATATTAGTCATTAACAGACGTTAAGTATATCTGTTGCCGTCATTTTCAACGTCTTTCACTCACGCATCCAGTTCGATAATCCAACATGCCAGCCGCACTCTTTACTACTTGATACTCGCAGTCGTAGATTTTCTTCATGCTTGTAACTTCTCTCGCCGCGCGCTTCTCTTCTCGCTAGTCGTCTATAGCTGAAACTCGTCCACTCAACAATTGCCCGACGCACCTTTTATAGTCGCTGGCCTTGGCCTGGAAGGTTCACCGCACCCCGAGTCTAGCTGAGAGAAGCGAGGTGAGTAATCCAGAGCATTCCTCAGATGTCTCGAAGACACCCGATACCCAAGGCCGGGAGCGGCACGCGCCCTGCTGGGCGTGACAGGCACACTTTGTAAACATTTCTCTGTCGAAAGCCACTGCGTCTCCGGTTGCAACTGATAGCGCGCTCGTCAATAAATCTTCCAACCACTCTGTCCTTCACTTCCACTTGTTTGGGCAGAACAAAGTAGCGAACGCGTGACAGTATTTTGAAACGAAATACGAATTCCTTTCAAAAACGGTGAAAGGGTATTTGCACAAGGCGACGTCTTTTGTTAGTTGTGACATGCGGAGTGATCATTCATCATTTAAATCACATACAAGCAACGATGTCATGGATAGTAGTTCGAAGTAATGGAAGTGATCATAATAATTTTCATGAAATATGTTTTACGACAGTGGCAGGTTTTGTGGTGTTAGCAGATCTATGTTCAGTTACTTATTCTGTCACTCAGTGTTCCGTCTTAAATATTGTCTTCAGTATTTGCTTTAAACCAGTGCTCTCGGGACAACTCCAAAGATGCGTAGATATGTTTTAAGTCTATTTTTACGTGATTAATCTGCAGAATGTCCTACCATCAGATTAAATGGAAATGTCCAGGTCTATTTAACAGACGACCACTTACCCACTAAGCTGTTTCCGTTGGCAATACTAACACTTCTACGAGCGACAGTAGTTTTTTTTCGTACGTACTTTACCCACTAGGACCAAGTGGATTTCCCACACTTCTTTCGAATAGGAGCCATCTCGTTTCTCAAGGAAAAAAAATTAATTACCTCCAATTAGGTGGCATGTAAGTGGCAAGTAATGAAATTTTAATTAGTTGTTGAAACGTTATAGGGTTCTCGTTAGCCGCGCCATTAAGGCGCACGGCGTTTAAGGGGGGGAAAAGAGAAAGTTACGAGATAAAAGCTCTCTATTTCTAGAGGCTCTCGAAGGAAGAATGGAATGGGGAGTGGATGGGAGGTCAACGGATGGTACGCCTTTTTTTTTCTCAGGGCAAAATTCTTTTCCGAAAAAAAAAACATATATTAACCCCACACCGTTGTCCGAAACCGAACACGTCTTGCTAAAATCTGCACCGCCCGTGACCTCGATCGATTGAATCCTTGACCCCTGGCCTAGGCATCGCTTGCCCTTGACGATTGACCCTGCGAATAGTGTTTAATTAAACCTTCAAAGGATTCATAAAGCGAACGCAATGGCTACTTGTGTTCGATGGTGGACTGGGAATGTCCTGTCACCACCTGCGGCTATCAGAAACTTTACAGTACAGGTAGTTCACGACTATTTGATCACTTTTGGAAACAACCTTTGAAAAATGTCGCTGAACCTACCTGCATCAACCTTTACGAGCACACTGACTGGTGAGCGCCCGGTTAAGTTGGTAACAACGGAAAGAAAATTGTTACATGTCTTAACGTCGGGAAATAAGAATTAAAGGCAGTTCGTGGTAAACTGAGCATTTTTGAAAGCCCTGCTTAAGATCTACTTGTATGCACGTTGTGTTCTATCTCGCATTATGTAAAATAAACATCGTCATGGGCTTCATCACTTTATTCATGCGTCGGTCAAGTGAAACTGTGAACTTATTCGAAAGTAAATATTTTACAAATCTGCTCGTTTTTACCCTTCGATGCAATACAAAATGAATGATTTAAGTTATCCCAAATGCTTATCTAACATATAATTTATCCGATGTTAATATATGGAACTACTTTCCATCCAACGTTACCAACTTTACTGGACGAATATCACTCAGTGCTCCCATTAAAATATATGCGGGAAGGGCCAGTGATATTTTTATATGGTGCATTTCAAAAGTTCTCACTTTACCGTGATCAGCCTATAGGTGAACATTTGCTAGTAATGGAATTGTTTGCGTTGCTTTGATTATTTCTCTTAATGAATGTGTGCAATAGGAATGCAAATTTGTAAAATATTAACAATCCTTATAGTACCATAGTTTCAGTTGACCGATCAACACAAGAATAATGCGACAAAGTCCACGGCAATGTCAACTGTACATATAATGGAAGAATACACGAGTAGAGCCAGCATGTAGGCCTATGTTCTGGCTCACTAGGCATGTGTGATGCCTAATTTGCATAATTGCCTAACTTGCATATTTGCACAATTACCTAATTAGCACATTGATTACTAATTAATCGATTAATTAACGCGATTAATTAGCATTTTATCTATTTATTAAATATTTGTTTCATTTAGTTTCTTTGATCAAATTTCTTTGACATAAAAAAATGTTATTTTAATTGGTGTTGAAAGGTTTAAGTGTCATAAGGGTGATATTGGCGGATGTGCACTCTCTGACGTTCAGAAGCCGACTGAACAGAGAGGTATATTGTTATTGCTTACATAGGTGTTGATGTTGATGGAAGAGTGGCATAAGGGACACTTTATTATTTGTTGGAGCACTTGTGACTGATATGCGAATAATGAGTGGAACGCATGTGACTAATGGAACGTCCATCCAGGTCATTCTCTGGATGCATACTGAGGATTTAGATGTGGGAGAAATGTTTCCTTTTCAGCGAAGCAAATAATTTATGTAAACGAAAAGAGTCAATTTGCGTTCAAATAGACTACTGAAATAAGTACGAATTATTTTAATCACTAATCGGATAATCCTATACTTTAATCATGCGATTACTGAATGAAACTATTTCCCTACCAAAGTAACTGATTTCCACTTTAATCATATAACATTAAATCGGACTCATATAAACCAAACACATATTCATGCGATTTCCGAATGAAACACAAAGTTTATGTTAATATCGTAGCTACAAAACTATTTCAAACAAAACATAATGCTAATTAAGTGAATTCATTAAACAAAGTTAATAAAAATAATAAATCACATACAAACCAAACTAACATAAAAACATACGATTTACAATCAAAAACTCGCCAGAACGCCTCGGAATATTAATATCAATGGAACCGAAGCATCAGCTTTCAAGAGCAAAATGTTATCAGAATGAAATATTCTAAACGCAAATATGTACAAACATGCAACGAAAAACCGGTTAAACGTTCTTCACCTAATGCCTTACAAACATGATTGATTACACTAAGAAATTAATCGTAACACCAAATTGCTAACCAAACCCCGCATATTTAATTAACACTCAGAAATGTGTTATGAGTCGGCACTCAACAATTCTACAAAACTTTTCCAATACCCCGTCGTACGCCAACGGATCGTCAATCTCAACGCTTCCCTATTGCGAAAACCTATCGCAAATAAATGAATAATAAATAAAATGTTTAAATTAATTAAACCTAATAATTATCTGAGCACACGAGAGAAAAAAGTAGTATGTTATGTTGGTTACGGTATCACTGCTCTAGGCCTTGCACCGTGTCTTGCAACCAGCTCGGCTGTTCAGTAAGAATTCGATTCACCCCACCTCCTCCACAGCCTCCCAGCAGGGAAAAAGAGCCTACCTCAATTCGTCACGCCTCCAAGACAGGTCTGGCACCGGTCTGTCGGGGAGCAAAGTCAACGACCACCGGCCTGTGAAGACTGGCTCATCGAGGAAATTTCAAATACTAGTAACTGAATTTAAAAAAGTAATCCCATCATGTCTACAATAATGCACATTTATTCCATTAAAAAAAATTATTTAAAGTACAGGAAGTTCTAAAACTCCTACTCAGATTTCAAATTATATCCCGCCAACACAAGCTAAACAAACTAATTTTAGATATTTCCAAGTAGTGTGTTTATTAAAAATATTACGTTGTTCAATGCTCACACTCATTAGCTCTCAAGACTCAAAACTATATATTTGAAAATCCGTTTTCCATTCTTTAAAAATTTTTCTAGCTAACAAGATTCGATAAACATTTTAAACATACGTGTGTATATATTCATCCATGAAAATATGTTTTGGATGTAGATTTCTTTACAAAATTATAAGTTTTAAACCAACCTTTGTATACAAGAAAATTAAGTATGATTTTACAAGTCCTACCATCCAAATTTATCAGAAAGACATATACTTGGACATATATTTTTTTTAATTTATTTATTTGGGTGAATATTTTATTTAAAAATACTACATTTCGACAAAATATTAACAAAATACCACTATCCAGCCTGAAATGAGTTGCAAAATGCCAAACTCAGCTTATTTTAATAAGTTTTCTAAAATACCCTATTTTAAGCAAAATTCAAGTAAAACAGCACTCATTTTGAATCTGTATACTATATTAGTAAAATACTAATTTCCGATTTCCAACAAAGTAGTGATATCTTATACAGCCGACATAATGATTTATAAAAAAAAATTTCCATTTTTTTCTAAATGCAGATATTATGTAATGTATACCATAAATCATATTCCATCTAAGATGTATTGATTTACTAACATGGTGAAGTAATATGCATAATTCTGCATCGAACATACACATATTACAGCAGAAGACATTTTAACATTATTAATTAAACCTGATACTGTTTAAAAACATTGCATTTATACAGAAACAAGTTATTTGTAATTTTAATACAGAAGAGTAATGACACAATCAACCTCGATGCCAATGGCGTCTGAAGTATTACCAAATCGCCTGCACTGCAAATACAGTGGAAAATATACACGTTCGCCTACAATGCTTGTAGACATGAGAAGTGGGAATGTTTGAAGAACATATCTCGGGAAAATATTAAATGCAAAAAAAACTTCCTACCGAGAAACGAAATGTATAATCTACACTACATAATAACACAGAAGGAGAGGATACTAATGTAAGAACAAATAATGAAATTGAATCGGATCACACGAAATATGCACCTGCTTCAAAGCAAAGTAAAGTCGATCTTTATGATTTAACAGGAAGTGAAGAAAGCAGTGATGATGCACCAACGAATTGTCTTATACAAGTGATGTAAAGAATGTTGAAGACAATGCGTATACTGATTACCTAATTCCCATAGACTCCAACAAGCTTGTAGACAGACTGAGATATTTGCTTAAACACAGGAAATACTCAAACACAAAAGAAATGTTTTTGAATATTGGAATACTTCAAGAATGGGGTCACATCGAATGAAGCATTATCTGCAAACACCAGAGAAGTATGAAGGCAATATATATTATATATGACAATTAATTTAGTAAACCCTACAACTTGTCCGAAAAAAGTAATTATTTCAGAGGTATATTTTAAGTACACATTGCATGTGTGAATCCGAACGTATATGCCTTTCTCAAGATGATTAAGTAGTTTGAATTTGGTTGATAAACTGTACAATGGGAAAGGAGTGTTATCGAGATATGTCCTTTGGGGAATAAGGAATGGGAGTGATAAATAAATTAGGTTCTTTGAAGAATATGGAATGGTTTTGAGGAATGAGAAACCACTTTTTAAGGAATTAGAAATGATTTTTGAGGAGTGATAAATGATTTTTGAGGAATAAGTTAGGTTTTGAGGAATGAGAAACAATCTTTGAGAAATAATTGTGAGGAATAAGGATCTGTGAAAGACCCTATAATGTATAACCAAAATTACAATTTTTTGTGTCTATGTTTGTACACCACCCTATACTCGATTGAGCTATGGTTTTTTGAAGCAGCCTGTACTTAGTTGTTTAATGGCGTATATATTTTGAAACATCCTATGTTAAAATAATTGGTATATATATTTTTGAAAAACCCCTTACTAGTCATTGTTAAAGTATTTGCAATGTTTCACGACAACCTGTAGTTTCCTTATTTTTGTCAATAAATGTGTTGTAAAATGAGTTTTGCTTTTATTTATCTAATTCCTTTACAATTGTGAAATGCATTGGTCCCTTAAGATAGGAAAAAGTATTGACTAGTTTTAGAATATATCTCAAGAGAGAGAGAGAGAAAGTCTTACATTTTCTAAAATTATGATGTAAATCACTAATGATGTAAAAATTCCAAAGTTTTGGTTTTTCTACCACGAGGTACGTTATCAATACAAAACAGGTTTCAGTAACACGAAAGAGTGTTGTAATGCAAAATATAATATCATGTGAAACATTTGGAGGAGAGTATTCTAACAGCTCGCACCAAGAGAGGTGCAATTGGTAAACACTCACTAAAATTAAAAAACCTAACCGAATCTTAAAGCCGGTAATTACAAAAAAATGAACCCAAAAAGATCATTTTGATACCTTTTACTGTACAAAAGTGATTTAAAAGAATATAATACTAACAAGAGTAGTTTGAAAACAATAATACAAAATTAAAAAATACACACAGCTTTTGAATAACTGTTCTCACTTTGGAACATACAATACAAAATTATAATGATTCACACAACAAATCATATAAACTATAATAATAACTATGAGAGTAATCACTGAACAGATAGTTCTTAAATGTAAAACACCACATAACCAACACAAATTTGTGTCTTAAGCAGGTAAGAATAAAATATACTCGACCATGGATTGAAGAAAAATACTAAGGCACATTCATGCCTGAACGAATAGCAGTTTTAAAATATAATACTATCATTAATATGAAGGCTCATGCACTTTATATCAATTCAACAGGGTAATGTTGAACATGGTTTAACATAACACAATAACAAGACAGTTTACAACAATTTCTAGCACTTTGCATTCGAGGTTTCAGAGTGAACACTGCTGACCACTTTTTATTGCAGGACGTGTTCGCGATAAGAGCACACCGTTGGATTTGAAGCAACATTAAACAGTTGGATGGATAATCCCTCTCTCAACTCAGAAACACATATATCAATTATGAGATAAGCCCACTAAACATAAAATGTCTTAGGGAGCGAGTGAAGTACACGCAACAAACTTTAGATCCCCAAGCTTCAGCCACTGCAAAAACTACTAACAGTCAAGAAATAGTATTTAAGATGCAGGATAATCCTCAACAATTTAAAAAACCCTAATAGAATACACAATATTAAAAATAACTGGAGGCAAGCTGCATGTAAAAACTTTTATTGAAATAGTACAAAGAAGAAAATAATATATTTTGTTACATTTCAAAGAAACTCTGCAGTTTGACCAGCACACAGCTCCTGGCATTTCAGGTAGAAAATTGAGCTGGGAAATAAGATTTTTTGCCCGCTGAAAACACCAGCTACCCTGTACTAATATGCAAAGAGCAGCATTTCAGGTCGAAAATCGAGCTCCTAAATAAGATTTTTTATCAATTTCCCAACACAGACTTCTACCTAGCCTACACATCATTGTCTTCCCAGCTGCCCAACAAACCGAGCCAAAAGTGTGGAAAACCTTTTTTAGGAGCGGCCATCACTGATCAAAGTCCCGTCTCGTCTTTCCCCCCCTCATGATAACACAGGCCAGCTCCGTTATGAACAGCTCTAACACACAAGTATTATTTTTAATAAAATAATTTCCATCACAAGTACATAAAAATAGTTGATTTATATCCCCAACCTCTGTGGCGAAGTCAGATTATGCTTTAGGATAGGGGTTCCGGGTTCGAATCCTGGGTAAGGCATGGTTAATATAACATGGGTTCAATTCCCGGCTCAGGCATGGGTAATATAATTCAGAGTCCTTGTAAAATTTACACAATTACAGACAGTACACTCATGTACACATACACAATGTTTGATAAGTAATGATATAATTACAAGTTATATAATATAAATATAAATAAAAATTATAATCAACTGTTATTGATAACAGAGAACCATACATAATCCATTACAAACACTTTTATGTTCTGAAGTTGTATTGCACAAGAAATCCATACATGTACAAAAATGGTAAATTATTATATAATTCAAATTAAATGTATTCTCTATTACCGAATAAATATGCATATTTCACATTACAGATTCAACTCAACATAATTGTAAATGAGAAAAATTTAAAAATGTGTTAGTTTGTTAAAAATCATTTAATTTCGTAATTTTGCTTAAAAATCATTTAATTCATTAAAGAAATCATATTTACTTTAGTAAAATTACATTTTGTTATCAAATCAGGTTACTTCCCCTGTTCGTTTAACTTTCCCTGATAGAGAGGAGGGGGTGTCGAGCTTGTAAACAGAGTGAGATATTTGTTAAAATATGGGAAATACTCAAACACAAAAGAAATGTTTTCGAATATTGGTATACTTCAAGATGGGGACACGTCGAATGAAGTATTATCTGTAAACACCAGAGATATATCAAGACGATATATTATAAATATATATATATATGTATGACAATTAATTTAGTAAACCGTACTACTTGCCCGAAAAAAGTAATTATTTCAGAGATATGTTTTAAGTACACAATGCATGACAGGAATATGTTTAAATCTGAACTTACATGCCCTTCTCAAGACGAATAAGTCGTTTGAAATTTGGTTGATGAACTGTGTAATGGGAAAGGAGTGTTATCGAGATATGTCCTATGAGGAATAAGGGCTGCATGGTGAAAGGGGGATGGTGGGGAAGCACATAAACACTGAGGCGAAAGGCCGCATTGACTGTGGTGGGGGAAGGGGACGGTACCTAATATGTGGTGCTAGGGCACCCAAGCTCGCTCCCTCGCCCACATCATGCATCCCTCCCTCTTCACCCATGTTCTCTTTCCTCTTTCATGCAGCTCACACTGCTCACTCCATCGCCCTCGCCTTGCCATGCACGCCACCTCTCGACCCAAAATGCTCCCTCGACTTGCCTCACTGACAGAAGCTCCCACAGCCACGGAATATTTTTTTTTTCAAGAACTGATCCAATGTGTTTCAGCACACTGTGGGATATAAGCACTCTTGTGCAATGGTTTTCCCACTTAGAAAATGTTCATACCACAAATAAACAATTATTTACAGGTAGAACACAACTTCTTGGTACAACATTATAATAATACTGGTTTTTCTCTCTTTCCAGCACTACGAAGCACTTTATATTTTTGTGATGTTGAAATTATTGTATCGGGAAAAAATAATTTTATTTTGACACAGTAAGTGAGGGAAAACATCAAAGTTTTGCTAGTTTGTTGGACGATCTTTTCGTTAGCGACACAGAAATTGAATCTGAGTCAATAGTGAAAAGAGTACCTTGTACAATCTGTCAGGATGTTGTCTTATCACGTAAACCCGCATCATTTCGATTTGTTATTGGATTATTTACTCTTGAGTGAATATAGCACTGATTCACACATGGAAATACCATCAGCTGCAACAGATCTGGTTACGGCAGTTTCCCCCAAACATGGAACAGTAAATCTCGTTTTACATTATTTGTATCTATCTGACATGGAAAATTCGAGCGATTGGAGTAGTAACTCGTCCATCTCACAGCCGACTTTCGAGTTAGTTAGAGAGACTTCGTCTAGGGAAATTAAAAATAATTCGTTTTCCGATTCCTCTAACTCAGTGGAAGCTTCATTGCCTGAATTGAGATATTAGCTATCGGCCACAGCATTCGCCGGTAGATTGAGTGATGTCCACATACTTTATGATCAAACTAATACTGACACAGATTTTGAATGATTTTTTTTCAAGGGGGAGTCTCCCTTTGTTAAAGTTAACAACAGCTTTACCCCAGCCAATCTTTTTTTGCTGAGGAAGGCACTATGCAGACATTTTACTTTCAAAGTAAATCACTACCCGTACTACATTCAACCAATGTGGGCACAATCTATTACGAAACTATTAATCCTTACCTCAGAAGATGTCTTGAGGAATTTAGTGTACATGGCTCAGGTTGGAGTCTGCTTCTAATTCTGCATATATATGTTCACATATCTCAATTTAGAGCATTCATTGGCGTTGCTGCTCACACTAAGCTCCCCAGGTAAACTGCCAATTGGAAATCCTGCATTAATGTGCAATGTCCTAAAGGACTGTGTTTCCATTACACCATCATATCAGCTTTGTTTCCTGCAGCACAGAATGGTCACAGAATGACTTCATATCTAAATCCTTACAAGCTTTACATACTGAAGGTCTGTTGGATCCTGTAGTGTTACAGGGTATTCGAAAGTTCGAGGATAACAGTGGTATTTCTATCAATGTCTACTGTGATGTGGGCAAATATAGTAATATTAGTGACGAAACTTTCGATAAGCAAGCAGTTATCATACCAATGCATATTTCTCCTGTGCGACATGCACATCATGTAAATGTATTGGCTATTCATTCTTGGGGCAATTATGCCTATTTACATTTTGTTTCCATTAAGGATTTGTAAAGGCTGCTTCATAGTCAATTGACTAAGAACTCTAGAATTTTTTTCTTTGCGATTGCTGTCTCCAATACTTTAGTAGTGAGGAGAAAATCGCAAACCATAATAATCTCTGTCAGCAATATAAGGATGTTTGCAGTACTTTCCCTACTGAGGATGACAAGTACTTGCAATTTCAGGGTTACAGCAAACAGCAAAGATTGGGTTTCGTCGCCTATTGCTACACAAAGATATGTTTGAAACCCTTGTCCACTTGCTGTCCCAATGATAACATGGGTAATATGAATAGCATCAATCAACATGTTCCATATGCCTGTAGCATTTTGTTGGTTTGTTTGTACAATACAGCTTTATCTAACTACTTTGAGTTGGTTGGTGACGATTCTGTGGACCAGTTAGTACATAAATTGTTGAATTTACAGTGGGTTGCAGGAATATACAACATGACTGTTCCGATGAGACCAAAAAACCCAGCTGATGATGTGTTGACAGCTCAGAAAAGTTGTCATATTTTTAAGAAGGAACTCTGTATAGATACTGTAGTCGACAATGACCATCTGACCGGTGAACTCAGAGACCACACACATAATAAATGACGTTTGAATTTCTGACTGCCCAAGAAACAACTTGTTGCTGTCTTTCCTAACCTGTAAAACTATGATGCTCACTTTCTCATAAAGCCATTGATAGAACATCAAGTATCAAAACCCAACAGAACTGTGGTAATCGAAAACCCAGATAAAATCGAGGTGTTTGGAATGACCCTTGAAAAGTACAAGTCCATCACCAAATGTATTCCCAATGGGATTGACTCGAAAGGAAAGGCGCAACATTTCGAGTTACGTTTCAGTGATTATCTTCAGTTCATGAGAGCGTCGCTGGAGAGTTTGGCAGGTAATTTGAAACCTGCACAATTGAGTATCACCTGGTCAATGTTTCCAGACAAAACCCAATTTGAATTCGCAAAAAGGAAGGAAGTGTTTCCTTGTGACTGATGTACATGTCACTCCCACCAAAGGAAGCATTTCATAATATCGTGAATGGCAAAGGCGTTAGCAATGACAATTATGCTCATTCCCATGCTGCATGGGCTGTGTTCAACTGCATAAACCTGCTGCAGTACGCCATTCACTACTTATGTGTGGACACTTGTTTGCTGGCAGACGTTTTTGGAAATTTCAGGAACGTATGTTTGGCTCATTACAATCTTGACCCCGCCATGTACGTCACAGCTCCATCTCTTGCATGGGACACTTTGTTTTCAATAATGGATCCACAGCTAGAGCTGTTGACCAACCCTGATATGTACCTTTTTGTTGAACACGGGGTTAGGGGTGGCATTACCCAGGTTTCCAGAAGGCGTGCAGAAGCCAATCATATTTTAATGGGTGAAGAGTACGACCCCAGTGTGGCATATAAATCTATATGTTATTTCGATGTAAACGACCTGTACAGATACACTATGAAGAACAAGCTTCCTATCGGGAATTTTGAATGGATCGAGGCTGACATGTTTTCAACATGGAATTTTGCGAACTCACTGAATGATGGGGACCCATGCATTTTTGTGGAAGTAGATTGATCATTTCCAGACAAATGCCATGATTTCCAACTTATCTGCCTTTGGCTCCAGTAAATGGCATACCTCTGAATGGCTCACAGGAAAAATTCCTTTGACTCTTGTGCAGTGGTAGAATTATGTTATTCACGGGGAAACACTGAGGCAGTACTTGATATATGGGGCTACACTTGGCTCTGTTCATTGCATTCTGTGCTTTGAGCAGAAGGCTTGGATTGCTCTGTACACCGAGTTTAACATTGAAAAACATGCCCAAGCTGCGAACAACTTTGAGAATTTTTTTTTAAGCTAGTGAATAATGCAGTGTTTTGAAAAAATTTATAGAATGTCTGCCAGGAAAGGGACATAAGAGTCGTTTTCAGGCATGACACAATATACGGGGCTGCAGAACTGATAGACCATCCTACATTCCAGGCATGACAGATCTTCGATGAGAATCTTGTCCTTATCGAAATGTCAAACAGTTCTATACGTTTAACAAGTCTTTGTACACTGGTGTTGCCATTCTATATCTTTCCAAATTGACCCTATACGAATTTCATTACCAGTACATTCGTCAGAAATTTCGTTTGCCAGCCTTTGCACCTTTTATACTGCGTTACTGACAGCCTAATATATGAAATTGTCTGTAAAGATGTTTATGAAGTAATTAGCCCAGATTTAAAGGCACAGTTTGATACTTCTAACTATGTGCTCGATAACCCACAAGAATTCTCATGCGAGAACAAATGCCGTACCAGAGTGATGAAGCATGAATGTGCCGTCCACATCATCACACATTTTGTAGGTTTACATCCCAAACGTTACACATAGATTGTATCGAATGAGGAGTGTATACGCATGGAGAAGGGTGTAACACCTAACATATTGCAATCCTTCCGATACGAGGATTATCGAGATAGCCTCGACAATTGCAGCAGGGTTCTGGGGACCCAATACTAGTTCCATTTGAATGGTCATGATGTTTACACCGAACTCATGACCAAAGTGGTGTTATCATGTTTAGACAATAAGCACTTCATTGAGCTGGATGGAGTATCGACTTTAACCTGGGGGCACTATATGAAATGAGAGAAAAGATTTTTTTTCCAACACTTTAGTTTCAACACCACATTAAATACAGTTCTGCAATCTACACCACCATAACAACTGCCAGCACTGCACCCAACGCCACACCTTGTTCTGCACCTAGCACCACAATCTATACCACAGCTGTCTTCAAACCAACTGTTTTGCCCTAACTGCAGGGCTTGTTACCAAGTATCTCTTCTGAAAATACATTGTTATTCTACAACACCACTACAATATCCCTGTGTTCCTTTATGCCATGCAGGAAATTCTCTACAGTACCATCTTCACAGTGTGGGATCACATCATGTCATACACGAATTTTTAAGTCTACGAATCTACAATGTACTACTTTTGTGTGATGAATCATCATAAGTGTTGGTGAGTGGTTGTTTACAAAAAATTTAACCTGGATACGACATAGTGGATGCTAAAACAAAGTGCCATAACAAATGCTGCAACAAAGTGCTGTTAATTTTGTAAATCTGTGTAGTTTACAGTTTTACTGCTTGTAAATAATACTTTTAAATGATGTGTGTGAGTGTGTGAATGAATGTGTGTGAAGGTTTATATAATTTTAACATGTGCATAAAGATCTTGTATATATTTTTAAAATGTTGTAAAATATAGTAATATGATGTAAGTACAGTTTGTCGGAAGGGGAAAGTAGTTTGGGAGAAGTTCAGGTATATGGACTCTTGCCCTCATGGCTAAGGAATGTCTAGGGGCAAGCCTCGCTCTGCATCACTAGTTGACAGTGACTTTGTCTTATAACATACCAAAATATTAATTTTATCAGGTTTCAACAAAGGTTATAACAAATTTCATTAATTAACTCGAAAAATTTCGAGTATTAAATTTAAAAAAAAAATTAACAAACAAAAATATCTATGGCTGTGAATCAACCCATTGATGTTTGCTGTGAAGAGATATTATTCTTAAAATATGTGCAGAAATGGATGGTATAAAATATACACACAGTAATTAATTTAAAAATTGAAATGGGTTTTTCAATAACAATTTAAAGAAACATTATAAAGTTTGCAAGACTAAGTCTATACTTGCACCTCTTCCTTATACACTTACTCCTCACTTTTCCTCACTTTTCCTCAATCACTCCTCAACTGTTACTAACTGCTTCTCACCCTGCTCCACATTTAAGACTTAAGAATTATCATTTAAGACTTCAGACTTATCATTTAAGACTTAACACCACAATCAGCACCACGATTGGCACCGCGATCAGCACCTCACATGGCACCTCACATAGCACCTCATGTAGCACCTCACTCAGTACGTCACACAGCACCTCAAACAGCACCTCACATGGCACCTCACACAGCACTTCATGTAGCACCTCACATAGCACTTCTCACAGCATCTCGTGTAGCACCTCACATAGCACCTCACACAGCACCCCACACAGCTCCTCACATAGTACCTCGTCTAGCACCTCACTTAGTATGTGTAATCAATCATTTTTGTAAGGGGTTAGGTGATTCATGGAAGATGGTTTAACCTGCATGTTATTACATGTTAGGTGTTTGCGTTTTAATGTTTAGAATATTTCGTTCTGATGGCGTTTTGTTCTTGAGAGCCGATGAAGGTTAAGGATGTGTGCTTACGTTCCATGGCGTTCTGGTGAGTTTTTGATTGTAAATCGTGTTTTCATGACAGCTTGGTTCGGATATGATTGATTAATTAACTTTGTTTAATGAATTCAGTTAGTTAGCATTTGATAGGGAATTAGTTTCATTCGGTAATCGCATGAATATGTGTTTTGTGTATATTAATCCGATTTAATGTTACGTGATTAAAGTGGAGATCAGTTACTTTGGTAGGGAAAATAGTTTCATTTGGTAATCGCATGATTTAAGTATTGAATAATCGGGTTAGTGATTAAAGTAATTCATTCGGTTGGCTATTTGAACGCAAATCGACTCTTTTTGTTAAAAAAATTATTTGCTTCGCCGAAAAGGAAACATTTCTTCTGCATCTACACCCTCAGTATGCATCCAGAGAGTGACCTGGACGGACATTCCATTAGTCTTAAGTGTTCATTCCTCCACAGATATTCGACCTGGATGGAGGTTCCATTAGTCACATGCGTTCCACTCATTATTCGCATATCAGTGCTCCAAACAAATAAAGAAAAGGTCCTTTATGCCACTCTTCCACCAACATAAAAATCTATATAAGCAATAACACTATAGCTCTCTGTTCAATCGGTTCCCAGACGTCAGAGAGCACACATCGATGCTGCTGTGCCAATATCACACTTATGACACTTAACCCTTTCATCATAAATTCAAATAATATAAAAATTTTGATATCAAATAAATTTGATAAAATAAATTTGAACCAAGAAATTTGATTCAAGAAATTTGATCAATTAATTATTTAATTAAATCTATTAATTGGTTAATCAATTAATCGTTTAATTATCAATGAATATGCAAACTAGGCAATTATTCAAATTAGCAATATGCAAATTAGCCGCTCCATTCACACCTCACTCGCCTAGTGAGCCAGGTGCCCGCTGCTACCTCTACTACAACGTGCACAGAAGTATATCTCAAGCAGGGTTTTTCAAAATGCTCTGTTTATCGTCAGCATCCTTTAGATATCGGTTTCTCTCCCCCTTTTCTCTTTCAGGACCACGGTAGTGTAGTGGCCTGACAGCTCGCCTCCCACCAAGGCAAACCGGGTTCGATTCCCTGCAGGGCTGCTCTCGGATTTTCGCATGGGGACATCGTGCCGGATGATGCCGCTGGTACGAGGGTTTTCTCAGGGATCTCCCGTTTCGCCCGCCATTCCATTCCGGCGCTGCTCCATACTCACTACACTTCAGCCGCCTAAATCTCTCCAGCCTCCTCTGACTCCCATCATGTAAATATTCCCTGCATTTTATGCCATTTTCGCTACTCTCACATCAGGTGTGCAATGTCTTCGAAGTTATGGCTTTTCTCAAATTTTCAGCGACGACAATACGGATAAAGCAAGTAAGGTTTTTACGTACATTGTAACAATTATCGTAATGAAACATATTTACAAAATATCTGACCGGTATATGCATAAAATATTTAGGAATATGCACAAAAAAAAAAACGGCTATTTCGATTACCAACTAAAATATTTTGAACATAAAAATCGACTGATCCTTTTTACCAAAATAGTTAATTGAGATACTTCTCTATTGCCATGCCATTAGGTACATTTTCCTGCAAAATGTATTGTTTGTGCTAATGCAAGAGTTAAAATGGACTGCAATATACAATTCTAGCAGCTGTGACGAAACCTCATACACGTATCTGTATGTGGCATGTTGTAGAATAAGTAGAATTCTCATCGGCTCTCTCAACTCTCTAACACTAGCACTATAAAAGTGTTGTTGACGACACTAATGAAAAGTTATAATTAAATTGTTTACCTATAGTCTATCAGCGGTTTAATCACACTTTTTGAATCAAGCCTATGAAAAATCGCTCCAATTATGACGTGTTTAATTGTTTCCTACATATTCCATGTGCCATAAGTGCCTTATACTTCTGTTAACATGAAAGCACCTCACATTTTGTTAAATTGAACTTCTACATATATTAAATATATAAATTATAATATTTCATTTACAATTTATATGATTAAAAACTGCGGGGGGGGGGGGGGATAGCTGTGATGGTATTATTAAAGTGAATGCGAACTTAGGTGATATTTTCTAGACTTGTTTAAGCTTTGTTTGCATGAGGCGGAGGAATACCCTGAAATTATATCTTTAGCAGGGTTTCTGAAAAGATAGAAGTAAATGTGAATTGACTATGTACCTTACTACTCAAGTAAATATTAACTGACTTTTGAGTACTTGTCCAATCAGTATTTATTCAGTTGAAATATTTGAAATCAAACATGAATATGTATATTAAATGGTTAATTGTCGATAAGCCACAATATACTCCTAGTCGGTTTACAGTTTAATGGCCAGATTTGTCGGTACTGTGTATTTTATGCTTTCCGTTTATTGCAATATTCAAACGTTTGTAACGTAAACATTGGCATGAACATATTTACTGGAAAGGGACGTTCGTTACAGGAAACTGTATGATTGTTAAGAACTCTGACATGTCGCTTTAAGGCCAATTAATTTTTTTAGAATGTATTGAATGAAGAAATACTATTTCATAGTTCGCCGTTTTAAACAATACTATTTTCAATAAGACGATAAGACGTATAACGTGAGTTCCTTAATTTGTTGTTTACATTGACATAAATACTGCAAGTAATGTAGTCATATACGAAAAATGTATTTAAGTACGCCTATTTAGCAGTTAATTACGCAGGTTTACACTTACTTATGATTACTACGTAATAGTTATATATTTCTTATTAAGTGTTAGTTACTACCTTTAACAGAAACAGTTATATACCATAACATAAATAGTTGTATATTACTTAACTGAATTATGTAATTGAGAATTTAGATAAAAAGGCTTGTTTACATAAGCCACTTGCTACCTTCTTGCTTACACAAATGTGTATCTAAGCCTAACACTGTGGATTTGTGCCACACAAAGTTATACCACAAGGGAGCTGAATAAAAAGGCTTGTTTACATAAGCCACTTGCTACCTTCTTGCTTACACAAATGTGTATCTAAGTGTAACACTGTGGATTTGTGCCACACAAAGTTATACCACAAGGGAGCTGAATAAAAAGGCTTGTTTACATAAGCCACTTGCTACCTTCTTGCTTACACAAATGTGTATCTAAGCCTAACACTGTGGATTTGTGCCACACAAAGTTATACCACAAGGGAGCTGAATAAAAAGGCTTGTTTACATAAGCCACTTGCTACCTTCTTGCTTACACAAATGTGTATCTAAGCCTAACACTGTGGATTTGTGCCACACAAAGTTATACCACAAGGGAGCTGAATAAAAAGTGCCAATATTACAAACAAGTAACACACACTGTTAAACATGTTATGTGGGTTTTTCACGCTTTCGTGTCAAAAAGAACAAATTTACTGAATTTGTACTAAACAAATAGCAAAACCTAAATTTTTGCACAAACGTGAGAAGTTACACTGAAATAGTAATACGTCATTATAAGAGGACTTTGGCGTATATTTCAACTTCCGTTAATCACGTCTTGAAATTAATTAAGAAGGCTTTTTGAGTCTCACGCATTTTAATTTTTCGGATCTAGTTTGATTTATTTTATTAAAGGCTGTTCAAGATAAAGTGAACATTTTAGAAATGAACCTTAGAAACAGTCACTGCTCCTACCTGTATACATATTAACGGGCGAAATGGGTGACATGCACCAGGTAAAGTAAGTAACTATGGCTGGATAGTAGTTCCATATCTTAACTCCGAATAAAAAGTGTTAGGAAACCATGTGCAATAACTTAAATTATTCCTTTCGCTTCCTGTTTTTGTAAACGCGTCGAAGCATTAGAATGATCCGATTTGTAAAATGATTTATTTCCCAATAATTCCAGTTGCACAATGCCGACGCATAAATAAAGTGATGAGAACCATGGCAATGTTAATTTTACACACGGCAGAAAAATACACAACATGCATACAAACAGAGCTTAAGCAGGGCTTTCAAAAGTGTTCATTTCACCGTGAACAGCCTATAGCGATGCCGCTATAGGCTATTATTCTGCAGTACGGAGGACATACAAGCCCACGGACCAATTAAAAATTGGAAATCGAAGCTGGTTCTTAAGGTCACAAGCAACAATGCTGCTCACTACAACATTTTTTTTTTTTTAATATCTCAGCAGTATGAACTCTATGGGACCTTCAGTGACAATTCCCATGTACAGTAACTCACACAAAATTATTAGGACGCGCACACAAATCGACACCCATGCAATAGTCCAGACTCGAACCTGGGACCTATAGCTACGTAAGTCAGCAAGCAATCAACTTCGCCACAGACAGTATATAAGGACTGCTGTTATTCCTGAACGACTGGAAAAGGACTTATATTGTTACTTTCAAAATAAATGATTTACAGATAACATTACTTTTAATTATGTGTTTATGACATGGCGATAAATATTTTAATTCAATTATTCTTACAGAATGGGTAAGTAACTGAATGAGTGAGTGAAGAGATTTGGGCGGCTCTTAACAGCGCGAGATCTTGAGTGCCGATAAGGGTGATTGAGGTGAGTATGGTGCAGCGCCGGAATGAAACGGCGGGTGAAACGGGAGATCCCCGAGAAGACCCGCCAACCAACGGCATCGTCCTGCACGAGTCCCACATGCCGGCCGGCCGGGGATTGAACCCGATTCGCCTTGGTGGGAGGCGAGCGGGCTAACCGCTCGGCAACCGCAGCCCCAACTGAATGAGATTATACTTTGGACGTGTTATTTTTGAATATCTTCGTGTTTATCGCAGACATTCGGGAGTGCGCGACATAAACCGCGCGCACTCAAAGAAAATCAAATTAACATCGCGTGTTGTCAACAGAGAGCGTAAATAACGCGAAGATAAATTCCCAGAAGCAAATAAGATATTAATCTTAAAGGAAATGAAACTAGAACGACAAAGCGAGTGAGCAGAGGAACGATCAACAAGGGCAGTATTTACAAACCCTCATGCGCTGTATGTCGTGTATACACAATGCAGACAGCACAAACAGAACACAATTTGACATCTTACGGATGAATATTTTAAATGTTTCTAGAACTTAATTATGTTGCCGTTTTAAGATACAAAACACATGCACATCGAGAACTTCCAAAGTTGGATCATGAATAATATCTAATTTTTAAAGATTTTTTGACAAATGTGTAAAATAAAGATTTTTTTCTTCTCGACGCCCCTAGAGGTGCTGCTTAGTTTAGCGGCCGAACGGTAAGGAAAGTTATATTCAAAAATCGTTTAACATGTATGAGATTGTGATCGCTTACAAACAGCCTTTATGAAATATTTTACATCCCATAGCTAACCTCCGTTTATTATATATACCTCTATCGAATATATTTTGAAAGTTATAACTACAGTAGGTGTAAAAACAAGGGTATAAGATTTCTAAACTAGCTTAGATACTTATGATTTTGATATGTATTTATGAAAAAAAAACTATGTGCTCAAAGACTTATTTGAGAAGAAAGACTAATCACAGATAATGTATAAGATTTGAACAATATGTGGTACCAATATAAAATAACCAAATTCTTAGGTGGCCATCATCTTTAAGAGGAGTGCACAGCTGTGCGTCCGAGGTCAAGAAGCGAGGGAGCGATACGGGCGACACTGACACGCACGCCTAGTGCCTTATCGCTCCTACGAGCCAGGCGTGCAGTGTTTCCGTCGTAACGCTGTGCTGTGCAAATTAGATGCGTAACAGTGGCACACATATTAAACTACGCCCGTATGTTCGTACTTTTCGCTTGCCGCTTAAGGAAACTGTACATACAAGCTTTAAAAATGCGATATTTGACCATTTTCACGAATTTTTTTTTTCCGTGAATATACTTACGTTAAAAGTAAAAAACATCCAGACATATATATATATTTTTTTATCTTTCTTCGCAAAAAGTCGTATTCCGAGATCATTTATTTACCGAGTTACGCGTATTCTCGCAATCAACGATTTCACATAAAGTGTGTCGCTCTGGACTCATCTTAAAGTTTACTGCGCATTCTCGTAGTTATAACGGCCGTTCAGGTTGCCTAACTCCAAGGGATTGGATTCCTACTCTTATTCGTACGAGCTGTGTTCTTGAAAACGGAGAGCTTAAAGTGTTACCGTACGTTAAATAAATTACTTGCACATTTGTACATAGTGACTAATAACCCGTCTTGTAATTTTGCAGCAAATATTCCGGGTTACGAAATTTACATCTATGTGAGTGCAGCAAATCCTATTTTGTTTACGACTTGGGATGTTTATTAAAGTTGCGTTATGAGAAGTTGGTGATTTACATTTGGTGATACGTTGTGCCAAATTTTTTATTTTATTTAATTTCGAATATTTTCCGATGTTTTCAACTGAATGCTCGTTATTGTCCCGTTTTATTGGGTGATTAACACCCATAATAATCACTTAAGGCCTCGAATCATACATAAATTTTCTAAATGATATTCGCAGTGAAGTGAGTATTTATGAAATCAACCAATGAAAAAAAATGCTTCGCCCATAACTATACTTAATACTACAGTAAAAACTCGCGCGCTGCCACCCAGTTAACTTATAAGCGAATTAATAATTGGCGCGTGGTGAAGCGTTGCAAGGTAAACTGGTGCTTTATCACTGCTGTACGTGCATTCTCGGCCACGCAGCAGGAGCCAGTAACCACCGTGCAGACTAAGGAAACTGAATGTATTCCGACCAATCACAAGCGAGCAGCGAGGGACCCATCACACACCTCCTGTGGCGTCAGCTGACGAGAGACGTTTCATCGGCGGAAGAGTAAGCTAGTAGCAAGTAACAGGTTACAACACACAGCTAACGCTAGCTTACCTTGCAACAGTTCACCGCACGCCACTGGAATTAATAAATTAGGCGTGAGGCCTGACCTTGGACTGAGAGCGCACACTGAGAGAAAGGTTTGTTCCAGCCAACAAAATGCTTGTTTGTGTAGGGGCTAAATTATATTCAGTTGCTACAACAAAATATTTTGTTAAGTGGAAAAACTTGAAAAGATTCAAAATGAATTTCGTTCATCTAGAAAAATACACGCTTGAATGAACAAAAACTCTGTGTTGGGCTCTAACAAATTAGACTGTCAAAAATATATAGTTGATTCAAATGTGTAAACATGGTTGACATCGTTCAAAAAATCCAGCTTGAGAGTTTGTTTGCATTTTTGTGACGACTGGGAATATTACAGTGTTTGTAGTGTTTGTTAGTGAATTTATTGGTGCTTAATAATTGTATAAAGATATTTATAAAACTAATTCAACGGGAATATAAATAGTAAAGTTGCAAAACTTGAAATATTCATTTACGCACGTTGCCCAGTATTTCAAATGTGTATATTTCAAAACATAAAAATTTAATCAGCAGTCACTGTAGCTAAAATTGCTGCGGGGGAGCGCTCAGATGCAGATGATCTAGGTCCAAATATGTACGCAGAGCTAAACAAATATCTAGTTTCGTCAACAAAATCTTAATTTGGGGCAACCAAACACGAACAAGAAATAACTTGTTTTCAACAACAAAATATTTCACTGCCCTTATGCAAACAGTTCATTTGGTTGCGCCAAATGAACGTTGTTTATGTCGACAAAATATTTTCGCAGTGATGAGAAGGAAAGTAGATTATAGGAAGGCTTTCAAAAGTGCTCTATTTACCTGAAGAGCCTATACCTAATTTCTCATACGTAATTACCCCCCAATCGTTGTACAGGCTTTTTACTGTTCTTTGAGCAGTTTTGTTATGAACCTTTGAAAAATGTCACTGCCCCTACGTGCATATATTTCAACGGGTGCACTGACTTACAAGCGCTTTGCAAAGTTGGTAACGATAGACAGAAAACAGTGCCATGTCTTAACGTTGAATTAAAAGTGTCAGGTAAAAACATTTGTAAACACTATAATGATTTGTTTCGCTAAATTTTTTTAATCCATTATACGTGTAAGAATCAAAAAATATTCAATTCTCTAATAATTTCACGGTTTCACGTAAACGACCAATAAATAAATAAAATTAATGAAATTGATAAAGCGATCAGGCCCTTGACAATGTTAATATTAGATACGGCAGAAGAATGTGCGTACAAGAAGAATAGAAGAATTTAAGCAGATAGACTGTAACACATTTACAAGAACGTGGTGAATATTTCAAATGGTGGCGATAGGTCGTTATCAGGACTTCTTATGCCCTGCTATTCCTCTCGGACCTCTTTGTTTCTTGCCCTTCGGTCGTTACAAAAAGAGAGGAAGGATCTCTTAATTCGCCGAGAAATCAATGACACCGTGTTCAATCTTCCCTTTTGTCTCTGCTGAGATAGAGCCAGACAGAAGGCGTTTTGAAGAAGGGGAAGGGGGGGGGGTGCCAGGACACGAAAGGGGAAAGAAAAGGAGAGTTATGTGGCCAAGGACGACGAACACAAAGGAGGTCCTCAAAGCTTGCGGCATCGTTTGTTTTTATCAGGATTCTTGTTTTACCGATAATCGATATTACGCTCGGCTTCCGTGCAGAAAAAAGGGGGGGAAAAAAAAATTCGAGCTCTGGTGGAAACGAACTCATTCACGACGTCCAGAGGAAAAAAAAATGATACAAAGTCGTCGTCGTTATTTATGTTCGCCAGGTCTGCCTGAAACAGTGTTTCCGTCTGCACGTTTTTATAGGTGCAATTGAATCGCCACGCCCATTACGTCGATTGTCTTTTGATCGGCGTGAGTCCAGGCAACTTCTGTATCAAAGACGAGAATTATCTAAATTTATGTTACGTGATTTCAACCTAAAATCTTCTGAATACGTCTGGGCTTGGGAACAGCTGCCATGAATATAGTGGTTTCGAACTGACCCTTCCCTATTTGCTCACGTCTATTCTGTAAACATTCTAAGTTGCAAATTTTTCATTATTTTAACATTATATATGGAATAAAAGATTTTTCAGCTATGTCATTTTAATGTCCGGCTGTATTTTTGCCGAAACTTCACGGTAGAAGCCTAGTCTTAAAATCTCCGTGTCCCAGGTTGGTTTTCTTAAAAGAATCTTTACTATTTTATAAGCGTATTATTACTCTTAAATCTGCTTAGGATTTTCAACATTGGAAGATAATAATGTTTCATTTTAAGATGGCTTTTGAATATGTAGTTTTTCACTGAAAGTACATATGGGAGCCCTGTTAAATATCTTTAAATATTAAATGCGTATACTATTTATTTTGAAGTATTTAAGTTTAGAATTTTTTTGCATGAAGCAGTAAAACATATCTGTAGAAAAGAGTGGGAATTCATACAGGGGCTATTCATTCAAGCCAATGTCCGCAGTGTAGTGTTTGTGTTCAAGTCCATGGTAAGTATTGGTTGTAAATTGCTGTTTTAGAAGCTTAAATTCGGATTGCCAAAGCCTCCAGGTGTGAAGAATGGATTTTTAAAAACAAACAAATAATAACATGCTTCCAGCGACTACGAAGAGAAATCTTATACGAAGGAGATGGGCTACAGAAATGACGTTTTAAACGCTCACGTTAGAAGTGAGTCATCCTGCGGGAAGGAAAGTAGCAGTCAGTGTTACTGTATTGCATGTACCGGGACGGGAAATTTGGACAGCGCAATCGTCGAGACTAACTGGAAGCGGGAGGACTCGGGGAAAATACCCGCGCATCGGCGCCCTGATATAGCAAGCCTGCTCGTGATTTCAGCGTAACCGAGTGTTGCAGAACTCGTCCCTCGTTTTTGCTCGAGGAAAAAGAGATGATGCAAGTATTTTCTCGTCGGCTTTGGCCGTAAAGTAACTTGGTATGTCAGACCTCTCAGTTCAAATTTGTACCAATTTTCTGCATAGATAAAATCAAAACGATACTGAGACAACTTAAACTTACAATCGCTTTCGAAAGTGTTCATTTTACCGCGTGAACAGGCTATACTATCTCTGCGCCCACGCAGTTACCCTACATTCTCCCGGGCGACTCGACAAAACAAAGATGAAGTTCCGAGCAGTATTTGCCTCCACTCTCAACTACGTAATGGCGGCTGACTAATCGGTACGCCTGCGTGTGCTCTTTTCGCATGTAACATTTTAGATGGAACCCTCCAAATAGGAATTTATTTTATTCAAAAGCTGGCGTTTCAGAAACATGCGGAATTATTTACAATATATCATTTTATAGCGAAGAAATCAGCTTTCTGCTCGCAAGTTATTGAAAATGGACTTTTTCTCTTTGAAGTTGTGTTTTTTATACACATAAGTCAGAAAACTAATTATACCATATATCTATCGTCTCTTAATAAGACTCTTAGATACATTGATACTGGACTCCTTTATCTGAATATTTTTGGAATAATACCCTACTTGCAGTACAAAAAACTGTCCTTTTTGAATCATCTTGACTAAAAACATCGACGTTGACGGACGAGGGAGAAGAGAATGTTCGACAGAGATTCGTAGCTAGTGTCAGTCCACCAACTGATGCCCTTCCTTGATGATATTTTATTTTCAAATCAGTAATGGCTTTCCCCATTTCAGGAGGCGCTCTGTAGCATGGGTTACTCCCAGCCACCTGCCTTCCATGAACGAGGGACTAATTTAAACTTTATCATTTGCGATTACCTTCCAGCTAGCTCACCTGGTCCACGCTGTTCGGCGCAAATTTAGCTAAATTACCAGAGATCCTGGATTTTCGGGTATTAATTCCAGGATGAGCTAGATTTTAAAAAATATGTTTACACCAGTTTCTTTTTTTCACTGAATAACGCTTGACTGTACACGCCACGCCCCTAATGATTTCGAGCCAATAACGGATGTGCAAGAAGACGAGAAATATATTTACTTTCTTCCTCCTCTGGGTTGAAACTGGTGAAACAGCTAATGACGACGTGGTTCGAAACTCGATCCGAGATCGGATCTAAGATCGACACAGAAAACTATTGCACCATTCGAGTTCAGAGCTGGACTTGGAGATCGAGATGAAGTTGATTTCGAACCGCCGAAATTGGCGGTTCGTAATCTCGATCCGAGATAATCAGCCATCGTCGACAAATGTAGTTTGAAAATACGCCAATAGATAGTATTACGTTCGGTTGTTTTCTTGGGAAATTAAAACAACATTATACGCACTTGAATATTTTTCATTTTAATTCGTACAACAATAATTAACTTAAAGCATATAAAACATCGCACATCTAGTTCTACCTACAGTGAAAAACACACCTACTTCCATGACGTTATATCTTACTAACCAATAGCAAAATTTGTCTCATACTTAATCTACATCTCTCACTTTGGAACCAAGATCGACGAATCGGAGATCCAAAATCATGAAGTTTCGTTGATGCAAACACTTTTACATTGGAACCATAGATGAAACTCGATCCTGGTTCGGAACTAGGATAATTTTATCTCGGATCGAGGTGGATGTTGGTGCAACCGTGCATAACTGAGGTTCAAGTGCACGAGGGGCCGCAGTAGTGCAGTGGTCAGACTGCTCGCCTCTCACAATGGCGAACCGGGTTCCGTTCTTGGCGGAGTCGCTCCCGAATTTTCGCACTTGGGAATCGTGCCGGATCATGACTCTGTCGGTGGGTTTTCCAGGGGATCTCCTGTTTCCCCTCGCCCTTGCATTCTGACGCTGTTCCATACTCACCTCGCTACACCCTCATCTGCTCTCAATACCTCTTTGTTAAGAGCCGACCAAATCTCTTCACTCCACACGGGTTCACAAGTACTGTGGAGTCTATCTCGTCGCCTAATGAATGAACGAAAATTCTTAGGTTTCCATAAATTACTCATTTACGGCTTGCGGTGGTTATTATATGCCAGGATTATTTCTTATTATTATGTTTAAATTGTAATGTGCTTTTATTTATAGTTTATATACTATTTTAACTATCACTCGGCCACCAGGCCACCAGTCTGGGTGCTTATTTAATCTCATGCTGGTGCCTTTCACCAAATTTATCGTGAGTCAATGTATACACTACCCTATTGTCTGTTATCCCTACCCTATTGTCACTTAAACACGTAGTATACTTCTGGTACATTGTGTTCAGTTGAGATATTTGGTCTTAGGCAGTTGGTAAAGTGTGACTCGTATTGTTCATGTTTGAGAGGCTGAAAAATATGTCATAGCTTGTGATGCAGATCGGTTGTTTGTATAATAAACGTGCTGCACAGGAATCGATATGTGTTGCGAGTTACCTAAACCAGTATGCAAAAGTGGTGGCAAGGATGGGATAACTCGATATTATCAATAGTAATTTAATCATTCTGCGAGTGGCAGTTAAACAAGTTTAATAACGACGGCTGTTGCCACGCCGCTAATTGGAGCCATAGGTGAATGTGTGTCGGAAAGGGAAGATTTGTTGTCTTATTTAGAACGTTTCGAAAAGTTTTTGAAACTAAATGCAATCAGTGAAGATAAGAAAGTTCCGTTGTTTTTTTTTTACTGCTGTGGAAGAAGAGTTTTATGATATCTTAAAATGTCTGTCCCCGACTTACCATCAGTAAATTCGTTTTTCGAGCTCGTGTCTGCTCTGCGGACGCCCTTTATAGACCTAAGTCGATGGTTATTGCAGAGCGCTAGAAGTTAAATTCTCATTGTCAAAAGCCAGATGAGAAGTGAGTGATTACATTGTTATATAAAAAATCTTGCTAAGTCGCATGACTTCAAAGAATTCCTCAATGAGTCCTGCGGGACCGTTTTGCGTGTGGGTCGAAGGATGAGCATATAAAAAAAAAAAGGTATTAGTGGAATCAGACTTAACGTTTGAGCGTGCTTGCCATATAGGCGAGAGCATGGAATTAGCAGTGTCAGAAGTAGGGAAATTATTATTTTCCTTTGAAATCATATAAATCACACAGCATGAAAACATTATTTTAACTGAATTTTTTTTTCTCTTGATCCACTGTTGTGAAGTTTTACGTATTGAAGTAGACGTTAAAATACGTACTTATGACGTCTCCAGAATAATACGCAAAAAAAAATCGTTTGTCATCTAGTTCAACAAGTATGCTCCGTCATTTTATACCATTTTTTTTTTGCAGTGTTCACTACGTTTCTTCTGATCTGCGTAGCTTCCCCGGCAGTAAGTCGAAGTTTATCACCACGATGATTAAAATAACTGATTAATGCGATCGTGTTTCGGCGCGCGGGGTAAACTTCGACGGATCGAGTTTTCCAGTCGACCGAGTCAAGATTTACTTCGGTCGCGTTAACGCGGCTTTTTCGTACACGCTCCGAGATGCTTCTTGATCCGGAAGAATGCCTCGCGCTAACGACCTTAATGCCTTCAGTCGTTCGTGTCGTGTTTACGAGCGACAATGCAACAGTTGTATTTGCAGAGGCGTGTGCGGAATAATGTTTCCATGGCGACAGCAGCTCAGAGGAAGACGTCCCCGCGGGGATGCAGTACGAAGGTGAAGATTGGTAATCAGACCTCTCCGGCTTCGTGGTTAGTGCGTCAGCTTACGTCGCGGGGAATCTCGGTCTGGGGGTCCTTGTTTGCAAACCTGCGCAAAGAATACAAGCACGCAATAAACGCAAAAAAGTTGAACGACCGCGAGCCAAAGATAGTTTATAAACTACGCAAGGCGCAAGAACACAGCGCAGCAGTTGGTAAGTGTCCAGCTTCTTGCGGTATGACTGTGTTAGCGAACACATACAGGAAGAGGTCCTTGTATCAACTGCCTCCTGAATATATGTGTTTTAAGTTGGGAAACAGCTGAGAGCCCCCCAATTATGTCAAAAAAGGGATTTGGGTTGGTTCCAGTGAAAAGGTTTTAAAATTATTCGTTGTCTGGGTTTTTATATAAAAAATAACCATTTACATAGTTTTTCCCCAAAATTTTACAATCAAGAAACGTTATATAAAAATATAGTCTCCCCACTGATTTCATTGAGTATAAAAAGGCATTAAAAAATTATGTTTAAAACTTCCCCCAAAATCTACATTTTTAAAAGATTACATCTCTTTCCAGCTTTATGCAAGTTACATAAAATTATTTTACTTTAAACCACACTTAACTAAAATGGCAGGAAGCGCCCCCCCCTTTTTTTAATGTTGACGAAACAGCAGTTCCTGCCCAAGTGAAAAACCTGTGCTGTCTCCCCGAATCTGGGCGAGACACATGTATTTATATTTTATTTAAAATCATCTAGAACATTACAAAATGATCTTCACTCCGTCGATATCCAGAAGTCCTGGAAGGGTACCCTGGTGGCACATGACTGGCTGGCAGGTGTCACGTGGTCAAGGTGACGTACGAGGGAGGGGAAGGCAGTCACAGATTTCGTGGGCGACAGCGGCCCCGCGGCGCCCATACTTGCAGACCAGCAGTGATGGATTGTATGATCGTCGTGCACTCGGTACAGAAACTTACAAGTCACAGTTTCGTGGGCGACAGCGGCCCCGCGGCGCCCATACTTGCAGACCAGCAGTAATGGATTGTATGATCGTCGTACACTCGGTACAGAAACTTACGAGTTTCGGTTTTCGTTCTACTATTAGTATTTTATTTGCTTTTGCAACGAATGAACGTTAAATTTTGCTCATTCAATAATTCATAGATTTTATAATTACAAATTAAAATTTATTTTCTTATGCCTGTCTTGTTAAGAAATTTAAATCGTGTCTCTAGAAACTCGACATCGAAACATTTAAAGCTAAATGCTATAAACTTACCGGAGTTCAAAACGTAAAATTTATCCGTGCTAAACAAATGTGTTGAGGTAAAAGGAAGATAATGGTATATCAAAAGCACTAGGGGAAGAAATGTTTTTTTTTTTCCCTTCAGCTGTATCAGGTTTTCATTTTGCAATGTTGGTAACATCTTGCGTCGTACGGTGTTCATAAACGATCGTGCTTTCCTTACGGTGCATCGTTGCGTTCGTGTGTTTGTTTCGTAATTTATAAACCCATCTGGTGTTCGAATCCCAAGGAAGACATCTTGATATGTGTCTGTTTTAGTTATACTTTTGAGGTTAACGTCATAAAAGACGCTCGGTACAAATACTGAATTCTACTTTTTACTAGCCAAGCTTACGGCTCTTGAGTGAAGCTGCTTTCATTGCGAACATTTTCTTACATTGTAAAAAAATTACTAAGGAATTTCTATAGTATTAATACAACATAATAAATATACTAGCTGAATTTAATTAAGGAAATATTGATTCTCTATGTCATGTTTTCGAACAACCCATCCCATGATGTAAAAGTGAAAATTGTTCCCGAGCATTGCCACGTAAATAAGATGGGTCCTTTATTGGGTAACAGGATATTTGATTTAGCTATGTGTGTGGATTGGTGAACTGCTAAGATATAGCCCATTCACGATTACTTCAAATTTCGCTGGGGTCCTGATAAAGTTCAAGTTTCAGGATAATCCTCCGCTTCCTGCAAACAAAGCTTAACCGAGTCTAAAAAAACTACACCAAAGGGACGAGACACCGCGTTTGTGCGCAATCAGAGTAATAATATTTTGCAAGAGCACTATTTCTTACTAGGCATTGGCATTACCAACCCGCCTATTTTCTCCCTGTTCTATTCATATCAATTATAAATTAAATATTGCAATTTTTAAAAATTAAGTATCTGTAAAAGTTCAATTCAATAAAAAATAAGGTAATTTGATGTTAACACAATTATAAAACTCTTGTGACACATTGCATATTTAGGAAACGACCAAACACGTCATACATAGGGTTATTTTTCAAAGGTCTGTTTCAAAAAGTGCGAAGAAACTGGGGACAGACAAAAGATTATTCGCAACCATGTAGACTCATTAGTGGAGATCCGAGAATTTCGCGGGTTCATTTCTAGACAAGTTGGACTTCACACCCTTGTACGTCCATATTACTTCTGTAATTGGTCTAAGTGTTGTTTGACACCACCTTGAGATAAATGAGCCAATGACAAACACGCAATATTTTGTGTGCCTAACCACCGCTTTTTACTACCACAACAGTCAACCAATAAACAACTGGTATCTGTACGAGAGTATGTAACCTAAGACTTTGAAGTCCAGCCTACAGGTCATTGAACTCGCGAATTTCTCTGGTCTCTACTCATTAGTTATATCAGTAACTTATGTTGTTTACCGAGATGAGTTTATATATATATATATATATATATATATATATATATATATATATATATATATATATATATATTCTAATGAATTTTTTTTTTTATATTTATTTTATGCGGCATGTAATTTAGGTTTTGATAGCACCAAAATGAAATTTAGGAGAGAAGCAAGAAATTCTAATAGTGTCTCCCTTATAGTCATATGAGTTCCATTGCAAGCGGTTGTGTCTGTTATAATTAAAAAAAAAAACTACGTATAATTTTATTGAAAATATTTTTTAAGTCCAAAATTAAAGTCGCTGTTTCGTCATCAATTCACAAATTTGGTGGCTGAGACAAAAATTTGGTAGTTGAAATTTGTCAACGTCAGCGAAATTTTTTTTCGAGTAGCCCATTTTCTTACGATATGTGTTCTCGTGTAAATCAGTGTTTTAAACTATAGCGAGAATTCCGTTTCTTTCCTGAAACAGATTGCTGTATTAAGTTCCTGTAGTCGCCACTTTAAATTCTGACGAAACAAAACACACGCGAAGCTTATTGTTTTCCATCGCCGTCGCAATGTTTCCTTATGACTGAATGTGACCTTGAGGCGTTTTATATTGTTGTTTACTAGGAACGCTCCTTAACACGCTTAGGTCTGCCCACATTTACTGGCACTTGTGACAAATTAGAAGTGAGTCATCTATATCCACTACTGCAAGAACACCGGTTCTGCTGGTGTATGTGTTATAACTCACCATCGTCCTATTGGTTCATACCGCACCGGACACTATCCTATACTTTACAGCGTTCGTTATTGGCCGTTCATCGAACAATGGAGAGCCGAGATGATAGTGACCCAAGACTGCACATCCATGCGAGTTTTGTTCTGGACAACAAAGGAATTTTCGAATATTAGCTTTGCTCGAGCTCCACTGGAGCATAATCTGCAAAGTGTTAAGGAGACTTTTTTTTTTTTTTCGGATTCTGACAGCTGGACAAACTAAACAAAGCTTGGAACTATGGGTACACATAATTCCTGGTGGTGCGTGGAACATTTCCTGAAATCCATTCAGCTCGTTCTGTCTGGTAGATGGGGCTTGCGAACGTGTGAACCCACCTTAACTCTTGATCGACATACGAATAGACGTCAGCATTAACTTCACATACGTCGTCAGAATACAAATAGGCCTGACTGAACAAGTCATCCTAAGAACAGCTTTCGAAAATGCTTAATAAACTGCGGATGAAGCCTTCGGAAAGGGCTAATTTTTTTTTTTTTTTTTTCGATTTTTCATCATATTACTTTCTTTATTGCTGTGATCATAAATCATAGTCTGAAGAAAGTACGACAGTGTAGGATAATGAGTTTTTAGAAAATAGTGAAGTTAGTTACAGGAATTTCAAATTTATATATTTTTTCTTACAAATGCTTAAATAAAACATTATATGTACGTCAAGTTACTGTACAGATAAAAATGATTGATTATACTACTAGAACTTAATAAAGAATATTTCTTAGGTGTTTTGCGATTTACCCGTATTTGAAATTTGACTCCTGAGATAAGTTTTAAAGTCAAAATATCAAGAACTTAAACCTTTACAGCAGGTGAACGAACTATCAGAGTTCAAAGAAATTGCAATTATGCAACTTCCACGACTGCAAAAAACATTTATGCTTAAATAAAACTTTGCGCCAAAATAACTTTATGAAATTTGTACGAATCCTTATTCTATGTTAAAAATGCTTATATCCTCATTATAAAAATTTCGAATGCTAATTTCTGTATGATTTTTAATTATTATCACATTGTCATCAACATGTCACGAAAACATAACATATTCTCAAAAATAGAAAATATATAGTTCGAATTTTTTTAATCGTTAATCCGTTTTCTGTTCACGCCATGGACTCCTGGAACTACAAGAGAACCAGCCCTTACAAAGCTTCCAGCTCCAGTCTCCAGCCACACGCAGCCACTGCTGGAGATGTTCCAAAGGCCGCACAGAGTTTACCACCCACCCTCATTTTAGCGTGTTCCTTTCCACCCACTCAAAAAAAAAAGGTTCTCTTCTATTCCCTCTACCGCGGACATCATACCCCCGCACACGCAAAACTGCCCCTTTTGACGCGGTCGAATTGACTTCCCCTCTTGTCGTGGTAGGGGATGGCGGAAGATTGGGTGGGAAGGGGGGGGGATTTATGGCTCGCCGATTCCTGCGACGAGCCATTTCCTGCACCGCGTGGGTGCCCCCTCCCCCCCCCCGCCTCCCGGAGCACCAATGCCCCAACCACCACGGACCAAGAAGATATGAGTTATTGGATGAGGGTTTGTATCCAGCCTGGGCGCCCAATGATGTTGGTCTGGCCCTAGCTACCTCGGAGATTATCTGTACTCCTCAGCCGGTGGCTTTAGAAGGCTACGTACTTGATGCGTACGTGCTTCTAGAGAGCAGTTGAAAACACGCCGTGCTTGAGGCTTACGGCGCTGCTGGAGTATGCACAAAGTGTATACTTACTTGAGGCGTATGACACCTGCTCGAAAACCAAGAGTACATCATTTTGGTTGGGAATATTTTTTAAACTATTAAAACGGTAGTTTTTACTTCATTGTGGTTTTCTAAGTCAGTTTTTACTTTACCGACGTGACCTAACCTTACTTAATCTGACATAAGCTTAACCTAACTTAATCCATACTGCTTATTTAATACATGAATGTTTCCTTTATTTCAAGGAAAGCATGTTATGGGGAAATATAATGTATATAATTAACGTGGGAGCATAATACCTAGTGTTTCCAACTTCCTGGAGCCTATAACACAACTCCTACAAGTCTACATCATACTGACTGCCATACTCGAAGAAACAAGTCACTTTACACAAGCTGGCAGACAGGCCCTGCTATTGTAAATGGTGAATTATGCAAGACTAGTTAATAACTGCAACAAGTGGGCCTCCATGGTTTTGTATATCACAATTATCTACTCCCCCCCCCTCCCGCGACAATTACATAACAATACCCACCGTTTCTGAGTCAATTTAATTCAATTGTAAATGGTGAATTATGCAAGACTAGTTAATAACTACAACAAGTGGGCCTCCATGGTTTTGTATATCACAATTATCTACTCCCCCCCCCCCCCGCGACTATTACATAACAATACCCAACGTTTCTGAGTCAATTTAATTCAATTGTAAATGGTGAATTATGCAAGACTAGTTAATAACTGCAACAAGTGGGCCTCCATGGTTTTGTATATCACAATTATCTACTCCCCCCCAATACCCAACGTTTCTGAGTCAATTTAATTCAATTTGAAGGGTTTGTTACGCTGGCATACTGTACATACAATCTTTCAGCTTTTTTTCCCCCCAAGGAATCCGTTCGCCAAAAGATGTTCAAATAGCGTAGCAGTAAAAGTAAATTTCTTTTTAAATCCAAAGTCGCTTACTCCCGCGGACTTGTTTGTTGGCGATTAACTATACATACACTTGCAGTTTTGTCTTCGTTATTCACAAATATCCACTTATTTCAGTATTATATAGAGCTACCATAGCCACAATATATAATATATATATATATATATATATATATATATATATATATATATATATATATATATATATATATATATACCCGATTTAAAGCTGAACAGTAGCTTATATTTTTATTACAGATGCATTAGAAAACAATGTCTAGTGTCCTAGACTTGTGGTAAATTGATAACAATATCATTATTGTGGATTTTTTTGTAGCACAACTTAAAAGCAATTGCAAGTTCCACACTGATAGCTACAAGTATGCTCGTGTTACAGAAAATATACAAGTCTACTATATTTACAACTCGCCTAGGAATTTTGTTGCAGCCCCAGGGGTCGTGCGCCTCAAGCACAATGCATTTTGTTATGTTCTCACTCTACTCATAAAAATAAATTTGTACGGCTCTATCTACAACGACACCCTGCATAAAGCACTTATCAATGACACTGAGTTAGAAAAATTTCCCGTGTTTTTCGAATAGAATATGGGCATGGCAATCATAAAGTATCCTTTAAAAATACTTTTCAGAACGGTCAAGAACCACTGTCAATTCGTATATAGTTCGCGAAGAAATTATACTTCATGGTTTTCATTTATTTATTTGATAGCAGTTTGGAATGATAACACATGCGAAAAGGGTAGTTTGGTTCGAACATATTTGCAGTTGTCATTTGAATTATATTTTGATCATTTACAAAATTCCAATAATAAAAATGTACTCATGTTCATGCCGTATCAACAATTGATTTACGCAATTTTCTGACAGGTAACCTTTAACCTCTCAACATGTTATTCCAAGTATACTCGTTCACGTATGACGTGCTGCAAAATAGGTAAAATAATGGTCTGTGCTGTACAAGTTCAGAAGCTAGCATTAATTCAGGCAGCCTGTATTTTTCTTCGTTAATGCGATTGGCTGCTGCTAGTACACCTGAATATTATTATTGGTTGCTGTCAGTGCCATTGGCCAATAGAGATTCATTTCATTAGTTTCATCTTATAAGCTATTAAAAGGAATTCGTGAATACTTTTTCAGACCAAAAATTTTCTCGTTTGCAACACCTGGAACGAATTATTAGTGTGAAATGTAAGGGGTTAAAAAACGGTGACGTCATAATTTTATGAGGTCTGAAGTGAGTATGTTGCTAGCCTAGAGTTTGCATCACTTCTTGAGTGTGTTCAAGTGACTTAAAATCTTTCTTTCTATATTGAAAAAAGTGCTTTTTTTCATGTTATATCAGTGCATTTTGTATATAAATACCAACTGAGTGTAAAATAGCTTTCATTTGCCAAAAATATCTAAAACATTTATTGAAACACTGTGTTTGATTTCGTGTTACAGTATGCGTTCCGTGGAGTTAAAGCCCCAAAGAAATTTCTTAGGAATCAGGAACTTTTTTTCGCGTTCGTTTAGGCTTTAACATCCGGATGCTGTTTGTTAGAATTTCGTCGTGAAAAATAAAATTAAATTATGGGCGAACCGCATAAAGAGTCTCCAATACATTTCTTTCGTGTTACTCTGGTCACTTCAGCAATTTAACTTGAAAAGTAGCCAAAAATTGTAGCTATGCAAATTTTGCAAAATGATACCTCAAAGTACATAAACCAAGAACTGCTGTTATTATTTCCCGTAAATCACTAAACCATAATTTTTCCACTGTATTCAGACAGTCCAATATATCATGTAAATATGAAATAAAGAAAAGTTTATAAACATGTTTTTCGTCACCTAAACACCCTTAAATAGCCGCCCTGAATAGCTTGTCCATGCAGTAATTTCACCATTGAAAGTTGGAATGTTAGTTCGAGGTAACGTCACATGCAAACCCAGTCCATCATTACTCGAGGTGGATGGTTCCCTTCGGTTATTTGTTTCGGCCTTGTTTTCTGACGAATCGCGTTCTGCCATAACAGCACACAAGTGACCATCGAACATGGTCAAGCGTTGCGCATGTGCCACGGCATCAGATGTATCATCAATCTTTAAGGTAATTCGCAACTGTTTTAAATACCCCTACTGTTGCTTTAAACAGTTCTTGTTTAGAGAATTTTTTTTTTTTTCTTGCATCTGCGCTAATACTACAGCACGGTTCAAACGTCACCATTTCAAATTTTTAGGTTAGGCCTACCGCACAGACAAACACGAAAAAATAAAGCTTGCTCACAGAAAAATATCAGTCAACTTCCTTAAAACGTCTCCGAGGGCATTATATTCATCGCCGGCAAACACTATTACCAGCAACTTAGAGATGTTGCTCACGTAAACACACGTTGTGTTGTCTTACACGTTTGTTCTCTACCGACGCGAATTTACCACGCAACAAAATCCTGATCATTGCCGGTAGAATCCGGCCCAGAAAGGACAAAAATGTTTCGTGTTATTTGATTACAAACCTGAGGACCAACGAAGGGCAAAAGTGTTTCCACGTCTTTTAATGATTCACAACACGCGAGCACGCAAGACAGTACGAACCGATCATGGGGGCCATCTTGCTGCGACTGTCTCATTTTAGTGCAAGAACGGTGCAAGTCCCTGTAGCTCAAGAATTGCTCACTAACATCACTATTTACACAGACCAGAACGCGATTCTATAAAACAGAATCATACATATGGTAATATTCCTAAAGTCCTTTATCTAAGGGCTTTGAATCTTCAGTAATCTTCTTTATACATAAAATACAATGTGCGTGATTAAACCGCATCGTCACTGACAAACCACTGGACCAATTGAGACCACATTCACACGATATGTTATTGAGGTGGCGAGTAAGGTTTTTAGTTTTGTTCCATTACGATAGGTATCGCTGGAGTATAACTTCTATATTTATGGGCCGATTATGCTCATACTTGCGGGAAATGTTTGTTGATCTAAAAGAGAAAAATGCCAGCGATACCACGGTCAAACATCGGTCGACACACCAGACGTAATAGAGAGGACGAATTGAGAAGGCGTAATAGAACGTGAAAGAGGCGGAACAGCGTTCGCCGGGATGAGCTAGTACTACAGCAAATTTTACAGTCACCGTGGCTTGAAATATTGCACTTTACTCTAAACTTAATAGCCTATAAATTAATCTCATGTTTGAGTGTCTTCGTTTTCTATATTTACGGATATTTTATAGTTTCTTGGCGATATAGTGATGATACCATCATAAAAATACAAGGTCATTAGCAAAATAATATTAAATATGTGTTCTAATGTAAATATCAGAAATTTAAGTAAAAATCTCGATTCATACAAATTTCAAAAATATATTTTGACGCAAAGTTTGGCCTGATTATTACGGTTTCGTTGAAATCCGACTGTTCTTTCACCTTTGCGGTAAAATATTTCAGTTTGCGATAGTCTGACTTTAAATGTTGTCTCAAAAGTCAAAACAGAAACGCGGATGAACCGCATGGAAAATTTCCAAGATATATTTTTGCTGACATTCTGATAACATTAGTAATTAATTATATTGAGCTCTTGTCAAACATATTAATTTTGTTTGATTTTGAAACCGAATTTTTTTTATACATTTAACATTTCTGTAGCTCATTTTATTCATTTTTTTTTTTTAGAAAGTAATTCTCATTCCTTCGTAACCCAACTAAAAATATTGCCATATCCCAAAATTATAGGAAATAATCTTAGCATCTTGGACGCCCTTAAAGTAAAATAAAATGCGGGCATAAAATGTTTTGTTAAATATTCTGCTGGCAAGCGTTTAATTAACAGTGAATACACTATAATAGGACTTATATTGCGTTATTCGTATCAAATATGTTATTACGTCGTCTTTCGCCATCGCACACGAGACAAGCCGGGATGCCAGCCCATGAACGGAAGAAGTGGCGTAAACAGTTTAAGCGAAGGACATTCTAAAGGTTTGCGCTCTGGTTTTTGTCCGTGACGTTTAATTAAAACTTGGCAACAGCGCGGTGGTCCCAGGGGAAAAAAAAAAGAGTAGCTGACCTACAGATCGGAATGTGGCTCATTTGAGCCTCACAGGGCCTGGATTATACTCCTTGTTTCAGGTCAATTCTTAAATAACTAATCAGTTTCTTCTTTCCGGTTATTGGTGTATATTTTCGCTCTTCCAATAGTGTATCATTCAGACATGTTTACAAATTAAGGTGGTCGTCTACCTGGCACTTGAAATAGTACTGTTCGAAAAACCTGATTTTTGACGCAACTATTGACCGTTGTCCAAATTTTGTCTAACAGCCTACGTCTTATGTTTCATACACCATAAATTTATTCCAGCTATTTTTAATAAAGTGTCACTGAGGCGGTTCTTCCATGGAAAGCCAGTAGTGTGATTATGTTGCTTTTGGGGCAAGGATAAAAAAGATGTCCGCCATGACGTCATGAGATTATCTCTCCATGCCGGCAAGGACGCAGGCCACGTGCGCTGGGTGTGACGTCATCCAAGATGGCGTACGGCGCCACAGCCCCCAGCCATTGCCCACGGAAACCCATAAGAACGAAAAAAAAAAAAAAAAAAAAAAAAAAAAGACACCAGATGAGGACGGAATGGTTCCTTCAACACAACATGCAAGCAATAAATATTATTTTAGCCCCCCCCCCTCCCCCCGACATGGTTAAAAGCGTCTTTATCAGACTGCCATATTTTAAAACGTGTTACTCAGATACGAGTTAAACTACAATATATTCTGATAAAAAAACACTGCCTGTTAACTGCACCCTATGCTACAATAGCCTACACTCTGGTTGCTGGCCGCCAGTTAGGCTGACAACAAATTAATCAAAATAGTTCAAAGTCTTGACATTGTGTTCACTGAAAAAAAAAAACAATTTAAATTTTTATTGATAATTTGTTCTTAGTTTTACTAATATTAGTAACAGAACAAAAATTTATGTTATAAAATGACTCGTTTGTTAAACGACAAGAGCTGTGTTCGTACTATCCTGACCCGTATTCCATGAGCTCAAGCAAAATGGCGGACACCCACCAACGTTGAACACTTAAAATAACACGAATAATCGCAATAAAATGGCGAGAATTTTTAAAAACACGTGATGCTATTGCTCATTAACTGTTGATGTTAATGTTCTTTATCTGCACAGAGTCCTTAAAACGAAATAAATACGTTCTTCTTAGCCAAATAACTTCACTAATATTTTTTAGGTGTTTGCTATAATATTTACTACAAACATAAGCAATGACTTGTAAGTTAAGTTGGTCTCTTGGTTCAGGATGTTTGGTTGTAATGCAAGGGACGTGGGTTCTGTTCTCCATGCTTCTATATTTCGTGAATTATATTTCGAAATTATGATTCCCCCATTCTCTTCTATTAATACATCGCATTTTGTTTTCTAGAAGATAAAGTTATTTTACGTCCACTTCTCAATTATGCAAGTTGCAATACAAGCCTATCATTCGTAATATTGGAAAAAAATACGTGTTAATAAAATTTTACAAGAAAACTGCTTGAAGTTCTATAAATTATTTTCTTGGCAACTAGGTTTATAAGGATTTTACTTGTAAAACTTCAGAACAAATTTTACAGTGTTGCAAATGTAGTGTTTAAATTTATAGAAAATCTAATTAGTTAATTCTTTCTGTCTATAATACTCACAAGAATACGAATCTTCATACTACTAACATATTTAGGTTCATAAAGAGTGTTCACGATAATGTGAGCACTTTTGAAATCAACCTTAGAAAAAGTCACTGCCCCTACCTGCATATATTTTAACGGGCGCAATGTGCAACATGCGCCCAGTAAAGTTGGTGACAATGGAAGGGGAAATAGGTCCATATATTAATGTTGAATAAAAAGTGTTAAGTAACCATTTATGATCATTAAAATTTTTTCTCTCGCTTTCTGTTTTTCTTTTAAAGCATCGAAGTGTGAAAATGAGCAGATTTGTACAATATTTACTTTTCCATTAATTCCGCAGTTTCACTTGACCGACGCATGAATAAAGTGATGAGTGATAGAGCGGAAAATACACAACGTCCATACAAGTAGATCTTAGCAGGGCTTTTCAAAAGTGCTCATTTTTACCGTGAACAGCTTATACAAATGCGTACGCCAATAGCGATCGTACCTTAAAAAATAAAGTTACTGTATCAAACGACATTTCGTCGAAAGTAATGCCGTTGGAATTTGCCAAAAAAAAAGAGAAAAAAGTGCCTGCTCACCATTATACAACTGCGGGTAAAGTTGGCAAGATACACGCATTGATTGGTTGCCGAATTCTAACAAAATGATTGTGCTTTATTTTTACTTAAAATCAATTGTGGCTGTATATTGTAATTTACAGTTGAACTTACTATAATTTACTATCGTGTAACAACTATTCAACGCCAAAACCAAAGGTCGTATTCCATTTAGAAATATTGTTAACAAGAATAACACCTAGGTAACATTCCTACAAAAATTATTATTATTTTAATTTGTACTCTGAGCTTCGTTAACTTCGGAAATTACAATATAGGACAGCAAGCTGCATATTAGTTTTGCAGACTTGAAAGTTAAATACGCATATATCTGAAGTTATTTCTATAAAGATATGCGTAAAACTCTCATGTCGACTATTTCACAAAGTAAGCCACTGTAATATCCGCAAAACGTATTTTTTTTTGTAAAATTATTTTTATAAACAAATTTACAACAATTTTTTTTTTTACTATTTATCTTTTAAGTGTCAAATGGACATTTGCATTTTTTTAATGAAGAAATACGACTTGTTTAAAAAAATTTCTGGATTTTTAATTTTGAAACTAACGTTTGAGATTTATTTTGCATCAGCCAATTCGATCTGAGCAGCAAATAGCGACTATGTACGTCACCGTATTTATATAATTGAAACCACACGAAATGCAAAATGTAAATTACAAAAATAAAACAAAAGGGAAACTAACTGGAACGTGGTGTCAAACCAACGATATACTTCTTTAGACTTTAATATACACATCACGGCCGAGCGGTATATTCTCTCTCCCCCCCTTTTTTTTTCTCGTCGTAAAAGCTCCCTTCTCAAATCACATTCCCGAGGCCAAGATTGGACTTTTATCGTAAATCACACGAGTTTCAGATATTTTCCTGAGCCTTGGCGGCATGCGGTTGAAAATTCCTGGGTTATGGCGGTCACGTAGTTACTTCAGGACTCGAACCGCAGACCCGTGCTCGGATTGTCCTGTCGTGCCGAGTAAGGGAGGCACATACATCACCCTCTACGGGTGAGGAGGGGGGTAAGATGAGGCGGGAGGAGGTGGTTTATGAGATCGCCGACAAATTAGAGCGAACCAGGGCGTCTTGAGAACAAGCAACGGCCTTCATCCCCTACCTTAGCCGGACGCTCGTAAATCACTGTTCTTCACCCCTGGTAGGCGGGGGTGGAGAAGAAATTATGTCGCGCACATCTTGAAGAGGGTCAGTGGGTGGTCTCACAAGTGGGATTAGGTCCGCTTTGTTGTGTGTTCGTAACGGCTTTGTCCCGACAGAAGAAGGGTTTCTACAAACTCGGGGTTTTGGTAACAGGCATTTGCTCCAGGTTTGAGAGCCTTGTGTATTTTCCCGCCACGTGTGGAAAATACGGCCGTGCCTCAATTTAAAGAGTACTCTTTCAAGAGAGCGCTCTTTCGCACAACCTGGAGAAAGCCCCGCTTCGCATTCTCTCTCTCTCTCTCTCTCTCTCTCTCTCTCACTCTTGGGGCCGCGGTGGTGTAGTGGCTGGACTACTCGCACCCCACCTGAGTGAACTAGGTTCGATACCCGGTGGGCTTACCCCCCCTCCCCCCCCCCCCAAGATTTTCGCATGTGGGGATCGTGGCGGACGATGGCGCTGGCAGACGGGTTGTCACAGGGGATCTTCCGTTTCCCCTGCCCTTTCATTGCGGCGCTGCTCCATACTCACCTCGCTTCACCCTCATCGGCTGCCGAGACCGCCCAATTATATTCACTCACTCTCTCTTTCTCTCTCTCTGACATCATGCAAACAGCTGATGCCGAAAGGTGTGAAATCGTGCTAAGCAAATATAACGGCCATAGCTTTCCAATGGGAATTACTTTATAGATGTTCAAGAAATTTCAGAATCACAACTAATTCTAGCTTTACCTGAACAACTGTTCGGGCATTAAACACTATTATTTTGTTATTTTCTTTTAATTTCCGTCGTGTTATAGCAATTATATGCGCATTTTATACAGAAGGGACCAAAAAACATGTTAGAACCGATACACTTTGCCAGAAATGTTTATCTATATATTTGTGAATATGTATCCCGTAAGTTATTTCTAAATGTGCTTTCTTTCTATTACAAACACCTTGGATGAAGCCCCTCTGTTTGCACGACATAATTAATTCCCCCCAATCTTTCCGATGATTGATCTTCAGCAGTGTTTTCGTTTTCTACCTTTTAATTACAGAATATCCACTTTCGCACTCCATGTGTGTGTGTGTGTGTGTGTGTGACCGCTGATAATAAACTTGTAATTAATGTCACGCATAGCTGCACGCGACTTTATTGCATAACAGTACACGAAGGTCACTGCAGGTGACTGAGCAAATTGTAACGAGTCAAGTATGTGATGGATGAGGCATGAAGCAGTCACATTCCCACTTAATGCACACACAGTTCCATCTCAAATTTAGCAAGTATCTTCATCAGAAGCAAGATCGTAGACCATCAGATTGAATGTTCACAATTACCTCTCGTAAAACGTAACTGACATAGCCAGACAAAGAGTTGACAGGAAATGGTGAAAATCAAAATGCACATTGAGCGTTCTTATGTTTGGCCAGATGTTTATCCATCTTCTGTATTTAGCTGATGTTTGTCTAGTTCCTTGTTCAGGAACAGTCTGCTATAAGCACCCGCAATTCCGTTTTTCTTACTAAGCAAATTACATATGTTGTAATTCTACCTTTAGTTTTTTTGAAAGCAAAATTTTGTTTATGGAAACACTAAACTGTTAATGATAAAGGGCCACTTGCGGATTCTTGGTACAGTCTGCACATCTTGGCTGTAGATGAGCTTCAAGATAATCATTTGCTATCGTATTTTGACAGTACTAACTTTGATAGTTTGGGGAGAACAATATGTGTTAACAAGCTTCATTCATTTGTTGACTTAATTTTTTACTTGAAAGCGATTATATTATGTTGAGAACAATACCCGCAGGCTTGTCATAGCTTTCCTCATACTCGAAGGCTTAGAATTTCTGTCAACTATGCTGTCAATTGCGTTCAAGTCCCCTATAAAAGTATAATTTGATCGTATAATGATAAACGAACATGGCCATTTTTCATTATAGCAGTTGAACTATAACGTTAATAGTTAGTAAATATTTCTTAATAACGTTACATAAACATGATTTGGCATAATTATTTACAATACCATTAACCTGATTCACTCCAGTCAATTTCACCGAAAACAACATTGACACTTTAAGACGCTCGTAATTCATGTTTTATTGCAGATTTTTCCAATTCAATAATACTATTTGTGCAGTTAAATATTTTCAATAATGCAGCCGTGGAAACAGACTGTACACAAGAAAACACCACGATTGGCTTGTTTAGTTATAATACTGAAATACAATTTGTATGGATGTGTTCATAAGTACGTAAGTTGGAACACGAATGTATTAACTCATGAGCTTTGATAATAACTAAGTAACTTGAGATACCTACATATGCGTCAATGACGATGTTTGCTTGCAAAAAAATTTAAGTCGATTTACTTATTTTGTGTAACTTCTCCAAGATACCCTATAATTCACACATGAACAAAGTTTACAATTTTTGATATTAGACGTGGACCTATTCAATTATACACGAAGTAGAAACAACAAAAATTGCTTTTCTAGTCTACGTATCTCATTTCCCACAAAAAATGTCACTTCCGTAGTTATTCGTGGATGGTACAGAAATATGGCGCGTGGTCAGAGAGTGCGACAGAGTGCCATCGAAAGCGCTCTCTCGAACAATTTGAGACGACCAAAGAGCGTTCTCTGTGACGTCATTATGACGTAAATTGTGAGAACGTTTTCTGGGTCAGTTGAGAAACGGTTTCGATTGGCGCAGACATCGTTCTCTTGTGCTCTCGTTGCCGTGGATAACGTCACACAGAGTGCTCTCTGGTCATCTCCATTTGTTGAAGAGAGCCCGAAAGAGTGAGGCCACAAAGTTTCACACTCGATGCTCTCTCTCTCTCTCTCTCTCTCTCTCTCTCTCTCTATCGTGTTTCCTGGCAAATGTATAACTGTAATGTAAGGTTTGCAATAACGTGTAAAAGTTTGAGTTGATTATACTCAATAAGACTATTTGGTGGTACAATCATTTCAGCTATTAAAGAGGGCTTAAACTTTAAAACAAAGTAAAGTGTGGTTTGTAGCTTTTTTTTTCAATTGTCCGTGCATATGTTTGCACTTATCACAAGTGCCGTTGAAATCTTTCACATGTTTCCATCGTACGCTGAGTTTGTTAACCAAAACGAGAGCTCATCGTCCTAAATAGAGAGGGCGAGAGAGAGCGATAACGTGCGAAAGAGTGCTCTCACCCGGTAATGCGAAAGAGCACAGAGTAATAACGTGTGAACCACCAGAATTTTAACTACTATAAACGTGTTAAAAATGGGACGATTCCAAGGCAGGAAGGAAAAGAAAACTGGCTCGAAATGGTCCTAGGAGAGGAAAAAGGTACATAGTGAGAAGCTGAAGTGCTGGAGGAAGAAGGAACAACAACAATGGACGAAGCATTCAAATTGGCTCGTGGTCCCTGGAAGACCGTAATGGAAAAAGAAGAAGAATAGGAAACGTGGTCACAATTATTGGGAATGGCCCTATCAACTATCCCTTAAAATGCTACCCCATCCACACCCCACAACCACGCCCACAACATTCTGTACATGCGATGTAAAAACTTTAATGTAGAAATTTGATTAAATTTAATCCAATATTTTTGTGTTATTCTGGAATAAACAGCAAAACCAATAAATTTGTTATTAAGAGTTATTAATCACTATGTTATGAAAAACCAAAAAAATCGAAGTTTATTATATATAACCTTAGATGTTGTAGCATACAATCTGTCAGCTGGTGTTTACTGCTACGTCAGTAAAAGTAATCTTAAGCTTCAGCTTCAGCTTTAGAAAAAAAACACGTTTTTTCAGTGCGTACAAGAAAAAGCAGTTATCCGAGCGGATGTTTTGAGCGGTCCATTGCGTAACCATTGCGTAACGTATCCATTGCGTAACTTTACTGGTTAGTATGCCAATTTATCTTGAAACGAGAAGAGCATTGCATTTTTCTTTTCAGGCAAGCCGCTAGGAACGAAGCGAAAGAATGTTATTTTAAAGCATTCTCAAGAACATCCATTCCCCACGGATATCTCATAGAAAATAAATTTGACTTATTGGATCGTAAGTCTTCAGGGCTTTGATGTGGCTCCCAATATAACATGAGGAATGTAGAGTTATCTGTCTTCTGTGAAAAGAACTCTAGAGTTTTAACGGTGAATTATGTGCCAGCTGCCTTCACGTCGCGTCTCAGGAAGGCTTGATAGGTAAACGACTGGACGGCGAGGATTTTCATGACAGATGTGGGGCCTTAGAATTTTTTAATTCACCACGTTAGTGTTGCCTGCTGCAAAGAAGTCCACGGTAGTTATTTATTTCCACCGTTTAAGTCCGTTTCGGAAATATTTTTCTGTGCATTTCCAGAAAGATCACTTCCGAAGGAGGTCTGGGAGAATTTTCTCGAGAAATGTGGCTTACGATGGAAAAGTTAGTCCTTCGCCTACCGTTAAATTAGTTAGTATTCGTCTACAAAAATCGAGGTCAAGTATTTCCAGCAACTTCGCATCGGTACGCCATCAAGTGCGACATCATGATGGCTATTTTATAGAATATTTTGGTGACTTGTATTACCAGAACCGATGACGATAAGGTTATCAAAGGGTGGTGCTGTCTCGGGCCCAGAAATAAAGGCGTTGCCGTCATGAAAGAAAATTACTTTCTGCTGCGGGTAAATTAATTATTTGGATATACAGTGCAAAAATTTAAATGATTCTATTTTTAAAAAAGAAGTTACTAAACGTTTTAGTTGGGTATTTTAATATTACCATTTTTAAAAGTTAGTTTGTGTACGTTTTAGATGGGTAATTTTAATTATCTATGAGTACAGTATAAGTTTAATGTTAACCATATGATAAAAAGGAATATACAGGATGTATCTAAATACGACTGACAAACTTCAGCTGCGGGTTTATCACGAAAAAAAGTAGACGTTAAAACATATGCAAGCGTGGGCCAGTGGCATTTTTGAAAAGTTGATTTGAAAAGTGCTCGCTTCAAAGTGAACTCTCTTTACCGCCTTTACGAGTCACCTTAGACCACATAGCGTACGTATATTTTCACCTTATATTTCCGTTAATAACCCGAAGGCAAATTTTATCAGCCTAGTTAAAAAAAACATCCTCTACAGGCCTACATCTTGATTTATTTTAGCTATCGTAAATATATTTCTCAAAAACATTTATATTTCCAGATTCACGCGCAGTGCCTAGAATGATGTACCTCGGATTAGGTTAACGCTACATAAATCCATAAAGACGTATTTTTAAGATGTTGCTATCAGAAGGGCAAGTACATGCTAGTTTCTCAATAATCTGATAGGAGGAATAATTCAGCAACCAAAAAGAAACCTAAGGTACTTTCCGGTACGTTCACGATATATATATATATATATATATATATATATATATATATATATATATATATATATACTTATTTACGGTTCGTTCTCGCACGTAGAGGAGAAGCTTCACAGAGCCCATTAGTCTTGTGTAGCAGCGGGCACTTCTGCCTACAATTTTTCTCCCTCAGGATTTTATCTGCCCTCTCTGCGTGCAAATAATACGTCATATAAAGCCGTGAAATACGACTGCAAGGTCTTAAGGCACGGGGATCCCGCTGCACGGAATTTATAAATACATTAGCTGGAGGTCGTTAATGCCAGGAGCCGGAACAAAAAAAATGCTGAACTTCCTGTTGCGGGATAATGAACGAAACAGAAAAAAGTTTCCAATGACAGTATTTCGGCAAAAACCAATTTCATATTGAACATAACCAGACGATAATGGGTAATATGATTCTTTTGCAGAAAGCTATATGATCCAAGCACAAAATCATACCACTACACTTTCGTATACTTAAAATAATTTCTGTGTTAAATGTTAATAACGATTGTTTACAGTGATGTAAAGACTGTTCTCGATAAAGTGAGCGCTTTTGAAGTCAACCTTAAAAAAAATGTCACTACCCCTGCCTCCATATATTTTAATGGGCGTACTGAGTGACATGTGCCCGATAAAGTTGGTAACGATGGATGGAAAGTATTTTAACGCCTCGGTGTGTAAAAACTATCAGATTTATAAATTGTTTACAGTTCTAATAATTTCGCAGTTTCACTTAACCGACGCATGAATGAAGTGACGAGGCCCAAGGCAATGTTAATTCTACCTAAGGTGGAAGAATACACAATGTGCATACAAGTAGATCTTAAGCAGGGCTCCCGAAAAGTGCTCATTTTACTGTGAACAGCCTATAAGAGCCATTGAGACCACAGTGGTTCATTAGTAGAGCCCCGAGCATTTCGCGGATTGAGTTGGCAGCAAGCTAGACTGGAAAGTCCTCTATACACTCCATACATTATCGATTTGCTTGTTGGTTGCTGTGATCAGGCGAGGCCTCTGTACAGGGCTGTTAAACACTCACTTCACACTACTGCTTCCAGCTTATCACTGGCTCACAGTTAAACGGGGCGTGTCTAAAGGATTGTCGTCCAATCACAGCAGCAGGAGAAAAGAACAAGTGTTCGGAATCTACCTCGCCTCCGAACGAATCCGCGAAATACTCGTTGCTCTACTCATTAGCTAGAGCACCCAATATTGGGGCCGCAACTGCTCAGTGGCTAGAGCACCCAATATTGGGGCCGCAGTTGCTCAGTGGCTAGAGCACCCAATATTGGGGCCGCAACTGCTCAGTGGCTAGAGCACCCAATATTGGAGCCGCAGCTGCTCAGTGGCTAGAGCATCCAATATTGGGGCCGCAGCTGCTCAGTGGCTAGAGCACCCAATATTGGGGCCGTAGCTGCTCAGTGGCTAGAGCACCCAATATTGGGGCCGCAGCTGCTCAGTGGCTAGAGCACCCAATATTGGGGCCGCAGCTGCTCAGGGGCTAGAGCACCCAATATTGGGGCCGCAGCTGCTCAGTGGCTAGAGCACACAACAGTGAGGCCACAGTTGCTCAGTGGCTAGAGCACCCAATATTGGGGCCGCAGCTGCTCAGTGGCTAGAGCACCCAATATTGGGGCCTCAGCTGTTCAGTGGCTAGAGCATCCAATATTGAGGCCACAGTTGCTCAGTGGCTAGAGCACCCAATATTGGGACCGCAGCTGCTCAGTGGCTAGAGCACCCAATATTGGGGCCGCAGCTGCTCAGTGGCTAGAGCACCCAATATTGAGGCCGCAATGCTCAGTGGCTAAAGCACCCAATTTTGGGACCGCAGCTGCTCAGTGGCTAGAGCACCCAATATTGGGGCCGCAGCTGCTCAGTGGCTAGAGCACCCAATATTGGCGCCTCAGCTGCTCAGTGGCTAGAGCACCCAATATTGGCGCCTCAGCTGCTCAGTGGCTAGAGCACCCAATAGTGGTTCGACGGTAGCTCAGTGACTAGAGTACCCAATAGTGGGACGGTCTATGGCAATGTTTATCTTACATGTAGCGGAATAATACGCACTGAGAGGGGAAATAGATCATAACCAACAGTTTTCAAAAACTCCTCGATTAACCACGAATAGTATGTAATATAGTTTACTTAGTTTATTTATTTTTTGAAAAAAATAATAATAAGCTTGAGTAGTTGCACATTAGCAACATAGCTAAGCTCTTAGAATTTCACAGTTTCAGATGCTGAAGGCAATGATTATTTCACGTTTCGCGAAGGGATACGACATGAACATTAAAGTAGGTCCTAAGCAACGCTTTTGAAAGTACTGAGTCATCTGCGAAGATACTAAAATTGCACCGTAAGGTTTCCGCTCTCGTACTGAGAAAATTCGTTAAGCGAGCTTTATACTATCTTAAGCGCAAGTATTAAAACGACACACACACTTACGGGTAATTCGAATTTTGAATCAAACATGTCGTTGCCTGAAGCCACTCAAGTGACCTCGGCTAAGGTTGACGCCTTCAAACTTTACTTAAGATGCGAAGGATGCAATTCTTCTCGACAGCTTGATTTCGAGATTCAGTATTTAAAGATGAAGTCTTCTAGGGAACTAAGGGCGTCTTAAAATTTCTTTTTATCCGCGTTCTTTCTTCCCCCCCTCCCCCCCCCCCCCCCGTCTCTCTTTCTACGTCTTTAGCCAAACAGGAAGATTTATTTGTAGTATAATAAGTTTCGTCTGACATGAGAAAATATGGATGTTAAAGAACCCATATAAACTACAGAATCTTGGTTAAGTAAACCTTAATTCCTTAACTAGCTGTACATAGGAAAAATTAATAGTTCTGTGGTGATCAAAATAATTTCGTAGGCGATCAAAAAAAAAATTCTGTAAATACAGACATAACAAAAAAATTTGTGATGCCAACAAAAATTTTTTGTCATTCCAGAATTTAGTGGAAACCACAAAATTATGTTTGCGGTCACCAATAAAGTTCGTGTGTTGTAGGCAATAATGTGTTTGTTAGTCGCAGCGAAAATATTACGATGATAGCAGCAATATCAGTGGAGTTTCACAGAGATGTTCTGCCGGTTGAGGGCTTTGTAGGTAGGTAGGAATTTTCAAGAGAAACTACGTTTCACATGAATAAAATACCTTGACTGACTAAAGTAGAACGTACGCTCAGAAAAGGGCTTTGTTGAATCGGAAAAAAAAAATGTGTTTGGCGCAACAAATGTAATGGTTTGTATAGGGGTAATTAAATATTTCGTTATTGAAACCAAATCATTATGTTGTTCTCATTGGTTTGTCCCAAACCAAGATGTGGTTCGTGCTATTAAAGATTGGTTTGGTTCAACGTATACATGAAGCAGTTTCGGTTAATATTAAAAAACATGGATGCCCAAATAAATACTACAAATCTTAAACATTTAGTTTATATTTTCCTGGTGAACTTATTGTATTAAGATGCTTATACTAATATGGAATTACTACATATATCATCTGTTAAAAGGATACAAAATTTTTCTGTTCCTGACATTCCAAAAAATTTACAAACTGCTAAAAATTGTAACGTCGTTTACCAGCCAATTAAAATCCAAAACAATCCTAAAAGAATTATTATGAGAGAGGTACAAAAATGAGTGAATATTTATGTAAATTTAATTTTTCTCTTCTGTAGCGGCATTATAATAACTTGATGTGTTCTTATTGCAATTTATAGCAGCACTATGACTAAAAATGTTTTTTTAATTAATCTCTCACCTGGTATTAACTATTTTTTTTTTTGCAACTGTACTCAATATTTCTATTTCTGTTATGTAAAATGTTTTTGTATTGTACGTTTTGAAAGGCCTTTTGTAATTTCCTTCTTTTATCTTGTTTAATACTGTATGTTATCGTATGTATTGTGTGTTACTTATGTTTGCGTTCAATACTCCCAGAATATTATTGTGTACCACCTCATTTGCTATGTTCTTATTGTAATTAATAACAGCACCATTTTTAAAAAATGTTTTGAATAATTTCTCCCCTGTTGTCAAATAATTTTGCGTTATTTTAACTGTAGTTAATTCTTTTTTTTTTCCTACTATGAAAAATGGAATTGTACTGTATTTCTGAAATGCCTATTTTAACTCCTTTTATCTTGTTTAATACTGTATGTTATTGTGTAAGTATGGTATGTTACTTATGTATGCATCACAAACTGCCGTAATGTTATTTGTGTATCGTTTCCCCTTTATGAACAGGGTTGTTCGTGGTAAATTGTAACAAAAAATAAAATAAATATATAAATAAAATAAATAAAATATTAAGTATGAATAATAAATGCACTAAAAGAATTGTTACTGTCCCAATTGTTACATAAAATAAAAAATTTGATTAGTATTTTCGAACAAAGGGAATCAAATGAGTGGCCGAAGAAATACATACAGTTGATTCAACTAAGTATTTTGACAGTCTAATTTCTTTAAGGCCAACAAGGCGATTTTGTTAACTCAAGCGCATATATTGTCAGATGAACCAAATGAATTCTGTTGTTGCTTTTAAAGTTTCGTTTACTTAACAAAGTATTTTCTTGGAGAAACTAAATATTTTTTTCGCCTTATACAAACAAGTACTTTGCTGGTTAGAACAATCCATTATCCCAGTGTATGCAGACTCCAAGGACTTGACGTGACTAAAACCGAGGCGGCACCTCGAAGAATAGAGTTTGCCCGGGGGGGGTTGTGGTTAGACTGCTCGCCTCCCACCAAGGCGAACAGGGTTCGATTCCCGGCGGGGTCGTCCCCGAATTTTCGCATGTGGGAAACCTGCCGGACGGCGAGTTTTCTCGGGGGTCTCCCGTGTCCCCCCGCGTTTGCATTCCCGGCGCTGCTCCATAGCCCCCTCCTCACCCCCACCCCCGCCACTTCACCATCATCGGTTCTCACGACCTCGATGTTAAGAGCTGCCCACATTTCTTCACTCACCCCCGAAGGATGGAAGCGAAGAAGGTGCTTGAAAGATGGTTGATTTGGGGAGGGGGGCGGCCGGGGGGGGGGGAAGAGGCTGCAACTGCTAAAGACAGACGACTGTCGAGATGTTACAGTTCTATTCTCTTCCTTCAAGTTTGTAGCATAATTATGCGTCATCCTGACACGGAAGCAAATCAAACTTGGCGTACTCAACCACGACTTCCGGGCGACATTTCGTGACGTTTTATTTCAAAGGCGGGCTGCAGCGCATTCGTATGTTTTACTTCAGATGATTCGTTGAGAATAACTGACGCACTTCTCTTCAAACTAGTTTCAAAACTTCGCACAGTCGGAAAAGTTACATGACGTCATTACAGAGATGATTATTCGGGTAACCAGTGAACTTTGGCAACCCGCATACTTCAAAGAGTTATAGATTTAAGCAAACTTTAATACGACATCTTTAATATCATTTCGGCCATAGTTTTTACCTGTGCCATAATGTAAAGTTACTTAAGAGGCTATATAATCCTCTCTATCTTGTGTAAAAATTGTGTGAAGTGTGTTATCTTATTTCAATCATCTGAGACGAAATTTTTTTGAAAAGGGACCATTATCGATTAACTATTTAACCCGTAGAACTGTTAGAGGAATACGAATTAAATTTTATGCGCCCTTATGAAGCAAATTATTAAATAATTGTATGTTTAAAACGTCAGGAATTTTTTTTTCTTGGGAATGTGTTATGCCATTCGCCCGCATTTCGTTTCTAAGTGTCATCGAGCAGGGTGCCGCAGCGGTAAATCGTCGTACTCGTATTCGAGAAGACCTGGGTCCGAGTCCCGGTACGGATGTCCTGATTTCTGTTTCACATGGTTTCCCAAAATCACGCCAGTCGAATGTTGGGATGGTTCCTTAAGAAAGACGTGGGTGGCCGGATTCTTCCCATCCTCTTCCCCAATCCCTCTTCCACGACCAACATTCTGCGTCTATAATGACCTCGCCGTCGACGAGACGTAGAGCCCAACTACCTGCCTACTATAGGCTGTTCACGGTGAAATGAACAATTTTTGAAATCTCTCTCATTTGGAATAATAGTCGATAAATATATGTATTTTAGCCCTAGAGGTTAACTTACGAGCGCCGTGTGTTTATTACTTACATTGCAATATTTATTTAAAAAGGTGGCTAAAGGAAAAAAAAAAAATTGGCTGAAATAAAAAAGTAACTAGGGCTTCAAAAGTGCTCACTTTACTGTGAACAACATATATCAGCTCTAGCTATTCGAGATAAGATTTGAAGTGAAATTACTGAGAAATAAACTCTTGCTGAAGCTTAACCAAGAGTGGGTTTTCAAATAAATTCCATCATGCAATTCCTGTGAGTTGAAGAATCGCTTCAGGCGAGAACCAATATTTTTGTCAAGATAGCTTTTATAATATTTCTATTAAACAGGACTGCGAGTTAAAATCTCATATTTCCCACTTTAGAAAACACTAAAATATTATTTTTTCAAAATATTTTGTGTTTTGTCAAGTTATCGATATTATGTTACGAAAAAATAAGATATTTTCACATAGAGAACAACATTTTTCTGGTTCTTGAACAGTCTTAAGGTAAATCTTTACCTGCCGTATTTTAGGCCTGATTCTTGTTATTTCTAGCTTGATTATAATTTAAAAATAAAACATTCCTAAAGTACCCAGCTATTGTCCTTGCACGACAGTACAGACATAACAAGAGAATTACGAACTCGTGTTAATGTCACAATATTTAATTTTCCCAAATTCTGGCTCAGCGATGAGTTTGTGAGTTATGCAATTGCCTAGTGGAGGACCTTGCGCCGCCATATTGGAATCGCCAACTGCCTAGTGGAGGACCTTGCGCCGCCATATTGGAATCGCCAACTGCCTAGTGGAGGACCTTGCGCCGCCATATTGGAATCGCCAACTGCCTAGTGGAGGACCTTGCACCGCCATATTGGAATCGCATAGGAGTACGTTCGGAATGTGCTTTTTTTTAGAACATAAACAAGGTTTGATCTTTGAATGACTAGTGCAATGGGGGTGATTGACAAGATGGAGATTTTTGGACATCCACCATCGCGATGCAGATGTATGTCATTAGAAGGAGAAAAAAAAAGAGGAACGAGCACAAAAAATTACTTGAATGAGACAAGCAACCTATAGACGAGAAAATAAATATATGTACACAGCACTGGACGATTCCAAAAGGGAATAGAGTCAAAATTACTGAACAACTAATTACGAGAAATATATGTGTGTGTGTATATATATATATATATATATATATATATATATATATATATATATATATATATATACACACACACATGACCAACAGATAACATATAAAAACGAACACAGGCAAGAAAACTGCTGACCTACTTTCACAATTAAAAAATAAAAACAACGATGAAACTCGCACAAGAACAAACAGTAGTTTTCCCACGTCTGACACAATGCGACGTTTCTGGAGCTGCAATCTGTTCCCGTCAGCAGGTTTCTTTACCTGTGTTGGTTTCTGTGTCTCATCTGTTGCGCATGTGTATGTGCGCACATATATTTTTTTTTTTTGCATTTAGTTACTGTTTCTTGACTCCATTCCCTCATGAAAATTTGCAGTCTTGTATAAATATTTTTTTTTTCTCGTCTATAGGTTGCTTAAGTATTTTTTCGTGCTCCGTCCTGTCCCCCCCCCCCCCCCACCCCCCGTGTCAGACATCTGCATCGCAATGGCGAATGTCCACAAATGTCCTTCTTGATAAACAAGGTAGAAACACCCGTAATCCAATATGGCAGGGCAAGGTTCTCCTTAAGGATGACTCACAAACACACTGCTGTGCAGAATGCGCCATGGTATTTGGTCTGCTTCGTCACTGCAGTTTTGACGTTATCCATGACAATAGTGAAATAAACTTACAAACCTGTACACCAATAATATTTTTTCGCAGAAAATGATATGGTAAAGGTTGTTCACGGTAAAGCGAGCCCTTTTGAAATCAACGTTGGAAAAAAGCCACTACCCTTGCTTGCAGATATTATAACAGCCGTACTGAGTGACATACGGCCAGTAGAATGTGTAACAATGTATGGAAAATAGGTCCATACTTTAACGTCGAATTACAAGTGTTATATAACCGTTTGTGATTAGTCAAATTATTTCTTTCGCTTTGTGTTTTTTTTTATGTATCGAAGCGTAACAAAGAGCGAATTTGTGAAATATTTACTTTTATAACAATTTCACAGTTTATTTTAACCGACGCACGAATAAAGTGATGTAAATTTTACATAAAGCGGAAGAATACACAACATGCATACAAGTAGCCCATACGCAGGGCTTTCAAAAGTGCTCATTTTACCGTGAACAGCCTTTATAGAGATACTGTTAGGCCTACTACAGCCTTCAATGATTATGTGAAGTGTAAAGGCGAAGCGAAGTGAGTGTGGAGCAGCGCTGGAATGCAGGGAGGCGGGGGGAACGGGAGAACCCCGAGAAAACCCGCCCACCAGAGGCATCGTCCGGTAGGACAACACGTGCGAATAAAAAATCCGCGAGCGACCTTCGTCGGGAATCCAACCCGGTTCGCCTTGGTTGGAAGACGAGCGCTCTACCCGCTAAGCGACCGCGGCCCCAGGAGTGTGGTTGTTCTTGATAAACGCCCTCAACATTTTCGTCGCGGCTTCGCGATTGTCTTCTCGAGACGGGATCAATTTTTTCCCAATCTTACAAAAATCTAAAGTTACTGGTCCGAATGGGGGAGTTGAAACCGGACCTTCTGCGAAAGAAGCAGTATAATTTGCCGGCAACAGCACTAACATAAAACATAAAATAGAGGAAATTAATAACATAACTCTGAATGTATCGTATTAAAGCCTAGGTATTGGGTTTGACTACAACCCTAAATCAGCATCAACATTAGCTGAATCTGGTTTTTTTTTTATCATACATACAATATGTGCTGCGAAGTAATTTTTTGTATGAATATCATATTCCGTTATTAGAAACAATGCGGTTGAAGAAAGGATGTAGTCATCTGACCGAAAGACAAATCAGTAAAATCAGGAAGTAAAATTTTTCTAGAATAAAAAACACACACAATCTCTCTCTGTTTTTATTATTTTGTCTTTTAACCAGATGACTTAATTTTTTTTTAAGTTTCGTATTACTGTTTACCCCTCACTTTATACTCATCCGATTTACGGAGTATTATACCTATAGTAACTAACGGGCTGGAATTTGTTACTGAAACGTAAGGATAATTTTGTTTTATAGAAATTATTGTTTATTCAGTTTTTGCGGCGTTTATATCATTCTACCGTTGGAAGAACGGTTCATGTTCAGTTGTACTCCGGAGAGTTTTTTTTTGTGCCACGAAACAAGGAAATTTTCGCTGGGGGGAAAAAATAAACAAAAAATTCCCCGCCTGCCGTGAGAATCATGGGACGTGTGCGATAATTGAGTAACGGCGCGCGGCGGAAGTGCAGAATGTGGCCTGGATCCTGGAAGCCTGGAGACTCCAGGTGGAGCTGGAGCGAGCTGGCGAGCAGAAAGCCAGTCCCCTCCCCCACCTCGCCGGCTTCTCCAGCCCCGGGCTAATGGAGGCGCAACTCCCGATAATCCTCGTGGGGCTGCAACTAGCACACTGGGGAGAGCGTCAACCCTCTTACAACCCCCTTTCTGCCCCCTTACTAACATCACAGTACAGGAACGCGCTCCGGAGCTACGTAGGTCGGTGTTCATGGGCTGTTCTATGCCTCGACAAGTCGATAATTATCGATACCAGACCCGTTCTACGATACACGAATACGTAAGAAAACGTGTGCGGAACGAGCGAACGAATCGGAATGAATTTGAAGTAATTGACAATGCACAGAAAAGTGAGGTTCTGCAACTTAACGAAATCAAAAATAATCAACTTTTGCAAATTATTTATATTAGTTTCATTTCGTACACACTTAATTTATTTTGTAGTTTTGCAGTGTTTCAACACTATGTAAATACTACTTCCACATTAGCGCACGTTTTTATTAAAACTAAAGTGATAATAGCAGCGGCAAATTCACACACTTGTTTTCATGTATACTACAAAGGCGGCGAAAACTAATGCCAACAAATAAAGTACTCGATTCCTATTGGCTACGCGGACACGGGAGAGTTGGGAGTTGCTCAGTTTTTCTACATGTATCCTTACGTTATCCACGTTTGCATGCAATCCCATTGCATTGCTGAACACGGAGTGTGTTACGTGATATGCTTCCGTGGTACGTATCTGTGTCCGTGGCTTTGTACAACGGGCCTAGAACGCAATGTATTGGGTGATACAAAATGTTTAAATGATGTCGGTAACTAAGTGTTTTATAATATTGATGGCATTGATATTATTGGTGAAATTAATATAACCCACAGAACAGAACAAAATTTCATTTTATCAGTACCCGGCTGTTGGCCATAACTAATCTCTATTATATATATTTAAAACAAAATAACATTAATAAAATTAATGGACTTCCTATTTAACATTGCCATTTATCAGGTAGTAGCCGAAAGAGGGATCTTTGGACCACTATTTAATCCCCCCCACCCCCTTCCCCACATTGATCCCAATTAAAAGTCTTGAATTCTTTTATATGAAATCCAATATATTGATTAAAATTATTTTTTTAGGAGAGGGTGTTTTAATTTAGAAGGAAGTATATAATTTAACATTTAATAACTCTTTAACCTATCTACTTTATTGTAACTGTAAATATTATTCAATGCATTATTTAATTAACTTTAACTAATGATGGGAAACCACTGGCAAGATAACAATTTCTGCAGGAAAATTGAAACATTTACAATCGTATGGGATTTTTACTACTTACGTGAACCTGAAAATTTCTAAGGGATCCTGCACTCTGATGTTATGAGTGCAGGAAGGCGGCAGTTCGTCCGGGCGCCGGCGAATTTGCTATTTAAAATACAACCCACATATCTAAATAATTATAGGTTGTTCACGGTAAAGTGAGCACTTTTTAAGGCCCTTATAAATATTCCTTTCATCACATTTCGATCTTCCTACTGCTTTTTAATATAAACCTTGCAACGTGACCAATAAACACAGCGTAGACATTTCACCACCATCAAAATTTAATGCCCGAGACTGCAATAATATATATTTATTAGCGGTTAATGCCTGTTTTGAGGGGCTTAAAAAGTGCTCACTTTTTCGTTAACAGCCTATAATATTATTCATCGGTATTTACCGTTTTATCGGTGTGATCCAAATTTTAGGACAATGGATGTAAGTTGAGTCGCCATTGATGAACGCAGGCAGGGGTTGCGGGGTGAAGGCTATCCTAATCGAGGTCCTCAGTGAATTCGGACTATCGCCTCATCACCACAACTATAACGCTCTATCTAACGTCAATTGTGTCCTCAGAATACCCCGGCAAAGGTCAAAACTTTATGGCAAATCTTCCACTGTTCAGATTTTAGGAATATGAAACATACTGCCAACTACAATAAAGTACTCGTAAAAGTAAAGCCTATGTAAAGAAAAAAAATGTTTCCAGCACTCCTGTTGAAAGCAGTTAAGTTCTACTCAGTGGATGTCGTTTGCTGGTGTATATTGCCGTCTTGCTTGTATTTGTACCATATTTAAGACGTAATTGCCGTTCATATTAGACATATATTACCAATAAGTATACAATTATACTAATTACTAGAATATGTTGTAATATATTACTAACCCCTACAGTTCAGCAGCATCCTCGTGTTATATACAGTTGCTGTACTTTGAAGATTAAACCCTTATGTCGGTGATTTAAGCGTATGTAAAAAATGGTTAGTTGGTAAAGCAACATTTAAAAAGTTTCGATATGTATATGAAACTCTAATAAACCAAAGGTTTAGTATCACTTAACGGTTTTCATTGGTATGCAACAACATTTCTTAAATGTAAACAAAACAAACTGAAGGTAGTATTTTCCTTTAATATTAAGATAATATAAATACTGCCATGAAACAAACATGTATAAAGAAAAAAAATGTAAAAACAAGGAACCTATATTTCTTTAACCTTCCCTTTGAATTAAAGCAAGGTTTTGTTAGTGTAAACTAAACAGCGTCGATGACTTTTTTTTTTTCTTTGCAGGAAGATTTTTACAGTGTGGTTGACGATAAACTATACTCAGTTTAGCAGGCTGCTCTTCGTTCTGCGCTCAGGCAAAGGCAATTTTTATTTTGTGGTTTATCCGCGGTCCAGAAATTCTAAACCCACTTCAACGCAGCAAACTGTCGCAGGTGCAAGGGGCTCGATCGGATGTGAGTGAATTCAATTCCGCCTGCCAATAACGTGACATTCCCCCGAGCCAGGAGATTGCGCGTCGCGCGGGAAAGCGGCAGAAGCAGTCACGTTCAGAGAATTTCAATACACTCGCCTCGATAACGGGGGTTCGCTGTTTTCAGAATGTCTGAGGAGCGCCAGTATATTTAGTACAGTAGTAGCATGGCTGTGCCGAAGCCAGGATGATGTATTTTAAATGGGGGCTGTGCTTCGGTGGCTGAGAGTCGCCGACTGAGGACCGACTAGGACGAGCCGGAAGTCCTCGGCTCGACCCGAGCGAGCTCAGAAGCTTTCGACTAGGGGATTCTCGAACATACCTGAAGGTGCTCAGCAGTTACGGCCACTAGCCCTTCAATCATATATGTACCTTGCTGGTAACCACGTTTGTTTAATAGGTACAGGGTATGACAAATCAATATAATATGTACCTATTTACTGTCTGATTATAACAATTATTCTACTCTAAAATACAAAAATTATTTTTTGTTGTTGTACTTAAATGTAGATAGAGTACAGCGGAACAATGCAGAAAATCTCTCTACTTCATTTTCTGTATCTTCACTTGAAGTATAATTATTACACGACTTCGGTATCTGTTAATTATTCATTTTCTCGAGGGTTCTGTGGGGATAAAAGTATACTCTTCGGATTTATTATAAGGTATGTTTATGTGAGTAAACCAAGTACCATCATATGATTAACGACTCTGCACAAGTATGACAAAATCATGGTATGGGTCAGCATTTATCAACACTTTTATATGCTTAGTTGTCTATGACCAATCCCAAGTTAACCTCCTCCGCTTCCTCAATCCTCGCCAATCCCAAGCTATCCTCCACCTCCTCCTCAATCAGCTCCGCATGCTCTGCGTAAATCCTCAACCATCCTCCTCACCAATCCTCAACAATCCTCCTCATCCATCAGCTTCAATCCTCAGCAACCCACATCAATCCTCAACAAACCTCCACACCAATCCACACCAATACTCAACAATCCTCTGCACCAATCGACACCATTCCTCAACAATCCTCCTCACCAATCAGCGCCAATCCTCAACAATCCATACCAAACTTCAACAATCCTCCGCACCAATCCTCGTCAATAATCCGCACCAATATTTAACAATCCTGCGCATTCTTTTGCAAACAATCCTAGAAATCCTCAGCAATCCCCCTCACCAATCCTCACCAATCCTTCACAGTCCTCACCAATTCTCACAAATCCTTCGATCAATCCCAACCCTAAATATTATTTATCACAAGCATTTTATTAATTTATTATTTTAACATAAATGAATTTCTTTGGCTGGTTGAACTTTTACTTTTGTTTTATTAATAATTTGTAATATTTTGTTTATAATTTATATGAATTAAAATATATTACAGATATTATAGATAGGCGTGATGGTTCTCATGCAAAGTATTATTTAAGTGAGTGCACATGAATGTGGTGTGCTATTCCTCTGGTGTGATAGACATAGTTAAGCTCTTTCTTGTATGAGGCTGAGTAATAGCTTGAAAGTAGAGCTTTAGCAGAACAACAGAAAAGTTTGAATTAACCATGAATGGACTATACATGTGAATGTAAAATAATATTGCATTTCCATATCCGAAGAAGTATGACTTTACTTTTTTCACGCTTAATTTTTAGATATGAGCTCGGTAATAGTTCCTTCTGCGTTTAGAATTTTTCTGTCATATAAACTACGCATTATTTTGGTGATTAACGCATCAGATGCGTTTCTTGTTGGATTATGTAGTTGCGCCATTCATGCTGTAGAAGAGAGGCGTTCAAAGTAAATTTTCAAATTGATGATTTTTCATTGTATTGTGAACAATAATTCTGTAAAGTCAATGCATGTCTATCATAAGTGGAATTTTTATCAGTTCACGAGCTTTTAATATGATTCGGGAAATTTAATTTGTGATTTATCTATTTTGTGTAGTGTTTCAATGTTAAGCGGAATAAAGGCAACAACATAGGATTGCACACCGAACAAATATAGATTAATTCTGCGGTTTTTTTAATAAGCAGAGTTCTCGGTCTAAACTAATAGGCGTAACTAGCCATTTAATTTCCCGGACCCTTTAATTCTGTATACTAGTACTTCAAACTTCCTGAGTTATCATTTTTCACTTTGTGTAATAACCGACTTCTCTGACTTTTGTGATAAAACTTTATTGTTGATGATTACTTCGTTGTTATTGTAAGTACGTTATTTTTAAAAATTGTATGATAATTCAGATCTGCGCCAATTACACATTTATATAGAGATTGTAACCATTTACACATTTTACATTCTTCACAACTGAGAAATTATTTCACACATTTAAATCTCGATTCTCTAAAGTCACGTCGTGTTTTGCTTCACACATTTTTTGAGAATTATAGGCTCTAAGGAATTTTTTTTTTTTTTTTTTGCTTGCGAGAATACAAATAAAAAACGGATTGCTTACACTTGTCGATTACCAGAACGTTCGCGTAAACGAACCGTGCGAGTGAGATAGTGAGTGAAGATTTTTGTGTGGCTCTTAACGTCGAGGTCTTGAGAGCCGATGAGGGCGACGTGACGTGAGGCTGGAGCAGCACCTGAATGGAAGGGTGGGGGAAGCGGGAGATCGTCCGGCACGATTCCCACTTGGAAAAATTCGGACTGAACCGGCAGGGGATTGAACCCGGTTCAGCTTGGAGAAGGGGGGGGGGGGGGGTTATTCTAACCGCTCAGCCATCGTGGCCCCACGAACTGCGTGTATTTTTGTGCTATCGATTCGTCTCTGAGAGTGCCGGTGTAGCAGTGTTTACGCTTGGAGTATTTTATTTTAGGAAAATCAATAACATGCTGGCATGAATAACTTACTTCGCTCTATTTTGGTGCGAAGTATTATATAATATTACATCACAATTTACTGTAAGTTTACTCATACGTAGGTATATTCGCGGAATTTAAAGTTAGCTGCATTATGACCCTGACCATAATACTCCATCCTTTTTACAAAAGATGACGCCCTTTAACCCCTAATACTTTCTCGTCAAGTTACTCTGAGTACAAAAATAGTTGGCAGCATTTTTCATTCATGGATAACACAATTCGACTTACAACACGTGTAAAGTCATGCCCAGAAATTAAAAGATTTTTCGGGATATGTTTTTGCATAGTTACACAAAAATACAGAATATAAATCTGCATTAAATGTATAGGTAAGTCAAAAATAATAATACGCACTATAATATAAACTATAAAATATAATGCCGTGGGCTACTCCAAGAATACTGTGACATGAGTAACGGTATTTTAAAAAATAAAGATAATGTGACAATCTCATTGGATATTTTAATTTATATAAAACCCCCATTTTGTTGTAAAAATAACTTCGGTAATTCTGTTTTACAACGACGTGGAGAAATACGTAAGGAACATTTTATTCAATTTTATTTTGTAAATGTTCAGCTTAATTTACTTGTGCGAGACAAAAACTGCAAAACTATAAATTTGACAAACAATTCTGCAAAAAAAGTATGGAAAAAAAAAAAAACATCGCGTGTAAGTTTAAAACGTTAACCATTTTTTTTAGGGCTGTTTAGGATATTTAAAACTTTTCTCAACCGTGGTTTTAACCATTGTATTTTTTTGTCCATTCGCAGGTTTTATTCCCCCAAGGCAGCATTACGAAATTCAGAATGCTTTTTTTTTCCTTTAAGACACTTTTTTTTTTGTAAAATTCAATTTTCAAATTAAAAACTTAGAATGTTAACAGCAGGACTTAGCTGGGAGCTATCTCGATGATACTGTGCTGCAAAGAGTATGGGGAGGAAACTTCCAATATTGCCAACTGTTGGAGAGTTTTGTGAACTGGTGAGACCAAAAAGGAAGAGAGGTTCTCTCCTCTTTCTAATAATTTGCGATTCACTTAGCAGCATCTCAGAACCTGCATTCAGACTAAAAAAGAATTATTTTAAGAAATGTATTTATTATTTTTGTATGTATGATTTTACCAAACATTGTTTAACTTGTAGTCATTACACATGATACTCTTTAAAGAAAAAAGACTATAAAAGTTTGCAAAATATTATTTCAGAATTGCAATAGTAACATTTATTATATCAAACAAATAACAAACGCTAACACACTGGTATAAATTAAGTAATATACACTGAAAAAATATTGAGCGCTACTTTAATAACCATGCAACAATAGTATTTGCAATTTTTTATTTATCGATGCAATCAAATTCCTGCACATCTTTTTGTTTGATTTAAAGATATCGCGGATTTTTTTTTGAATACGTCATGCTAAGCAAATCTTAAAATGAGTTAAGAATTTTTTTTTTTCACATTCCCTCGTTTAGAATTTTTGTGAATTATTTGCTGTTACACTGTAAATTTTAGCTTTAACCTATGATTTTGCAAAATCCTTGGAATATAGGAACTTTTACCTTGGTGGAAACGAAAAGTATTTGACAAAAATTTTAACCATAAATATCTTCAGCTTAAGCTTACGATATACTTTGGCGGCCTGTACTGGTTTACAAGACCCTATTGAAAACATACGCATAAAAATGATCAATTAATTAAAATTTACATTAGTACAAAACTCATTGTTTTAAGACGATTCGTGACACTACAATGCACAAAGAAAAATTTAATGTGCCCGAGATTCAGAACTCGAGAGAATAGATAATATTTATTCAAATATATTTGTACGGTTTTTCCCTACCAGGTATGTGAATTTTTCGCTTTGGTGTTGTGTTGGTACAGTCTGGGCGAGTGCTTAGTTACAGGTCTTATTTCTATAAACAATTTATATTCCACTATACCCGCCATTGGAGTGGTCGGCGGAAGTATTTATTTTCGAGTGAAATTCATTCATTCATTCATTCAGGCACAACTTGGGCTCCCTGTCGCCAGTTTTATTTAACGCGGGTTCCATCTGGTTATAATGGAGAACTGGATAGGTAGGTAGGTAGGTAGGTAGGTAATTGGGCTTAACGTCTCTTCGACAGCGAGGTCATTAGAGACGGTGCAAGTTACACAGTGAAGAGGGGTTGGGGGAGGTCTGGGAAGTAATCGGCCATGGCATTTGTTAGGGACCCTTCCCAGCATTCGCCTCGAGTGATCTCGGGGAAACCACGGGAAACCGAAATCAGGATGACCGGGTCGGGGAATCGAACCCGGGCCCGCCCTAATGCGAGTCCAGTGCGGTGGGGACTGGATAGTGTTCGAGAAATATTTGCGTACATATCAAAACCTCAGCTTTATGAGCGATTTATTTCGTAACGACATCCGATTTTATTGGAAATATTGACATTGCCTTTCGTTCACTCGGTTCCAAGCACTTAAAGGCTACAAATCCAACAAACAGAAGGCTTTCTGTTGTATTTCCGCTGCTAACGGAGGATTTTAAAACTAAACCATTGAAAAAAAAAATTAATTTATAACGGTAATATTTTCAGAAAATCTTAAAAATCGGTTTACTGTGATAACGTGACATGTGTACATTCTCGACCAATAAAATTGATTTATTTTTCTTTTATATGGTTAAGCTAAATAATCCGCTTCATGGTAAAGTTTTTCCCGGTGTTTGTTTGCCGATGAATAGATAGAACTCATCAAAGTTGCGCTGAAGTAAACTTTTATTTTATTTTACGGAAAAGAGCTGGTAATTTATTCTCCAGAACTCTCCGCGACATAACGGACATTTTGCTTTCAAATGACGGACTTTTGATAAATATCACATAATCTTCCGCGAAATGACGGAGTCCCTCGTAGATATGATGATTAGTTTTCCTGTATTGCTGGCTTTAAAATTATAGTAAAAAGTTGAGTATAACAAAGAAATTTAAAAAAAATGTAAATATAAACTATTACTCTTGAATGAGTTTTGAAAAAGAATCATAAAGTTCTGGATTCGATGACACCCATCACATACAGACGACCTTCTAGTAACTTTAAAACGTATGGTGATACTTCCTTAAGTGGAGTATTGTTCAAGCAGTTCAGGAAGGGAAGTCGGGGGACAATTAATTTACCCAAAAGTAATTAATTCTGTAGGTTATTTTGCTGATTAAAGTTACAATAATTACATCGTGGTGTGGGTAGCAGCGTCAGGTATTGAGGTAGGTGTGAAGGACAATCTGTTAATGGAGGACAAGTATATGAGGGGGCTCCGGGTTCGCTCTCTCACCCTAAGACACTTACCCCCAATCGCCGCTCGAAGACCGCCGTTCATGGAGGACCGCCGTTCATCTACTGACACCCTGACACTTAGCCGCCGTGTCCACTACACTGCTCGTTCACGCCCACCTTCTCCGATATACTTCATTCCTATTGGCTCTCCCTTGTAGCCTGGGCGTGGCTACTGCCGTTAGATGTTGGTGGAACTGCCGCAGCCTCACTGTGTCAGCCAGAACCAGATATTCCACGCACCTCTGCACATACCTCTATTTACAGTCGTTGTGTTACAGTCCCCGTTGTCTGTGAAGATTGTTTTAATAACAGTCGTTGATTGCATTCCTGTCTTACCTGGCCTCGCTTCTTGTGTCGTAGTGACAGCATAAATGCCCTAGATCTACACTCTAAGAAACTATTCGGAAATTTACCATACCAGTGTATACGCTTAGTGAGAAAGCAGGAATGGTAATGTTTTCCCCTATACATTCATTGTAGCGTTCCTACATTTGCTCAGAAGACAGTCATAAGTAGAGAAGTCCCCAACTTTGTAATAGCGCTACTAAACATTCCTAAATCTGCAGCTTGATGTGTGGTATTATTGCCATGCAGTGTTTAGGTAGGGATAGGAAATTTTCGCGAGTTCAATGACCTGTTGGCTAGACTCCACAGTCCTGAGTACAATAGTGTGCCTCAGATGTTTGTTCATTGGCTGCTGCCTCAGAGAATAGCCAATGTTACTCCACACCGGGCAGTAGGACACTCGCTACTTGTTTCCTTGCAAGCATGCTATTGGCTCCGGGTCGTCCAGGGCGTGTCTAATAAATTGTGATCCAATTGCGAAGGTGACTTCAGCGTAGACGTGTTGGGCGTCTATCTTGTCCTAAAATGAACTCGCGAAATTTTCCTATCTCTATGCATAGGTTAAAAACTTCCATTACAATTTAGGAAGTTAACCAGGAAGTTTTTTACTGTGTAAAAATATAGCTCACGCAACATAGTTTTTAGAAATGTGCGAGTGTTAAGTGTTAACGACCGCTGCAGATACCCGACGGCTTACCTAACTCCTGCAGAAAGGATAGTTTTGTGGTTACAGCGGGGAAGGAAGTTTTGTGGTTACAGCGGGGAAGGAAGTTTTGTGGTTACAGCGGGGAAGGAAGTTTTGTGGTTACAGCGGGGAAGGAAGCTTTGTGGTTACAGCGGGGAAGGAAGTTTTGTGGTTACAGCGGGGAAGGAAGCTTTGTGGTTACAGCGGGGAAGGAAGCTTTGTGGTTACAGCGGGGAAGGAAGTTTTGTGGTTACAGCGGGGAAGGAAGTTTTGTGGTTACAGCGGGGAAGGAAGTTTTGTGGTTACAGCGGGGAAGGAAGTTTTGTGGTTACAGCGGGGAAGGAAGCTTTGTGGTTACAGCGGGGAAGGAAGCTTTGTGGTTACAGCGGGGAAAGAAGCTTTGTGGTTACAGCGGGGAAGGAAGCTTTGTGGTTACAGCGGGGAAGGAAGCTTTGTGGTTACAGCGGGGAAGGAAGTTTTGTGGTTACAGCGGGGAAGGAAGCTTTGTGGTTACAGCGGGGAAGGAAGCTTCGTGTTGACTCGTTGTTTCTCCCCGAAACCCGAAGCTAAAAAGACGCTCGGAGACTTTCTGTATTTTGTATTTACTCGGCTCAGCTCCAGTTTTGTTAGCAAGGATTGCGTTTCCGCCTGTTAACAGTACATTCCGTAAATCCTGCCGTCAATACGCGGATATTTTTAACAGCTAGTGCGTGATTGTTTCTGCTCTTTTGAAATCAACCTCGAGACAAAATATAAAAACCTTTTTCCCAAATGCTCATTTTTCAACCGAAGTTCCGAGTTGCGCTCTCCCAGTATAGTTGACATCTATAGGTTGCTAACGGTAAAATGAGCATTTTTGAAAGTCCTGCTTAAGATCTACTTGTATGCACGTTGTGTATTTCCGACTTACGTAAATGTAACATTGCTATGGGCCTCATCACTTTATTCATGCGTCGGTCAGGTAAAACTGTGAAATAATTAGGAAAGTAAATAATATACAAATCTGCTCAGTTTTGCATTTCGATGCATTAAAATACCAGAAAACGAAATCAATCATTTAAGTTATCAGAAATAGTTTTCTAACACTTTTTTTTTTCGACGTTAAGATACGGAACTACTTTCCCATCCATAGTTGCCAACTTTACTGGGCACATGTCACTCAGGGCACCCGTTAAAATATAATCAGGTAGAGGCAGTGACTTTTTTCTAAGGTTGATTTCAAAAGGTCTCACTTTATCGTGAACAGCGTTTAAGGAGAAGTATTTCCTCAACTTAAAGAATTTTTAAAGTGTAATGTTTAAATCTGTTGCCATCGGATTAATTTAATTTAGTATTTTGTATTTATAGGAGTAAGAAGTATTATAATTACAATATAATACATTCGAAGTAGTTCCACAGCTGTAGTGTATTTCAGATATGTTCACACTTTTTAATAAAACCTTGGAAAATCACCCCTTGTTTCACGTGTTCGATTTTTTCCTAAATGTGTAACGTTTCAAAATTGTTCTATACTTGTGTTCGATGAAAATTATCTACTTTTTGAAATGGAAGTCTAAGTTTACTTATATTTGATTATTATTTTGCGCTTCATTTATAATTAATATCAAAATAAAACAACCAGAAAATAGGTGTGTTGGCAAATCTAGTTAGAAATACTTTCATTGCAAAACATTTTTAAATTAAGTGCACAGAAAAAAGGTACGTTGTCCCTATGGTGTAAGTTTTCACTAGATTGAGATTTTTGGACATTCGCTATTGCGATGCACGTCTGTCATGGAAAAACAGTACTGAGGGCGAAGAAAGTGCTTAAATAAGGCAGGTAACCTAAGGAAGAGAAAAAAATATGTGTAGGTATACAACACTGTAAAATTCCAAGAACAACAAGTCATTTATATATACATGACCAACAGATAACATCTAGAAAACAAGAGGTGGGGGTTTCTTCCCGCTACAATCCTTGGGTCAGCGAGGCGGACATCGAGCGGTGAATGTCGAAGAAGATTAATAAACCTCTATATTTTATTACGTGTACAATAAATTTTATCTAAAAAAAAAAAAATATGCTGAGTTTTATTTCAATCAAATAACCTTTCCCAATTTATATATAAAAATAAATAATAATAAATAAATTTAAATACTTTGCAGGAATGGTCAATATCACCTTTCGGTACAGGCCTATATCAGGTGGCATAATCGGGTTGTCACACAAAGGTGACGCACAAACTATAAAACAAATGACAATAAAAAACCATGGAGGAGTGCACCTAGCAAGATGGCTGCCCCCCCAACCCAACATGGCAGTCTCCAGTAACATTTAAACGAATGATGTACAAAAAACAAATATGGCTGCCTCCAGTAACATATATATATATAAACAAATTATGTACGAAAAAAATAAATGTGGCTGCCTCCAGTATCATATACACAGAAGGTCACCTCCAGTAACATATAAACAAATATGGCAGCCTCCAGTAACATATAAACAAATGACGAATGAAAAATCAAGATGGCGCATTGGAGGCGAGGGTGTCAGTCGTCTGCTGGATTCGAACAGAGGTAAGAAATTGGAGGTGTGAGGGGACATTCGGAAATGAAAGTTTTATAATTAAATTTTTTATAAAAATTTTTAGTGAAAATTTCTTAGGGAAAAAGGGAATTTCTGAGGGAAAAAAGGGAAAAATGGCTGCCGGGGTAAAACATTTTTGAATTAAGAAATTTTTAAATAAATGAAAAAATTCTAACGATTTTTCAATTTTTTAAACGTTTTTGATTAAATTTTTTAATAATAATTTCTTAAATAAAATGTGTAATCGATTTTTTAATTTACTTTGGATTTTTTTAATTTCTTGTGATTTTTTTGGATTTTTAAAATTTTCTAGATAAAACGTTAACTTCAAAGATCAAGGTCAAAGGTGAAAGGTACTGATCCTGGTCACCTGGCTCGGAGTCACTCATCCCTATCACCAGAGTCGCTGATCCCTGTCAGTATTTATGGGGGGAATGGGTCATTTCTGAGGATCTTTTTAATAATTTTGAAATAATTTTTAAATGATTTTTAAATAATTTTAAATTTTTATTTTTTTATTTTTTTTAGAATTTTTTGGAATTTTTTGAGGCGCTTTTGGAATTTTTAAAAGGATTTTTTTTAGAGATTTTTGGGGTCAAAGGTACTCTGGATCAAGGTCAAGGTCAAATGTAATACGGGTGAGGTCTGAAAGGCTAATGACATCCAAGATGGCAGTCGTGTGATGTAACAAGATGGCGGCTCTCCCGAATCCGGATCCAACGCCCCACGCCCTTGTGCCCAATTCACCATATCCCTACTACTTATATATATATATATATATATATATATATATATATATATATATATATATATATATATATATATAATTTATCGAGTATCTGTGATTTGTCACTTCTTGACCCCGTAATATAAAGAAGTCAAGGTAGGATATTATTAATCGCTTTGTATTCGACGGGTTACATTGTACTTTTTCATGTACAAAACTATGAAAAATATTTAACCTGCATTCAGTCTTATAAAATCAATGAAATAATTAAACTAGCTAAGTTTTTTTACGAGGACTTTTAAATGTTAAACTGCGTTTGAAAGGGCTACAGACTGTTCACAGTAAAATGAGCACTTTTGAAAGTCCTGCTTAAAATCTGCTTGCATACACGATGTGTGATCTTCCGCCTTGTGTAAATTTCACATTACAATGAATCTCGTCACTTTATTCATACGTTGGTTAAGTGAAACCATGAACTTATTAGAAAATCTGCTAATGTTCTCACTTCGATGTATTAAAAACACAGAAAGCAAGAGAAATAATTTAAGTTATCACATATGGACACCTAACACTTTTTATTCTACTTTAATATATGAAACTAATTTCCCCTCCAGCGTTACCAACTTTACTGGGCACATGTCACTCATTGCACCCGTTTAAATATAAGCAGGCATGTGCAGTGACTAATTTCTTAGGTTGATATCAAAAGTGTTCACTTTATCGTGAACAGCCTTTAACAGCAGCAGTCAACATTTGACAGATTTCCATACGAGTTACCATAGGAACTGATAACGTTGATAAGGCATCAGTAGATACCTGTAAAATTTTGGTTATTATTTGATGTCAGGCTAAACTTCACAGTGCTGTATATACACGAGCCGGCGTCGGTTCTCCATTGGCTGCTGCATAGATGCGACGTCACTCTTTTTTTTGTCAGAACTGCACGTGATTGGACTACACAATTGTGGAGTGTTTATTTACTGGCGCAGAGTTACCCGGGGCGTGTACACGTGTGCGAAGTTTAACGTGTCCTCAAATAATAACACGGATTTTGCATGTCTCTAGGCATCAGTATTTTATTCTGTCAGGGTACCAATATATTCTGATCGTAATAATATAGCAATAAAATCATTGAGTCGTAATCTAAGAAAACAGCATTAAGGAAAAAGTCAGTAAAGCAAAGCTAAATGTTCCACTAATGAGCGTTCTAAAGTTGTTTCTTTTCTGAATTTTTTACTTATTCCATTTTTTTTTGTTTTGATAAGAAATAAAAATCCGAAAAACTATGACAACAAAAGAAAATTAATTCTCAAAACTAAATTAAAGGAATTATATAAATTTTGGATTCATGACGAAAACGAAATGTAATAAGCTAAAAACGAAGAAAAGAAAACAACTTTCTATAATCTTACAAATTTCTTACACATCTCATAACTGAACGAATTAAAAATGTTGGGCTAAAACTCAAAATAATTTTCAGTGTAATAAGAACGTCGCAGAGAATATTTTCTTTTAAATTTATTACATAGTTCGCCTGGAATTTTGTTTTAACCTTTCTTATAAATTTAAAAGAAATGGCTAAAAGTTTAAACCGAGCTTTCACATGATATTCACAGCTACAATGACTAACAAAAGAGAATTATCTTCTAAGTTTTTTCTATAAGTGGTTGGATCCCACGAAACGCCACATTAAATTTAACGTGTCCTTAAGTTACACACATTCTCATGACAAACGGACTCGGGCAAGAACAATCTAAAACTTGTACGATGTTTACCCTGCAAGAGATTCATTTGTGGTTAAGTTCAGCTGGGCAGAAAAAAATAACTAAAAATTATTTGGTACATATGTAATACATTGAATACATTTAAATATCGAACTTTATTTCGATTTACTATAAAATTTTGAAAATAAAGTTTTTGCGAATGTACATTGTGGGTGCAGCAACTTCTGTAGTGTGTCAGAAAATGTCATTCTGTACGAAGAATATGTAGGCGTCTTATAAGCTCGCAGTCGGAGATATTTGGGCGGCTTTTGCCACATAGGTCTTGAGAGCCGATGAGGGTGAAGTTAGGTAAGTATTTAGCAGTGCCGGAATGCAAGTGCGGGGGGAAACAGGAGATCCCCGAGTAAGGCCCGCTGACCAGCGGCATCACTCGGCACGGTTTCCTCATGTGCGGGAGCGGAACCGTCGGGAAGCGAAACCGCTTCACCTAGGTGGCAGGCGAGTAGTCTGACCACTACACTACCGCGGCCCCATAAGCCCAAAGTCATTTGGCTGAGAGCAATGTGGGGTAATGTCAACAGCTGACAAAACAAACAATCAGCATGTATTCCACGTGTCAGAACAGCTGAGGTGGAATTACAAATTAGCAAAACAATTACACAGGCGCTGCTTTCTGAGAACGGACAAAATCTTGCCATCAGAGCTGGGAATGATTTTATCAACCACGTGTATTTTTAATACGGTTACCCGAAAATAACTTCATAATAAAAACTGAAAAAAGGTAATTTTAACAGATTAGCTCGTTTAAATTATTAATAATTTTAGAATCGAGTACAGAGATGCTAAAAATTTCATTTGAGTGGACCAATGCAATTTTTTCCCTAACGTATTTTCGCAGGTTCCTTTGCAATTATATTCGTGATCAATTATACACAGTTTCATAAGCTACTGTATCAACCGGGATGTCCTCGTTTCTGGTGAATTTGCCATTAAAAATTTTAATGAGATTTTCGGAAGTGAGAGTGAGGGATTCGTCAGCCATCAGTGCTCGTCGACAGGTCAAATTACTCCTCCCCCCCCCCCCCCCCCGGTTCCCTAATATATTCGTTAACACACGTAAAATTAAAATTTTTCTCCAATATGGCAACCATTTTAAACAGCAGAGATATATTTGATATAAAATCGCATGACATCAATTAAACATATTAAATATAGTGCATTTATGGTTACTTCCGATTTTTCTGAAGTCCTGTTAAAAGTTCTGTTTTTAGGCTATTACTCCAACTCATAACACACATATTATCTCCTTGTTTTAATTCATACTAACTATAGATGTAATGTTTCTATAGATGAAATATAAGTAAACATTTATTTTAACCAAAAACAAGAAAATTATATGACAACAGAATTATTAAACTCTAGAGACATTATATATTAAAGAACGAAACAAAATATTTCATACAACGGGTGGCGTTTCAAAACCTTGATAAAAAATTTGAAGCTACTGCAAATAGAGTATAATTATTATTGTTCTCATTTTGTCGGAAAAACGGAGCTGTCCCATTGCTCTGAAGACGTCATGGACTGATTTTCTGTCTTCTCAGCATACACCCTTCCCCCCACTCTCCCCGCATAATAGCTTGAGAATCCCCAAAATCACGTGTTTAATAAGTAAAGTGGAATGATTTCACATTTATTATTCATCACCATTTAGATTATGTGACCAACTCAGCTGCATTAAACACTTTCAACTATTGGCAAAACTCGGTAGGGTATAATTGCTTCCAACAGGCTAGGCGTGAAACGTATACAGTCTATTAGCTGTTTCTTCTCACTTTTTTTAAAATGAAACCTTAGAAAAATCACCGCGGGTGTCACGTTTTGGGTTGTTTCCTAAATATATCACGCTTAACAAGGGTTTTATAGTTCTATTGACATAAAAGTATTTACAGATAAAATATAAGTAAATGTTTATTTTGAACAAAAATAAGATACCTCAATGTTAACACTAGTTTAAAAGGCATGTGGTACATGACATATTTAGGAAAAAAATTCTTCAAAGGTTTGATCCAAATAGTGCAAAGACACGGCGAATAGGCTATATGCAATGTGCTAACCGTAGTCTGCGACAAGTGTTCTTGACAGTTAATAAATCAAAACGGATTTCAAGTGTTAATGGCACAGCCTACCGGCTGCAGCTGCGAAATTTAAATAGGAAACCCCACGTTAAGGAAATTTCACCTCAGTGCACTAATTGTAAAGATAAGCGTTCCAATCAAAATGTGTTCTTCACAAATTTTTTTTAGCAGAATTTTCCTACAGCGGAGATGATTCCGTAACATAGCCAGTTGGCAAGGATTGTTCAAAATGTATGTTTCACAAAAGAAGTACACACTGCCTATCTATATTGAAAACAAACGTTCAAAGGGATCTTCTGCTACGAAATTCGCGAGGAATGCAATTTTTTTTTTGACACGCCTATCTTTAATGTTAACACACTGGGGTGAAATTTCCTTTGCACTCTACCTCGTATTCTCCCTGCGTCTGGTGCACTCAAGTTCGTCCACACTGATTGTATAGCGAAAGGCAGCCGAGACGTTGACCTGGAAGTCCCGTCTCCTTCCGCTGTGGCCTTGACCCATTTCCACTCCGCTGAAAAAAGCATACCGCCCTTCCTCTTGTTCCTTATTGTGGACGAAGCAAAATTGTAATTTTATTGGGAGTGTTTTCCTTTCACTTCACGAAGCTGGCTAACAGGTGACTTATACACAGCAACAAACCTAAACTCCAAATATATAAAACTACACATTTCCTACCCAGTATTGAAACTCGAAACCTATCGACCCGGACGTTTTTTGTCTACTGTGCAGGATTTTTGGAAATCTCTGCTATCACAGCAGCGTTGTGTACAGGAAGCTCACAAGGTGTGTTTAAGGTGTTGTTTTAATCTTAAAAAAGCGAGATTGTACAACGGAATCTCTCCTTACGTCGAAATGACTTAAATGTGGAAAATACAATTGTTGTATCACTATACTAACCATTTAAACAGAGTTATAGAGATGTGTGTTGCAAAATATGTTATTACGAAAAAATATAGAAGTTTGCCTCCATATTAAAAGAAAACTCTTTTCAAGTACCTCGACACACTAAATTCATTTACTAACGATCTAACAATCGTTCACTTTACTTGATAAGCAAATGATCTCAGGGAGTTCTGAAAGACGTTTCGGTTCCTCTCTGTTTAAGAACCAGTCTAAACAGAACTTTTCACCCAAACACCTGTCTTCTTTATATTAAAAAAAAGTTATTATTGTTACTATAGTCGTTTGTATGGGCAGGTATTAACTATACACTAACCTATGGCTGAATATGGCTGTGAATAAACAAATAAATATGGTGGCGCCTTGATAGTATCGCCTCATTGCGGCTAGTACGTAATGTCATTTAACACTCTAAGGACTACGCTCGAATGTAGCTCGAGCAAAATGATTTCGAAATTTTCTTGGTAAATGAAAATAAAACTAGCATTTTCATGCAGTCGTTCTACTGCCGGTGTTTAATAGAAGCTTACAAGAACCCTACAGCTCAGCGACAATAACTTTCCTGGCTAAAAAAATACTTTTGTTCCATCTGCGCAAAAGGACAGGTTTGATTGTAAAATTTCTTACACAAATAAAGACTTTCGATTGGGACAAAATCTACTCAGCGCCGTAGTGACTGGTGACCAACCAATAATGGACGTCGTAGAGCAGAGTGGGCGTGTCCATTGTCATGTTGGTCACTAGGACGGTAGTGTGTTTCTGTAGTTGTGGATATAACTAACTCACTTCTAACTTGTCTTGGTTGTCTTGTAAATGTCTGCCGACCTCAAAGTGTTAAGTAGCTGTGATGCTTATGTTCATATAAATAGTTTTTTGGGTAATGTTTATGACATGTGTTTAGTTATAGAACATTTCAAATTTTAAAATGATGATGTTACTATAATTAATGTCACAATGTTAACTTCAAACAAACACTTGACAGTTTAATAAACAATTACTTCGCAGCTAGCTTATCGCCCCTTTACCACATCCAATGCACCTGATTCAGAACTATTCTACTCGCGTACTGAGTATTTTAAAATCGTGGATGAAAACACTGATCTGCAATTAAATGTTAAAAAAGTGTTCCATAAAATATCTGATGGTACTGTAATGACACAGTATTAGGCTCATTCTCGGAATATCATTTAGCAATGTTTGAATTAACACGAAAAAAAAAATATTTTGCAAGACATATTTGGTCATACTCCTTTTGAATGATATAATAAATTCTCAGTAATTATGATTTTCTTTCACTAACAATTCTTAACGTTTCACATTTTCCTGCTAAAGATTGTTTAGCGTTAGTTTCCGTTTACGTAGATGGGCAAGAAAAAGTTCCATAATTTCTCTTCTAAGAAAATTCCCCCTGATTCTCTCCTCGAAACAATCCATTCAGCCATTTCCTTACTTCTTCGCCACTATTGATTACTTGTTAGGAAAAGTTAGTTTTTAACGATTACAAATTATAGGGCAAAAAAATGCTACTTGGCTGAATTATTCACATTGGTCTGAATACTAGATTGTCGTCTGCTATTTGCTTTCTCCTCTTTCAAATAACTTTAGTGGAATCGGGGAAAGAAAGAGGAAAATGTAAGTAGATCTGACGGAATTGTCGAACTGGTTTCAGGGGGTGCTGAAAGCACTGTTCGGGTTTTTTCATTAACATGTTCATACCTATAACAATTGATTTCCTCGCAATCCTCTTCTGTAAATGATACTGTGCGAATGTTTATTTCATAAAATTTGCCCTCTTTTCCTTACGAAAGAATGTCAATATCAATTATCCAGTCACGTGGCTCCAGATAGACCAAACTGATTCTTAAAAAATGTTAATAAGAACCGCATGGGATATGCTTAAAACTACGGTAACGAATAAATGTATATAAACCAGGGTTTTGTTTATAAGGAAAATAGCAAAATAAACTAATAAGTTAGATGTTTTTATTACCACCCTAGCAAACCACGTGAGAGTTTTTTTTTAGAGGTTAGAACATGCAGTTCCAGCATTGCAGATTTAATGATGTATACCTGTGTTTGATTGGATGATGGGACGTATTGTGTGTTCCGACTTACCTTTCTTTTCCTGGAGAGTCTTAGATTGGAAGCAGCAATAGACTCCGGAACATTCAACATCAACTGCACTGCGACTCTTCAGCTTGCTTTCAGGGTTACTTTTACGAACCCGCTGAATTACTTTGCCTGCGTCTTACTGTTCGCCAGTTCATCATCTGACCAGCACAACAAATAATGTTCTTAAGGGCGAGCTGTCAATTTCAATGTTAAAACGCCCAATGGAATCTTCACAAACTTCAAACTATTTGAAAAACCTGTTATGTCGATTTTGATGCCAGCTGAGATGGCTTTATTGATGTTTTTAGAGTTTCTAATTCTATAATAAATTTACGGATTTTATTTATTTCCTTTATTGGCTGTTTTCATATGGCTATGTGTTTGTGAACGACTCATAGTCTTGCAAAATAATTAATGTTACCTAAACGAAAGCCACTTTAACTTTAGGCACTTCTCGAAGCCATTAGTGTAGTTTAATTATATTTATAATTTAATTAAAAATTTATAATTATATTTAAATTAGTGTTCCTTTTCATCTTCTTATGGCCACAAAAGTCACATTAAGCAGTAGGCCTACATATTGAATGAAGGTAGTGTAAATAATAAATATTCGTACGATCTTCTAAAACTTCATATTGAGACAAATTTTTGTGTCATTTTTAAAGTAAAATATTAGGCACATCACGTGGGAAATTTTTCCAACTATACTTCATGTGTTTTCATTTCATAGTACAATTTGTGTAAATAAATTAATAATTATGGATATCTGCTAATTATTGTTTGTACTTGTACAGGCTGTGACGATTTGTGTGGTAAAGAGCCGGGCTGTGGTCACTCCTCTTGAAAAAATGCTCTCGTGAACATACGTCCTAGGTTCGATGGTTCCCGAGGCAAGGAGCTCCAAGCTTCTGCGGGAACTGTTGAAAGCCGTACTTGCTACACGCCTATTCGCATCACTGCAGTAGGTATTTACTCATGCAAGAGGTGCTCGGGATATCCACTTTGCGTCTGAATGTAAGCGTTCACACTCTATAACAGTGACTAGTTGGGACAAGTTCAGACACACCAAGTGTACCACGGATCTGCTGGCAACCGTGTTCCGCATGCCGAAGAATAATGTCGATATCCCTGACAGGTTTTGAGTAAACTGTATTTTTGAGATGTCCCCACGAGTACAATCCACTGTATTTAGACCAGGGGAACGTGCAGGCTTTACTAGTAGTATTGCACATCCCATCCCCCTTTGCAGGAACTGGTCATTCAGATAAACTCTGCCCACTCTACTGAAATGTGGGGGTACTCAATCATGCGTGAACCACATGCAGTGTAGGGGCCGCGGTGGTGTAGTGGCTAGACTACTCACTTCCTACCGAGGTGAACCAGGTACTATTTCCAAAGAGATCGCTCCCGGATTTTCAAATGTGGGAATCGTGCAAGACGACGCCGTTGGTCGGTGAGTTTCCTCGGGGGTGTCACATTTCCCCCACCCTTGCATTCTTGCTTTGCGCCATACTCACCTCACTTCACAGTAATCGATTTTCAAGACCTCGACGTTAAGAGCAACCCAAATCTTTCCACTCCACTCCTGTTGGGTTTGATACACTGCGTGTAGTGAAGAGATTTGGGCTGCACTTAACATCAAGGTCTTGAGAGTCGACGAGGGTGAAGCGAGGTGAGCATGGAACAAAGCCAGATTGCAAGGGTGGGGGAAACGGGAGACCCCCGAGAAAACCCGCCGACCAGCGGCATCGTCTTGCACGATGCCCACATTTGAAAACCCGGGAGCGATCTCTTTGGAAATAGTACCCGGTTCGCCTCGGTAGGAAGTGAGTAGTCTAGCCACTACACCACCGCGGCCCTCATACCCAACAGGACACACTCGAGTGACACATGCAACTATTGCTGCGGAGAATTGCAGAGCGAGTGGCCTTTCAAGCACTCAGTGTCGTGACATGCATTGGCGGTCAACAGCGACAAGGGCCTGTCAATACACACTCGACATTTCTATCCACCACGCTCTGTACAAAAACAAGAGTTGTATCGCCTAGCATCCGCGCAGATGGCGGCATGTTCCCGTACCTAGGGAACTAACGAACGTACATTATGTTCCCGTGGACTTCCTGTTTTTTTTTGAGGTGGACTCTCGACAACCCGATTACAATTTTTCCTAAACCATGAAATAATATACGGCATAGTTTGAAACAATGATGTGCGCTAACGTTTAACTTTAAAAATAAAAAAATAAAATAATGTCTTACAGGATTTCTTTAATGTTCGTACGATTATTTTGTTGTTTACGCAAAATCGTACATCAGCGGGTAGATATTATCGTGACGTGGGTCGAATTGCGTGCGTGCTAAGCAAGCTACTGGTTGTATTAAGCCGTTCATAAACAGACTAGTGTGTCTATAAAAACATGTTTGATTAGGAAGATCCCGAAAATCGCATTGCTACCTATCCATTGTACCCTCAAGAATCCCTTCGGTGTCAAGTGTCATGATGGCTTGTTCCTTCTCTATTCGAGAACACTTTAATGAAAACACTACTCGATTTGTTTCATTTATACCGGTGTTTAGTTTATTAACGCACCTTATTAAACATTTAATTAATTTATAAGCCTCATTATATGTGTGTTACTATGTTGAAAACAAAACACTGTATGTATTCCTCAGTTCTGTAAAAATCAAGCTGCTTACGAAACAAAGGAAACTATATTTACGTTTTTGAAAGACAGTTTAGTGACAAAACTGATCAAGTTTAGAACGTTTTCACATTGTTAAATTTGATTTCAAACTGTTTAAATATAACTTTGAGTGATGCCATGTTATTATAGAACTAACCACAGAATTTTAGTATGTAGATAGTTTGTGTTTAAGGATCATGCAAAGGAAATCACATTTTTCATGCTTTTTATTTTTCTATATGTTTTATTTATGCTTTCGTTTACAATATCAATACTTAAAACCAATAACATATCATTTAATATACATATTTTATATGTTAGCATACAATAATATTTAGCCTAGAATGTTCTACATTTAACCGTACGTGTTAAAAATCTGTTATAGAAGCTTATAGAGCAAAATATTTATGTTCATTTTGATGTTTAGAAAAATCTTTCGTTTAAAACACAGCTGATGTGGATTGTTATTCGCTCATTTTACAGTCTCGACATTTGTGTTATCAGACTACAAACTGCCACATAGATATAGTATAAAGTAATTCATGCCAAAATATTTAAAAAAAATGTGATTACGCTTATTTATGACTGTATACTTATACAACACTTTATGTTTATTACTTCAGTGCATTTATTTGTGATACAGGTATCTCATATACAGAATAAGTATAGTTTAATGCTAGTTAAATTACACAGAACTTTTACAGTTCAATGCTAATTAAATTATCTAAATTTATACTATTATTAATATTCATGCCCATTACAAACAGGCGAAAGTGCGTTTAAAATGTAATGTGTAATTTTTGTACCAAAATTATATTGCAAACCCGTTTACTGAATTATTATAATGTAACTACAATTTTATATGTTTCTAATAAAATGAACTGTTATACTATGTCCTTCGATGGGTAAGACCTCTGTTAATTTATAATGTAATAAATAAATTAAATACAGCTTAGCTGGTGACGATTTTGCAAGTGTTGAAGTGTATTTAGACTTCAGTTCGTGACCAGTAAAATGTGCTTTAAATGGCCAATTCAAGATAAAACATTGTCATTCTAAATATCTTTATTATGATAATATATGAATATGAACTATATTTTATATTGTCCTCAAATTTCATTATTATTCAGCAATATTTCCGACATTTGAGTTTGAGGAGTCCTAAAAATGGTTTTTACAACTGAGCTTATGTTCTGCAGAGCAGATTTACATAACAAGCAGAATATTAAGGCTATAAAACTGTTTTGCGGTGCAACTGTTTTCGGGTAATATATGTTTCGGGTTTTTAAATGTTACGTTCTCAGACAGCGCAATTTTGGACATGTACGCGGAATTCGTGTCGTATGAAGATTTCATAGTTTTCAGTTACAATGATCCATAAGCACACCGTACTTAGGAGCCTTTATCTAAATTTTACATAAGAAAAAGCGAGAAGTTATATAGAAGTTACCATGAGGCAAAATTTACACTCAGGATAATATAAGCTGTTTGTTTTATTTACATCTATAAAGTACATAAGATTGTCAAAGTACAATTCACAATGTAGAAATATATCTCAAGTTCGATTTTATGTATGCTTACACACAATTTTACAGTCTTTTATTCTAAAATTAGCACACTAATTAAAGCTCTCATTTCTAAGAATCTTTAACAGCATTTGTATATTTAGTTTAAAAAAAAATGAACATGCACTTAAAATTTCAAAGATGGCAATTTCTTGTTACAGCAATGACAACAATATTTTAGGCATACATACTTACGAACACAACGTTATGGTCGCTAACGCAATGTTAAATATTATTGCTCTGAATTCTACATGTTGTAAATCATACATTACCAAAGCACAAGTAGATACTCATCTGATAGTTGCTGCCATGAAAAGGAAGGTTCCAATAGAAAAGCAACTGCCACTACAACTACTGAGCAAGAAACTACACAAGAGGCTTCATTTTATTGGTCAGTTCTGTTCACGTGATCACTTCTTCCCGTGCGAAATACCACAGTGATTTCTTTTTTGCGGCTATGAACATCGTTTTGTTAAGCAAGGTACTTCACTCCTCGAAGAAGCCACAGTGACACTCAGTCTTGTAATTCTATAACGCCCAATTAATATGTTTTTATCCCGTCTGAGAATTACACGAGAGTCGCTGTTATTAGGCCTCTAAAACATTCCGTTTACGTCGTTGTTTCACTTAGTTCGAGAATAAATGCATCAAAATTTTGATATGCCCATGTGGTAATACAGCTCTTTTGAAACCATGTGGGTTAAGCTGTGATTTTTAAATTTCCCTTAAAGTGTTAAGCAACGCCGAAGAAATTAACAATAGATATTACTTTACCAATACTATTTTTGATTGCATGAAATATGGTGAAAACAGAAACTCATTTTGTTTTGCCATAGATATTATATTGTTGACACCTCTTATCATCACAAAATCAATGCGGATTCAGCACGGAAACAAATCTTCAGTGAACATGGACTTAACATAATATAACCAGACAAGTGTATGTTAATTTTTGTCTCTATGATAACCAGTTTTTTGTCACACCAAAATATTCTCCACAATAAGTGAATTGTTTTTAAGGCAGTAAAGTTTACAGTTTTTATAAAAGCACATATGACTAATTTATTCAATATTCCTGTGGTATATACTCAAATGCTGTCTATAAACGAAGTTATAGGTAAAGGACAAGACTGCATACATAAGCTATCACAACAACTAAACTACAAAACGACAGTATAATTCAATGGATAACTGGATAACCTGTTGTATATGAATGCATCTCTGCCCTTTACAGAGGTTTGGAACCTTCCAAAAACCAACAAAACCAATGCCACGTTACAAAATTATCTTCACAAACACACCCGAGTTGCTAGTAAAATAGTTTCAGGTCTCTGTGCATTACGTCTTGATATACGTGCATCATTATTCGTGTGCACTAGTAAATACCATATAGTCAGAATATTCAATATTAGTTCATGTTTACTGTGTCATTTGCAGGTCCCCTTGAGATGAACGTTATCACCGCTTAGTATCAAAACGCATCCTGGACCAGTTCTTTATGAAAATGGAATATCTGTGTAACATTATCACATCGCGTCAGTGTGTAGGACATCTTGATGATCCCTTCTTGCCAGTTGGGATGATATAACTAACAATCTCAGCGAACACTAAAGTAGAACCATATTTGTCCATTGCACGCTTATTTTTTGTTAACGGCACTGGGTAACATGAGTAGTGACAAATAAAGGAAACTCTTTATTTCGGTCGACTTCTAACCCAAGGAGTTGTAAACCGTTACTCGCGAATCATGTATAACGCTGAGGCTTAAGTATAAGTTATCATCAGTTCTGGTTCAAGCCTTCGTTAATAACCTGTGGCACCCAAAAACATTTTACTATAATGTAAAATATCGTGGGTAATAATGAAATATATATAATTTATATAATAATGTATAATATTTATAATATAATATTAAGGTAATAATTGGTGAATTACTAATGGCTGTGTTATAAACAATACTTTGTCAAGCAGATATGAGATGTAATATGACCTGGCTTGAACCAAGATTATCAATTTCTGGAAACTCCGTAACGCATTTCTCTCAAGGAGTAATACAGACGTAATTTTTACGCTTATAATGTGATACACTGGATGAATTTTTGATTCAATGATACACATTGACTTGTGATTAAAAACCTGTACTTCTGCATTAGTAATAATAAAAAAAATTTTTACCAAAAAGATTTTATTTTTGGAAATTGTAAGTCATATAATTCTTTCCGTAAAAACCAAAACTTCTTTCGGAGATACCTGTTTTTACAAGGTAGTGAAAAACTAGCCAATGTGTATGTAGGCAACAAAGATTCATTGATATAAGTTAAGGAGTTACTTTTTTTTTTTTCATTGCAAGCCAACTAGAGTTTTCAGTTACAAATAATTTCACTCCACAAGCCGATTTCCCTTATGAAATAGTCTGGACATTACATAGCACTGGAGCTCGCCAAAAATGACATTTTAAATAACTCAGATCCGTATTAAATGTAACTAAAGACGTTTGCGTCTTGCTTTACTGAAATAATTATTTTATGAGCTGGTTTAGTAAAGAAGATTGCCTAGGTGTAAAAAAAAAAAAGGAAAGATAATTTGGCAGTAACGAAAAAATATTTTAAAAGCTGGATGTGTTTTTTTCTTGTATGAACTTAGGTTTTTCAGCATCTGTGATTGTTTATACCAACATTAAAATTTACGGGAAGTTAATTGCAACTTAAGTACGCACAATCATCATATTATTTATTTTTACTGTTTGTTAACGTAAATAAGTAGAAACTAAATTAGTTAGATAATGATCGTCTGAGTAACAGTCGAGCACCGGGTGGTGAAAAAACCAGGCCCTAGGAGCATTTGATCGTGGCCAGATGGTTGGCGCCAGACGGATGGGGCATTTCCATATCCTAAGTCGTGCAGGCACTGGGATTCCCACGGACGACCGTGCCAAGAGTGTACAGTGAGTTCTTGGAGTCGGGTAAAACCACCGCCTTCAGGGACAGCTGCCGTGATGTACGATGTATAGGTGACATGAGTCGCTGTCGGCTAGATCGGGTGGTAACAGCGGATAGACAGGCCACAGTGCAGCAGGTCCACAAAGATTTGTGATCAGCCGTGCCATACAGAAACATTTCCTCGCTATAGAGTACAGAAAGCCCCCGCCCCACTAGGGGTGTATCTAATTCAAATGGTCATGAGTGTAATCGTCCGACCAGGCAGAAATACAGCATCTGCCAGTGAGCCAGGTGGACGGGCGAAAGTTGAGGGGTTAGGAGGGTTGGCGAAGAACAAACGGTTGGAGTTGAGCGCTAGAGAATTCCCCCCCCCCCCCCCAATCAAACACACCAACCCTCCGCGCACTCCTAGGCCAAGTCCAGTAGAACTCTGGACAAGGCCCATTGTTCCGGATAGCCCGACACGGACTCTTCAAGATAGACAGGCGGGAAAGGGGGCACGAGAGTTTCAGAACTCGTATTTTTGTTTGCAAGGTTCGCGGGAGCAGGTAGGCAAACAAGACCTGGCGAGCCGCGAGTGCCAGAGGTTAAGGCTTCGGGTCAAGTACCTTACAGTTGGTATCCGCTCGAGTGGATTCGCAGGCAACTTTCACCCCCCCCCCCCCACCCAAACTACACGTCTACCTTTACCAATAACTGACCGCGGCCATCCCGGCCGGAACAAAGTCATATGCTTCGTGTGTGCAGGGGCACGGCTTTGTTCTCGTGTAGTGTGCAGGGAGAAACAATTGAGTTGGGCTGAGAGATTTGGGCGGCTATTAACAACGAGGTCTTGAGCGCCGATGAGGGTGGAAGGAGGTGAGAATGGAGCAGTGCCGGAATGCAAGGACGGGGGGATAAGGAGATCCCCGAGAAAACCCCGCTGACCAGCAGCATCGTGAGGCAAGATTCCCACCTGCAGAAATCCGGGAGTGAACTCGGACTGAGATTGAACCCGGCCCGCTTGGAGGCCAGCAGTTTAACCGCTCCGCCACCGTGGCCCCTACTGGAAAACTGGCTTTGTGGAATAAAACAAATGCAGTTTGGTTCAACCAAATTAATTGTTTGTACAAGGACAATTAAATTGTTTTGTTGTTGTAACCAACTTATTTTGTTGTACTTATTCGTTTGCCCCAGACTGTAAGATTCAGTTTGCGCCACTTATAGAGATGTTTCGCTGTACATAAATTAAACAGTTTCGTTTATTATTTTTAAAAAGATCGAAAGTACAATCAATCATTTTCCCAAATACCACGCACTAGCAACCTCAGCTCAAGTTCCTATCATACATTTCAGAATGATGTTAACTGTGTATTGCTCAAACATCTACGGGTCACCATACGAAAATAAATATTTCAGATCTTACAGAATTTCTTTTTTGTTTCGTGCTGAATATATTTTATTGGGATTTTATATCATTCTTAAGAATTAATAAATTTAATAAGAACTACGGCTGCTACCCTAATAGTCACAAAAGTTGCAAACAGATAATCGAGATGTATTTTCGAACAAACCAAGTGAAATTAGTTACCAAGCATGAAGGTATATACAGTTGATCCAAACAAACTATTTTGTTGACAGTCAAATATTTGTCCCAAAGCAGAGCATTTGTTTATTCAAGCGTGTATTTCTTCAGATTTTTGTTGGATTAACAAAATAAATTTTGGTTGATTTTCAAGTTTTGTTTACTCCACAAAATATCTCGTTGGGGCAACTGAACGTACTTTTGGCCATGTACAACAAACAAGTGTTTGGTTGGCTAGACAACAAACATTTTTCTCGGTATGGAGAAACACCCGTGACTATAGGTTGTACGTGAATAATTGAGCACATTTGAAAATCCCGTTCGGGATATTCTTTTCTTCCGCCGCATGCAGAATTAACACTATCATCGGCCCGATAACAATATTCATATCCCGATCAAGCGAAACTGAGTTATCGCCGGAAACGTAAATGAACTGAAAGCTGTCCATGGCAAAACAATAGCTTTTGAAATCAACCATTGAAAGAAATCATTGCACCTAACGAGATATAGTCCATTCTCGATTCCTTGCAACTTTTCTGAAGCCCTGCGAAAGTTCTACTTCCAGGATATTCCTCCGCCACATACAAATAAAGCTCATGTAAGTACAGAATTACACCAAAGGTCGACGCACCGTATTCATGAGCATCCTGTGTAGTAATTTTTAGCGTAAGAACTTTTTCCTACTAGGCTTTATTAACATATTTATTTTCTATCTATTTTATTAATACTAATTATAAATGAAATATTATGCTTTGTAGATGAAATATAAATAAAAGTTAAATTCAACCAAAAATAAGATGCTCTTATCTTAATGAATTATACAACGCCTGTGATACGTGGTATATGTAGAAAACAATCAAACACTTCATACATGTGGTGATTTTCGAAAGGTTTGAGTCGAAAAATACGAAGGAACTGCGAACAGACTATATACAGATTGTACCCAGACTCAATATTCAAACTTACAGGGATTTTTAGAAGAGAGAGATGTGTTTTATTAAATAACTATAGAACGGAAACTGATAACTAAGGTACATTTTTACGTGATTGAGAATGAAAATGGAACCTTAAAATGTTAATGTAATTGTAATCCGCTACAGCAGAAACTGTTCGAATGCGCGGCTTCCTGTTTCAATACGAGATCTGCAATGACGTACCATTGGCTGTAATACACGTTCAAAGACTTCAGGAAATTGCTACAGAGAGGAAGCAGCTGCAGGACCCGAGTGACAAGCTCTTCCCCCGATTCAATTGGAGTCTCATAAACCAGGCTCTTCAATTGCGTGTGAGGTCGGGAGAACGAGCAGGCCATGCAGTGGGTCCATCATGGCCAAGTCATAGCTCACCGAATATCCGGTTCAAATTACGCCATGGCGTGTTTAACGGGATATGTAATATTTTATTGTTTATTAGACAAAAAAAAATGTTGTTATGGTCTCTTCAATTATTCCTCGAAGTATGAGTAATGAATTCGGTTACGCTCTTTATATTTTACAGTGCACATTGGCACTGTGGGCTTCCAGTTAAGGGGGCCGCGGTGGTTTAGCGGTCAGACTACCGGTTCGATTACCAGTGGGGTTGCTCCCAGTTGATGGGAATCGCATGTGGGAATCGTGCCGGACGACGCCGCTTGTCTGCGGGGTTTCTCAGGGGCTCTCCCGTTTTCCTCTGCTCTTGCATTCCGGCGCCGCTCCATACTCGCCTCGCTTCACTCTCGTCGGCTTTCAAGACGTCGATGTTCAGGGACGCCCAGATCTCTTCACTAACTCACTTCCAGCTAAGTTGCCATCATTAAATTAAAAATATCGCTAAGACTCAGCCGTGTATAGCGAGTGTAATGTTTCAATTTACGTCCAGTCAGATTAGAGAATTTTGTTTTCTACTCGTTATAGGAATAATTTGCACATACGTAAAACATATTTACTTGAATAACTATTCCACGATTCCACATAAATAGCGCATGAAGGAGACCAAGCACATGGCAAGTTAAATTTGCTTTCGGTAGAGGTATATAATGCAGTTAGGGAAGTAGATTTTAAGCAGTGCTCTCAAACGTTCTCAGTATACCATGAACGTTCTATACGAACTTGCTAAGTCTTTCTCTTATAATAGCGTCAAATTAAGATATGACATTAGGTGATTCAAATTTTCACAATTTTAAAATCACTAATTTAATTCCAAATTAATTTATTGCTTTATTGCGAGGCAGCCAATATGTATCGTTAAAGCAAACGCACTTATGAAAAGATAATAGTTTGAAAGGAAGTCTTTAGACGTTCTGAATTAACTGCAAATTAGTTATTATACGTTGGTGTCCTTAACTTAAAACCTCAATCTAAATCTTGCAGGAATAGACCAATGCCTACACCATAAGCCTAAAATGCCAAATAAGTATTTAGCCAGTGAAAATTCTTCACCTGATATCAGAGCCAGCTTACTGATCGTAATTATACTTGCTGAGTTTCCTTGATTTAATTGCAATTTTTTTGTATACGCCATTCACTGTTACTTCATACTTTTCTGAAACCCTGATAAAGTTTTATTTTTGTTGACTATGTTTTAACTGACAAATGATTGTTTACTGCCTTCAGCTGTTAAAAGAAGTTAGTCATGTTTTTTTTTTAATATATATTTTAGCATACATTTTATAAATGACATAGAGCATTACACATAATACACGTTTATATTTTGCCGCGACTGTGGTTAACCTTGTTAAAACTGCGGGGGAAAGGACTGTAATATTTAGCCTTTTGTTATTGGAAAGTGTTGGGTTACTTCGTTAAAAGGATGGCCTCAGTTGGAATAAAAATTAAAACGAAGGGACAACGAATCTAGGGAAAATACACAGCACATCCAAGCACGCGACTCGTGTCGCTTATCTTTCGTACTAAGTAACGATAAAATTAAAAAAAATAGTGGTGAACACGCACACAAATAGGCCAACTGTAACTTTTACTCCGCTCATATCTCTATGCATTAGTACTTACTGTTTTTTTTATGTTTATTTAATTATTTATTTAAATCGATCTGGCTGGGCTTGGTATTTTGTTGGGTGTGTGGCAAAGTCACAGAAACGTAAGCACGTTACACAATTGTGTTTCAAACACACTTGGGCAAGGTTCCAGCGTCGTGATGAACGGACGTGAATTTCAAACTATTAATTTCGTCTTAAAAACAGGTCACGGTTAAACCGTTTGAATTTCGCACGTCCGATATTTGCGATCACACACAAACTGGTCCAACGTAACGTAATAGCAGCAATATTCTTTCACACACAGCACTTACGACGCACTTTACAGGATGTTTACTCCGGCCGTGGAAAAACAGATTTAACACAACACCGTGACTTGGCTAGATAGGTTTAGACAGCACAACAAGTACCAACTTGACACTTCGTTCAGAAACACGCCGTCACGTAGACGTCGTCATTCGCCACTTCTGCCAACTTCGGATTTGTAACCGTCCCGCCATCACATCTAAATATATTATAATAAATATACAAACAATAAAAGTTCGGTTCGGTTGTAACTTACAAATTAAAAAAACAGTATTTTTGCTGTAATAAGTATGAAATACGCTAAAATTGAAAACATGTATCGTTTTCCTGCCACTACAGGCGGTGCTAAACTTCCCGAGTGAGAGAAAGAGATAGAGAGAAATAGAGGGAGCGACAAGCTCCATTCCGCCTATTGAATTTTATTCCTCGGACGAAAAAAAAAAAAAAAAACACCTTATCACTAGTACCTACGCACGGTAATTTGCGCTGATAATTTTAACTGTAACTACTAGGAAATATTTTTTCTTCAGTGCTACCTGAAAATTTAAATATATCGGTAGACAACGTTTAATTTACAAATAGCATACCAAAAAAATTTAGGTTAACTGTTTCGTGCTAGCCCTTGCCAACACATCTCTGATCTCGCCGTTATTGCTTCGTATTTATTACGAAATAAATATTTCAAGTTAAAGTTTCATTTATTCAAGAATACAGTACTTCAAAGTTAATCACAGTGTTATATATTTGCGGTATACAAGTTATTGGAAAAACAGATTGACTTGTTACGGGTTGGATAATTTTTCAAAGGTTAGTTTCAAATCATCCGAATAAACAATTAATGAATTATATACTTATGCAAGTTATGGCTCCAGTAAATGTGTGTGATACGCCAGTCTGTAGCAGTTCGCCAACCAATAGTTAGTGTCTGGTATTTCACTTATTTAACGTCGCTGATTTGGGTTTAGGTTAAACGAGTGCATGTGATGTAGGTAAGATATATCAGATCAGGATTTTGAATGGAATCAGCTCCATACAGTCACCTAGGCAAATTACGGCTTTGCTGAGTCGCAATGTGTATTGCGTTTTTTATAGTGCTCATGCCAGGAAAAGAAAAAGCTCGTCGGCTGTTATGCTTGTGTTCGTTTTGATATCCTATATAATAAGTAGACGATCTCTGTCTGTCTGTCTGTCTGTCTGTTTTTAATGCCTCTAGGCCCCTCGAAACTCAACAGGAGTTCTTCAAATCTTGCAGAGTGAATCCTCAGGGTAAAATACAGGCCAAGTTAGAATTTCAGCAATATCATATTACGCAATCATTACCTTTCACCGTAAAAACTCATTTTTCAATTACTTTTTCCCTATAAAAAGTTTTGTATTAATGCATAGAGAATATTGCATACTGATATGAAGGCAATGAAATATAATTTTTGTTTACTTTGAAAATCTCACTTCATTGTAGAGTTAATTAAGTGGTGCCACAGTGGCTCAGTAGATAGAGCGATTCCAAGTGGGGTCTTAGTGGCTCAGCGGATATAACTATGTTAACTGGGGCCGCAGTGGCCAAGTGGATAGAGAAAAATTAAATGGGACCACAGTCGCTTCAATGTTGAGTTGATTTCACATCATTACATTATTACCTAATTACCTACATATATCTATGCAATATTTTTCTCAGTCTTTGTATGATACCCACATTTTTAACATGTTAACTGTAATAATTACAAGGTGTTCTCTAGTACTTGCTCTACTGCTTTCAGAAAACTCTTGCCGAATACTCACACCCTTGCACTATGAAAAAGCATTGTTCAAAATCGTTGTTATTTTAAAGTCGTTTAAATAATACTGTTTTACTTCAGTTTTCCTATGCATAATATTTTGGGGCTCGTAATCGAATTTATCAAAGAATTTTTTTTACTGAAATGCTTAAGACTATTACATAGCCATCGGATATTTTAATGTCTCACACGTTTAGCCTGCGGGGTATTATTGTATGTCAATCGTTCGGCGAATAATTCCGATCGTCAAAAGACAGAATGTGTGTCAGCCTGTCTGTGTAGATTGTCAAAGACTTATGTTGAAAATATTCACCGAAAAAAATTTCCGTTACGGAGTTTCATGGTCATAAGACACTTGATAATTTTTCTCCACGATCGACTGCGTTCTGAGTCCGAAGTGCAGCGTTGGGAGCTGGAACGACTCGACTATACCAGCAGACTATGAGGTCGAGGTTAAACTGATGACGGCATGAGAAAAAATTCCTGAATTTTCCGTCCTCCTATTCATTGTCACACGGATGTAGGACTATGTAGGAAAAGAACACAATATCGATTTCCGCTTCTTTTTGAATATACGTTTTCCCTGGCTGTTTAACTCAGCTGCATCAAACACTATGGTAGTTGTGCTGAGTCGGAATCCGTAGCATATTACAAGATACTTAATTATGAATAGGCCCGGGTGAATGTTCATCAGCTGTGTATTTTAAATGTCGAGTAATTGGAAATAAATAACAAATAAGGTTTTTGTCCGTACAGATGTACTGTAATGATACCTATAGTCTATTTACGGTCCTTTCAACTTCTCTGAAGCCAAGCAAAAGATCTACTTGCAGCATATTCCTCCGCCCTCATGCAAACAACGCTTAACCGTGTCTAGAAAATTTCCTAAATGTGCAAAACACCGAATTCGTACGCACTCAGTGTAATAATATTTTGCATAAGAACTATTTCTTATTAGGCATTACCAACACACTTGTTTTCTCAGTGTTTTTGTTCATACTAATTATAATCGATAAATAATTACCTATTAAAAGATAAAATTTTAACTTAACAAAAAATAAGGTACTTTTTTTTAAGAGAAGTATAAAACGCTCGTGATACATCGTATATTAGAAAATAACTAAACACGTCATGCATGGTGAATAGACTATATTCTTTACAACCATTCAAGTTTTCACTATCAGCAACCTTCGGACAAAAATGTTGCTCGTTAAGCCCTGGATACGGGCCGCGAGCGAAGCGGTCGAACATTGCACAATCTCATCGGTAAACATGAAAATGTGTTACAAGAGCACAGCCATTGGAGCCCAGCTTACACCACGAGTTTTCGCCGAGGTATTGTGAGGGAAATCCTCCTCGGTAGATAAGTCCACGCGGGGAGTGATTTATACGGACCTCGTCAGGAGCACTCTATGATCCAACACCCCCCGCCCCGGGGGGAAGAGGGATGGGAGGGGGTGGAGAATCGCTCTGCGATGAGTTTCGTGGGGCCGCGTTTTTTTCTATACGAGTGGGCCAGCTTTATCTCGTGTGCTCCTGCCTCGAGGGCTAGAGAGATCGCGGAAGCGAAGGAGGAAATATCTAACACCCTTCAGGGCGGAAAAAAAAAAAAAAAAAAAAAAAAAAAACCACCTGCTGATAAAAGCAGGACAGCTGCAAGGAATTGTAGTGAAAGTTTTTCGTTTTGAAATTTCGATATTTCTCTCGGCTTATGCCCCTCCCCCCTTGAAGCCAATTAATCATACCGCGTTCCTCGAAAATTTCTCCTCTTTCAAATAAATAATATCGCGTTATTAGTAACAATATGACTTCAACAAAGTCTTGCCAGTATCGATAATTGAAATACTTCACAACTGGTATTATGAGTGAAACTCGCTCCAATTTTACGAAATTACTTTATTAGTAAACACGTTTCATAGTGCGAGGTAATTACTTCAAATTTTTGTGTAGTGCCATTAAATATAATTCTCATGATAAAATGTGAACAATGTCATGTCCAGGTATACTTCCCAAATCTTAGTATTTCATGGATATCAGTGTAGGTTAGAAATTATTACAGCAAGTATGGCCACCACATATTAACTTTATTCATATTTACATCAAGGAATTTTCTACCTTGAAAGCTCGTAACTAGTAGGACGCCTTGTTTTTCAATATCCTTTAAGGCGAATGCTATAATTGATGTATTTGAAAGGTTCCGCCGAGCATCGCTTTACTGAATACCATATTAACGAATCTCCTACATTAACTATAGCTTGTGTTGTTCCAATTGAGATATTTTTTTCTGTGCGTTGTACTTAAAATGATAAGGAACTTGTTTCGTTAGCACATCCAATAAGCGGCAGTCTTTGTGTTTGACGTTAGTGATAGAACCAGTTATAATTTAGAGTATTGGCATGGTTTGTGAATCAGTTACTCACAAATATCACTGGTCACTGAACCTCGCAATGCACAGTTCAGCCGAATATAACCTTGCTGTGCAACATGGAGACAGTTGGCTACAATGGACATGAAAGTGTTAATTATGTGTATTTCCCTGGCATTTACGTAGATTCCACCAGTTCATTTAACTGTTTTCACTATGAATGATACACTAATCAATGTCAATAGTTAAAGTAAATTTAGTCACCTACGCTAGAGGGTTTAATAGTATTAGTGTTTGAAGGGAAAAAAAGTGATCTGCTTTAATTTATTTATTTGTTTGCCATCTTTGGTTATTATTTCGTGTAGTTTAGTACATGTGTCAGTCACGAATAAATTCTCTCATTTTCTTCCGCAAATCCAGAAAACAGAAACTCTTCCCTTCATAAACTAGAGATATTTACCTAATGCCTTTAACGAGCAATAACTATAAGTTTTCAATAACTAACGTAGCTGTAAACCACTATTGTAATAGCAAATGTAAATAAAACCCTTAAGTTAAGTGGAAATGTCATAGGTCAGTCTACTCGTGTATAAAATAATATAACCTCAGGTGAATTGTAAAAATTTGTTAGTTTAAGAACGAAAAAATTTCTCCAACTATTATTCCTAAAAACAATTGTCATGAAAACAAAACAAACATTTCTGCACATATATATATATATATATATATATATATATATATATATATATATATATATATACATAAATTCGTAGGAAATAAAATTTAAATAATATATTTGCATTAAGTTGCAGTAATATATTACCACTGGTGCTTCAATGCTTAAAATGTTGGTAAACTGTTCATTACAGTTATGGTCAAGGACGATATGTGCTGTTTTTTCCTACTTCAGGCAATCCTCTATGATGTGATAAAACTTATCTCGGTAACTGGTTCGGTTGATAATATTATGTTAGTCATAGTGAATTTTAGTACAGCACTCACTACAGGATTTATTTCTGTGCGATTTGTCGCTGTGGTGAAGGCCTTCTTTTGTTTTGTGTTAAAATATGAACAACTCTCGCGTATATACAGAGCCGGGGAAATATCCAAAACTTGAAGTGTCAACATGTCACTAGTGATTGATCACAAAAAAAAAATAATAATAACGGGCGTCTCACGCAAAATTTTGCTTCTCTCCGAACTCTCTTGAGAGCTTCGGATGTTATCAAAGTCTCCGGAACACGGTTCACATGAACCTCTTCGAGCGCCACTTTGCTATTGGTCATCTCAAGATCACTGGGGTTCAGGAAGAGAGTGGGGAGGCGGCGACGCCACTCTCCAATTGGTCGTTAGCCAAGGTCAGTGGAGGGGGGTAGGCGTGTTCGCGCGGTGGTTGGTCGGTCGGTCGCCCTCAAGGTCGACGGAGCAGGCTTCACATGGACAGCTTGACCCCGCTGGCGGCGGCTGCTACTGCAGCAGTGTAGCGTGCGTATGGATCATGGCGGTACCGGATCCTGTCCGACTTCACCACGCCACCATCCGTCCTGCCAGACACGTCACCAGCCACTGGGGAAGAAGAAATAAACATAGGATACGATAAAAACTTTTCACTAATTATCAGTAACAATTTCATCAGCAATGCATAACGACAAAAATAATTGATATAGACTGTTCACGGTAAAGTGAGCGCTTTTGAGGTCTTGGTTACTTTTCCTTTCAGCCATTTTTTATCATTTAACCAGCTTTTAAAATAAAAATTGCATTGAATTAATAAACACAGTGCGTATATTCCACCACACTCAGAAGTTAACATCTAAGACTAACGTAAAATATGTTTATAGACTATTATTCAAAACGAGGGAACTTTCAAAAGTGCTCACTTTATTGTGAATGGCCTATAGAAGATGCTGAAATATTCAATGGTAATATTGTGGTTTCTCTTAAATCTATCCCTGCGGGGTCGCTTCCACATTTCCACAAATGGGAATCGTACCGGAAGATGCCGCTGGTCAGCGGGTTTTCTCGGGGATCTCCCTTTTTCCCCCGCCCTGGTATTCCGGCACTGCTCCACGCTCACCTCGATTCACTCTCATCAGTTGTCAAGACCCCGATGTTAATAGCCGCCCAAATCTCTCTGCTCCACGCCACCCTTAGCTGTAAACTCTTTGTGCCATCAATATCAACAGATAACCACTTTCGAGTCAGGTTAACTGAACCACAACTGTGATTTGGTAGCTGACACGTAAACTTAGAATCAACCTGGTTTCTGTACAGTGCGAGTAACGGCTTACCGTTGAAACCGATCACCATCCACCACTGGGATTTAAAAGTTCTGAGCTATGCTCCACAGTTCTGTGTATACTTGATCCTAAGCTATCTGTTTATTGTATAGTACCAGAGTGAGTACCCAGTTATACACTTGACAGTGTGGCATGGGATTCCGTTCTTGTTTACTCACAAGATCATTCCCCACAATATATGTATTATACCGAAGTCCAGCTATAGAAGTGAATCACATCTTTGAAGTCTAGTGTGTCATCCCATAAATTTGCTAAAATTTCTAGCTACTTGAACATGTAGTAGACATTACCTTTGCGAATCGCATAACCCTAGATGAAGTTGGAGGGCATTTTCGTTACATGTCATTTTCAGAGTTCCAACAAGATGCTGACAACGTATTTTTATTTTTAAGATTACAGTTATTTTATATTCTGTGTTTCGATTAAATATCACTACTTTCTTAAAATATAGCGAATGGGCATTGAAATACCTAAATATGTTAATTGACGCATAGGGACAGTATTATTTGTTCTCGTTGGAAACGAAACTCGAGTAATGAGATAACTAACGCTGCAGTATTAACCCCGTCCATTTACTGTAATAAAATCAAGTTATTTTAGATATCATTACGCTTAATGACGTACTATAAACTATCACTAAATTCTATTATGCCCTGTAGAAGGACTACAATACAGTGAAATTATTCACAGATCGTGCTATATTCACGGCGAAAAAACTTAATTTTTAGGCTCCAGGCAATTATTGTTACCAGAGTGCTACAAGAACGATTCCGAATGGTATGATAATTAAACCGTTGTGTGGCTTAAGGGGGCGTGGGACAAAAATCAATACCAAATACGTAAATTGATGTTTACTGGTTTTTGAAAGAGAACATAGAAAAAAGTAAAAATGTCAATTTTAGATAATAGGTTTTGCCAACTTAACGACCATGTAATTTGCAGTATTACTGTATCAATTTAGCACAATGTCTTGCACCACGAAAACATACAAAAATTTACAGCGTCAGAAATATCTCGGCAGAATGACGTCACTCAGGTGAAATATTTGCTCTTGTAGTTAGTAAACACTATTCTGTATAGTTGCCCTTTCTTTTTTTTCTCCATGGCCTTCCATAAAATTTGTAAAAAGCGATAAACCTCGATAGCTTTAATTTATGTCCCGTGCCCTCTTAAGACGGCCAGAATATTACAGGTTATGATTGAAACAGGAGAAAAAAGCTAGGATACCATGTGTTCTATAAAAAGCAATGCTGGCCAGATTTTTAATATTCCCTTAACTTAAACCGTTATACTTTACCTGAAGTTTGTAGTTAACAAACCATTCCAGAACTCGTCTGGAGTGAGCCAAGAAAACAGCGGAAAACCTAACACAGGATTGTCAGACCGAGAGTTGAACCTGAGTACTCACGGATGAGAGTCTAGTGTCTAGTATGTTATCATAATGGCTCACCTTACACAGTAATATGTAATGAATACCTTAAAATATGAAACATCTTGGAAATTATAATTTGTTGTGGTTTAATTGCCCTTTTAAATGTAATTTTATGACTGCTTAAGATACATAGTTTTTGTTTTTTTTGTTTTCTGTATGAATACGTAGCTTTAAGCAAAAAAAATTATGCTTTGAAAGCACTTACGCAAGAAGTAAACACACGAGGCCAAAATGTATGGTTAAATTCTTGAAATGTATATGTGCATTAACCCTTGTGAAAGTCAAAGTTAGGTCGTGAGTTTTTTTGTACATCTCACTGGTCTGAAATTTATAACAGCAATGCATTGATTATCGCCAGTTGTGTCAAACGACGGATTTCAGTTCCTCTCGGTAGGTTTTACTAGGGACAAGCCTGTATACAACACTTGAGCAATATCAAATATTTCTTGTTGACAACACAACTCGGCGCTTGTAAAGAGGCGGAAATCCCAGCAAAATCAAGATTGGCATTTTTCTATATGAAGGTATATTACATTCCTCTGTTACCGTGACGGGACATTGTGCGAGAGAAGACGTGGACCAATCAGAAAATTCCAGACAGATATTGCTTACCAAAATAAAATGAAGATTGGAAAGCAATACTGCAGTGGCTGGCAGAAATGAAACACAGCAGTGTAACCTATATATATAAGAGAGCATCCCTTTATTGTGAATAACACCGAATCACATTCTCTTTAAGATATTATTAGAATGGGTTAGACACCTCACCTGGCCGTATAGCATACAGAACTCATTAAAAATAGTACACACATCACAAAAATTGTCATGAAAGTATAGTTTATGTTGCATATGAAATAGTAATGTATATATTTTGTAGCATTATAAAATGTTTACCATAAATTCTTCTTATAAATATTTTCTTAAAAAGTCAACTATAAGTTTACTTGCAATAAAAATGAAAGCGTATTTCCATTTTGAGCGCATTAGAAAAAACATTTTGCAAAAATTACTTCACAAAGCAAGACTTGTTACTGTGGATATACGTAACAAAAAAGTATAGAAATACTTTAATAATTTATTTTATGTACATCCATTTCAGCCATGAAAGTTAGCGTTTTTGTAATGAAACCACTAACACCCCTAGTAAACAAATACAATTTTATTTCGAGAAAAAACATAACAGGTACGACAAATCTGTTATACCAAAATCCGCAAAAACGTCTTCGGAAAATAATTCAGTGTTCGAAATACTTATGTCAGCTCATAAAATCTACAGATGCTCAAGAAGTCAACAAAATACTAAAAACTACTACTTTTGATAAAAAAAGTTAATTGTTCCTTGGGATGTACTCCTCTGCTGCAAAGTCATCTTGCTCCATACACCACAATATATTGTAAGTTAATTGTTCCTTGCGATGTACTCCTCTGCTGCAAAGTCATCTTGCTCCATACACCACAATATATTGTAAGTTAATTGTTCCTTGGGATGTACTCCTCTGCTGCAAAGTCATCTTGCTCCATACACCACAATGTATTGTAAGTTATGCGTTATTTGTCGTTTATTTTTCCATACGGAATACTGCGTACAAAATATAATCACCCAAATGTTGCTATTTGCTTTTGCACGTAGATGTATCTTAACTCACTTCTGCGAGTATAATGATTAAATAAATCATGTTTTAAATAAACATAGATAAATACACACACAAGATTCGCAGCATGAGCAGTATTATTTATACCTTCGTAAATTAAGTCGTTATTGCAGCATCGTTGTCGTGTAAACAGAGAAAACCATTTTGGTGTCCTTTTTTCGGCAGTTCAACCTTATGTTAGTGATAACAATTTACCTTCTTTAAAATATATTTTTTTCCCCTTTTGTTTTCTATCGTTTTTTGTACTATCTTTGTCAACACGGATTCCAAAGATGGCTCTATTAAACACTGAATTTAATTAATTTATACAACCTCTAAACATTCCTAAAAAATTCTCTTTTTTTTTTTTCAAGATAACTTGCGTAGAATTTTTTCCCTAGCTCAGAATTTCTCGATCTTTCCTTTGCCATGCAGAATATGAATATGACATCAACCATTTGCCTAATGACCTCATCAATGAAGGTGTTCCATAATATAAGAATAATAATTGAACAGATCAATAAAATGCATTATCGTAAAAACTCGAATGTCTATAATATTTTACTGTAAAAAAGTTAAAGGTGAAATAATTTAAATTGAAAAGTTCTTTTATTCCACTGTATCTAAACCCTTTTACGAGTGTACTCTTTCACGAATGACGTGTTCAAAAATAGGCGAACTCATTAACGGTGCTGTGTATGATGAGAAACCAGCAACCAATATAAGCAGGTTTTCTTTTCCCTGGGTTATGCTATTTGCTGCAAGCTGCAAGCACACCTACATTTTATTATTGGCTACTGTCGGTGTCATATACCAATAGAAATTCTTTTCATAGCTTCCGTCATGCAAGTTATTACAAGGAATTCGTAAGTACCACCCACACCAAAAATGTCCTATTTTGCAAAATCTGAAGATAAAAATTAATGCGTAAGTTGAGGGGTAAAAAAAAAAAAAAAAAAAAAAAAGGTAAATATCTGAACACGACATCGTATTAATGGAGAGAATTAACACTTTGCACTCTGTACATAACTGTCATCCAAGACAAGATAGATCGGTGTCATCATATCCACCATTACAGGAACGCAATTTCTGTTAGTCTCTGCTCTCCACTGAATAAAGTAGGCTACTGGTGGTCTGTCAGCAAATGAAGTGCTCAGTTGATAGTCTCCCAATCAAATATTTTGTCATATGTAACATGTTATACAATATACAAGGCAGTCAATTCCAAAACGTCTCTTATCTGCTTCTTTTTTTCAAAATGGATTTTATTATGCCTATTGTATTTCTGACGTCCTTTTGTCGATACGTACGCATTATTTGGCTACCAAAACGTCATTTTTCCTTTTAGCATTAATAATGATACTTGCCTACAGTTCCAAAGTGCATGTTACCTGAAGCTTTATACAAAATGAGGGGTGAAGAATGTATCCCTTACTTCAGAAACAAGTCGACCTCTTTGCTAATATGGCTCCTGTGTTTCTTTTAGCATTAATAATGATACTTGCCTACAGTTCCAAAGTGCATGTTACCTGAAGCTTTATACAAAATGACGGGTGAAGAATGTATCCCTTACTTCAGAAACAAGTCGACCTCTTTGCTAATATGGCTCCTGTGTTTCTTTTAGCATTAATAATGATACTTGCCTACAGTTCCAAAGTGCATGTTACCTGAAGCTTTATACAAAATGAGGGGTGAAGAATGTATCCCTTACTTCAGAAACAAGTCGACCTCTTTGCTAATATGGCTCCTGTGTTTCTTTTGCCTTCCACTTCCATAATGTTTCCTAGTCCAACGTTTACAATTCCGAAGTGTCTCTTGTCCTAAACATACATTTCCAAAACGTCTCTTCTCCTATGTACTGTAACAGATCGTCCCTAGTTTAACACGTGTTTGCCTTTGACGCAACCTATTACGGTCTTGATAAATAAACTTCATTAAATACAGAATTATTGAATCACTAATACTGATGCGTGGACGGATTTCAATGGAATTAGCTCGTAAAGTATCGTGTCATAGGTTTATTATTAACCAAAAGTTTTGCTAAATGGAAAAATGACCTTTCGGAATTGGGACCACGGTGGATGACAGATTAAGACTTTTTTTTTTTAAATTTATTTCATTAACCCTCCTTAGCAGTACAGCCATATAGGGTGTTCAGTTCTATAATGAATACTACAATTTAACAAACAGTATATAAGTTATATAAATTCACAATTTTTTTTTGTGGGAGGGTGGCTGTCGCCTGGGCACCCGTTATTCAAGCAACAAATTATATTTATATTCAAAAGCATCATTCACACACTTCTTAAGAAGGTGGTGAGCTATTCTGCCCCGACCGAGACACCTCCCCGACGGGTATCCTTTCGGCCGCCCCCCGCCGGAACAGACCAGGGACCGGGATTCCCACGAATCCGCCCGCGCGACCAGACGCCGTCGGGCCCGTACACAGCTATAGTCCATCCATTCCCCATTGGAAGCAACTTTCTCGGAGCCTTTCTAAATATATACTTGCAGGCCCGTTTCGTATCCTTGCGCCAAATGTAAACAAACATTGCCATGTGACTGCCATGTAGCATCTGTCAAAATCAATGTTTACATGTCATTGTGTGTGTACATGTGTTCGTATAATTTCGCTATACCTAAAATTAAACATTGAAATGTGACTTCTACTTTTATACCTGTCAAATGTGTTGTTTACTGTTTTCAGCTTTTCAAATAATTCTGTCCTAAGTCTATTTCAAAAACCATTTCGTTCGCATATTCACAGTTTAGGCCTATAACATTATTTAGGTCAGCTTTATGACGTTTTAAAAATGCCTGAATTAACGATCATTCTTACGGTCATGTTACATTAACATATTTGTTTTCCATGACATAGCACATTACACGTATTGCACGTTAATATTTTGCCGCGACTGTGTTAAACACTGTTACAAATGCGGGGTAATGAACTGTAGTATTTAACTTTTTGTTATTGATATGTGTTGGGTTATTTATTTAAAAGGACGGCCTCAGTTCAAATAACGAAGGAATAGACAGTCCAAAAAAAAAAAGCGACATTAAAATCAAGCACGTAACTCGGGTCTCTCATTTTTTGTTATAGAAACTTAAAATATAGCGGTGAACATGCACACAAATAAACCTACCGTGGCTTTTATTCCACTCATATTTATATGTGTTGCTACTTACTGTGTATTAGGTTTATTGATATTTATTGGGGCTGGGCTTGGTTATTTTGTTGGGATTGGTGGTAAATCAAGTTACACGACTGTGTTTCAAACACCCAGGGCAAAGGTACAACGTTGTGATAAATAAACAGACGTGGATGTAAATAAATAACTTTGTCATAAAACCAGTTCACATTTAGAATGTATAAATAGTTCACATCAAATATTTGAAATCACGCACACACAGATCCAGCGTAACATCACCAAACGCCACGCTATTTCACACGCAGCGGTTAACGAAACACACCGTAACAGTATATTTATTACTGCCGCGGAAACACAGATTTATCACAACATCGTAACTTGCTTAGGTAGGTTTAAAAAAACACAACATCTACAAACGTGATGTGGTAATTTGAAGTATTTTTCGGAGTAAGTGTAATTTACGCTTCGTTTGGTAAAACAGCAACACGCTATGACATCATGGCTCGCCACGTCTGCCAACTTCACTTTGTTTCTGCCCCGCCATCATATATAGATATTTTAAAATACGTATTCAAACATTAAATTCTCTTCTCAGTTGTAAATTACAAATTCAAAAAATAATTATTTTGCTGTAATAAGTATGAAATATGCTACAATTCAAAACATGTACAAATTTTCCCACGAACTAGCGAAGTGAAACTTCCCAAGTGTGAAAGAAACAAAGACAGAGAGAGCAACAAAGCTCGCTCAGCAGACAGTTGCTTCAAAGTTGCCCTCGCTCGATAAAACAACACCTTACCATTACGGCCTACTCACGATATTTTCCGCTGTTATTTTAAACTGTGAAAATGTGATATGTTGCTATCGGGGCTACCTAAATATTTCAATATTTCAGTAGGCACCGTTTAATTTACAAATAGTATACTAAAAAACTAGGTTAAAATAATATTTTTACTGTTAACTATTTCTTACCGGCCGTTGCCAACACGTCGCTGCTCTCGCTGTTGTTAATTCATATTTAAAAAGAAATAAATATGACAAGTTATAGAAGATAATAAGGTAAAGTTTCCTTTATTCAATAATACAGTACTCTAAAGTTAACCACAGTGTTATATATTTGTGAAATACAGGTTATTGAAAAAACAGGTTGACATGTTTTGCCTAGAGTGTTTCTTCAATGGTTGATTTTCGTAAGTCGCTTCCAATCGGGAATGGACTATAACTGGCTTTTCGGCCAGTACATCATGGCACCCAACGGTCGAATGGCCCCGCCCACGAACCCGAAGGCCACCAGCCCCCTCCCTATCTGTACTATTCTATTTTGTTCTTTTCCCCCTAGCCCAACGTTCCGCTCCAACCTAAGCATCGCCCAGGACATCGAAGTACCCCTTCTGGACACCCAGGCCTTCGTTTCCCGGCGGACGAGGGAATGGAGCTCCGCTCCTACGGCCTCCCCCCCCCCTTTTTTTTTCTTTTACACAGACACACACACAGACATCAACCAACATATTATCATAAATCACATCCTTCCCTCATTTAGGTTTTCTTCTCCGCAGTTCCTTCCATTCTTCTTTCATCCGTTTCAGATCTTGTCTTTCTTCTTCTCTTTCTTGCTGCTTCTCCTTCTCTTTTTCTCTCTTCTGTTGTTCTTCTACTTTCCTTCTCTGTTCTCCTCCCCATTTCCTTTCCTCTTCTTTCTCTTCTTTTTCTTCTCTTTCTCTTTCTTGTTCTTCTATTTTTCTCCATATTTCCTTCAATTCTTCTTGCAATCATTTAGGATCTCGTGTTCTTCTTTATAACTTTTTCGTGTTTGGAGCTTTTAAATTTTTAATATTTATTGGAAATTCGTTTTCTTATCTAAAAGAGAGAGTTATTTATAATTTTTATTTAATTTAAACAATAAAACACTAGACAAACACAAACACTCACTCAATAATTCCCTTAGTTCCAGCACACTCTTATCCGCTCCCTAGACTACTCAGTTAAATCATTCATAGTTTTTACCAAATCATATATTTTACTAATACTTTCATTTATTATTTCTACAATTTCCTTGACATATATATTATGATTTTGTAATGTCAATTTGTCATTAAAAGGTTTTAATTTCTGTTCTAATTTTTCCCTTTCTTCTTTATACATGTCACACAAGTACATAATATGGTATACCGTCTGAGCTCCCTTTTCACATTGACAGCTGTCGTCTTATATTTTATTTATTTTAGCTAAATGTTCTTAAATTTGACAGTGTCCCGTTAGTACTTTCAACACACTATTATTTATATTGCTTTTACTTTAGTACCATTGTTGTATATTTTTAGTATTTAGGCCGGTTTATGTTGCATCGTACTCTGATTGCCAATTTATAACACTTAGTTTATAGATTTCTTTCTTTAATTCTTTTATACTAATAGGTTGATTATTTATATTTTTTTCAGTACAAATATTATTGTGCTCTAATATTTTATTGTATGTATTTCCGATGTATTCTATTTCGTCTACTTCACTTTTGATTTGATGTATCATATTTCTTTCTTTTATACTATAGTCTATTGGAATTTCTTTACTGGCAGTTATCGTGGATACATATGGTGTTGTTGGTGTTAAATTCATTATTTTTATCAATGCATATCTTTGTGATGCTCTTAGTATTCTTTTAATGTATGTATTTTCAATTTCATTTCTGTAACAAGTGCTAGCATATTGTATAATATTACGGTATAATACCTGAAATATTATTTGCTTATTTTTATTATTATAATTTTAATTTAAAAAATATATTCTTATCTTTTTCGGTTATATATTAAACATGTGGGACAAAACCTTATCTATTATCCAAAATAATGCCTAAGTATACTATTTCCTTTTTAACTTTTATAGTTTGTTTGTCATACTTTATCACTGGCGGTCTTTGACATAATTTGCCTTTTAAAATTATGGCAACTGTTTTCTTTACTGATATTTTAAGTTTTTTCTTTTTCATCTATGTGAAAGTTTTATCCATTATGTTTTGTGTCCGTTCTTCTATTTCCTTTCTTGTATTACCTTCTATCAATATTATACGATCGTCCGCGAATGCCACAACTTTTGAATCCTCATTATTGATTTGTACTATGTAATCATTTATTACTAAATTCCTTATACTTGGCCCCATTAATGATCCTTGTGGACAGCTGCGATTTATTTCCCTTTTTAACGTTATCTAACTATCTTGTTCTATTAAGTTCCGGTTGTTCAAATAGCCCCATAAAATTTCTTTCCATTTTTTTCCCTATTGGTATTTTATTTATCTGTTCTTTAATGTCTTTCCATGCCACCGTTGAAAATGCGTTGCTTGTGTCTATTTAAATGCCAATGAAATACTTTTTGTAGTTGTTTATATTAAATTAGACTGTTCGCGTCCCACCAAGGCGAACCGGGTTCATTCCTCTGACCGGTTCACACCGAATTTTCGCAAGTGGGAATCGTGCCGGACGATGCCGTTGGTCGGTGGGTTTTCTCGGGGATATCCCGTTTTCTCCTTCTTTTCACTGCGGCGCTGCTCCATACTCACCTCAATCAACCTTCATCGGCTCTCAAGACCTCGATGTTAAGAGCCGTCCAAATCTCTTCACCCACTCACTCTCCTTCGACCCCCAGATCACGCACCCCGTATGCGATTTTGCGAATGGACGCAGGAACATGTGGACGCGCTACCAAACATCCTCTTCGCCGATGAAGTTACGTTCACACGTCAAGGCATTCATAACACACACGCGATTCGCACACGTGGGCACACGAAAATCCACACGACGTTATCGAAACTCATTTCCACGAACTTTTTCCAGTGAATGTGTGGCACGAATTACTTGGCAATCAACAAATCGGACCGCGTATTTTGATGCCACTCTCGCTCCTCGTGCATACGGAGGAGTTTCTGTAAAACACCTTACCGCTGTAATTGGATGACGTGCCGTACGCAGTTCGGCGTGGGATGTGGTTGCAGCGGGATGGACCACCGCCTCACTCCGGCAGGGCTCTCACTGCGTTCCTGAACGCTGGGTAACCGCGCAGGTGGATTGGAAGACGTGGGCCAACCCCGTGGCCGGCGCGCTCCCCGGACCTCTCTCCGTTGAACTTTGTCTTCTGGGGCTGCCTGAAGAGTGGGGTACACAGCGGACGGCGACCATACACAGGAGACCAGTTGCTACAGGCGATAACAGACGCCACTAATCAACTCCGAAATGAACTTGCAGTCATGCAGTGACAACGCTCCATGGTACAATCTATTGTAGCCTGCTTACTGTCAGATGGTGCACATTTTGAACGGCTTGTGTGAGACGTTCACCATGAATGTATAGGCCATTCGCGGTAAAGTGAGCACTCCTGAAAGCCCTCTCGTTTTGAATAATAGTCAATAAACATATTTCATTTCAGCCGTACACGTTAATTTCCAAGAGCTGTGGAATCTACGCAATGTGTTTATTACTTACATGGCGATATTTGTGTAAAAATGTGGTTGCAGGATACAATATGGCTGAAATAAAAAAGTAACTAGGGGCTCAAAAATGCTAACTTTACCGTGAACCGCCTATAATCAATTGCATTAAAGACATTCGGTAATTCCAATTAGTGTTTTTATTGCATTTATGTCCCGTTCACTCTGAAATGGGGCTGCACAGCCTACCTGTGTATATGTAATTTTGTGTTGTCAATGATCTATATAACTCGCTGCCGAAGTATGCCAGTTATTGTCGACTTAAAGCGTTGTAATTAGTTAATTATTCTTATTCGCGATAGTTAGTTTTGATGTGCTGTGAAATGCTTTGAAGATCCCGGTAGGCATTGGCGAAACGATGACACCACATCCGCGGTTCCAAGGACCACAATTTGACAACCACGTCGAGCCAGCGACGCGCAACCTTTGTTCAGGGACGGATGGAGGCGTCGCAATGGAAGTGGGTTTTAACAGGAAAAGTGATCGGGCCGTTGATGACGGGTGCGATTAAATTCATTAGCGACGACGGTGATTAGAGCTCAACGTTAATTACGTTCTGTTAGTGACGACGCGAAATTGGAGCGCTTTTGACGCCATCCACTCCGCGTCTCCTACAGCCGCCTGCTTTCCCAAGCTACTTGTTCACAGGGCTCAAGTAAAGTGTTAGAAAAAAAAAAAAAAAAAAAAAAAACCCTCAAAATTTCTAAACATGTACAAAAGACGTAGGCCGGCCCCAATTACCTTCTCACAACACGGTTACTCCTTAGAAGCGGGTGGCATGTCCTGCGAAATTATTTACAAACTTATAATACCACGACCATGTCAATCACTTAAATAAAATCGAAAAGGATGACCCAAATAAAATATAGTTTTAAATGTTTAGCATGGTATTTAGTTTTTTATTTTCCGTACATATAATTCAATATCAAACGCATGTCTTAATAAAAAAATTTTATGTGCCTCTCTGATTGATTTACATAGCACAAGAGGAGTATTTTAGCCAGTAAGCCACTAACAACTCACACATGTCACATGGACATGTGACATTACGTTAAATTTTGAACGTGTTTAATTGTAGACCGCTCATGCATGTATTTTAAAGACTTACACGTACAGCAGTTTTAGAGAAATATACTGTGTTTCGTATTAGAATATTTCCTGCTTTTTGGTTGGTAGTATATCACGTTCAGAGTAGTTGTTTCAAAAGCCCGTTAACCCGAAACAACAAATCCATGGCCCCGGATAATTTATAATATGCTTAAATATTAACCCGTATTTAACTGAACATACTTGTAATTCTTTTAAATAGATAAAATCACTGGCTATTAGGTGTTCATATCTGACGTAATTTGAATGCCAGCTGCGAAGTATACTTTAATATTTGTCTTTTATGCTATGCATAACCAAACCGAGGATATTTGTTTTGTCTGCGGAATAATTTCACCCTTGTTTCAAAAACACAACGCAGGTATTGACACATGCCTATCTACTAACGTTCGCGAGTTGTCGCTCGTATTAACCGAGTTAGTTTATGCAGTAGACGCATGGCGCTGTGCGATAACAGTGTGGCTTTGATTTGTCTGTCTAGCGATAATATAATGAAAGTAAGAAATAAGAACTTTTTACCTCCGTGCATATCACCAAGCTCTATCTGGTAGAACTTTACATCCGTTCTGTAGTCAAAAATACTCTTTCTGCTACGGCATCAACATAACATATCAAAAACAAACAGTTCATTCCATATTGTAATTTTTCCAGACTATGAAATGGACTTTTGTATCATAACTTAGGTTACAAAAATTGCTTTCAGGTAACATCTTACAGATAATGGATTCAAACCATTTATGCAAACAGATAGACAAACTTTGTCAATAATATTAAATCGAGCTCTATTTAAAAAAAAAAAAAATAACGTATCATAAATATATATCTTTATAACCGTATATCTGGTTGTAACATCTTCTGTAACATTGACTGTCTTATATGAAATTTTATCATTTGGGTAAAATTCGGAATTTTTTTTTACATCTTTCTAAGTAAAATTTTATCTCTGAACAACTATTGAAACTTACAATAAGTCATTTCCTACAAGTGCTTCGTTAACTTCCAAACCAAAATAAAATCATGTATCAAATAGGATAAATTCCATGGACGTTCCAAGAATAAATATTGTAACTTGCCTTGTACATGGCATTGAAAACTAGCGCTGCTTCGATAACAGCGCCCTGCGCTGTCAATAAGAATGACAACTTTCTACGTCAGTGTCAGAATCAAAACCTGTCCTTTTAATATCGTGGTGCATACCCTGAATGTACTGGCACCCCCAGTCACCTTTAGGCGAAACAGTTAGTATTGAAATAACCTTTCCATAGTTAACTGATGTCGAAACAGTTAGTATTGAAATAACCTTTCCATAGTTAACTGATGTCGAAACAGTTAGTATTGAAATAACCTTTCCATAGTTAACTGATGTCGAAACAGTTAGTATTGAAATAACCTTTCCATTGTTAACTGATGTCGAAAGCGCACAGCTGCTGTTAAGGGGCCAGACTACCTGGCGCTGGAAATGCAATGCAGTGAGTTTGAAATCCCGATTAATTTTTTTCTGTGACCCATCTCCGTATCTGATGTAGTTCGTGTGAGTCGTCTAGTGCAGCTGTATGTACGAAGCGACATCTAGTGCCCTTGTTTAGATAACATATTCAACAGACATGGACTTCCTGATGTAGTTCGTGTGAGTCGTCTAGTGCAGCTGTATGTACTAAGCGACATCTAGTGCCCTTGTTTAGATAACATATTCAACAGACATGGACTACCTGATGTAGTTCGTGTGAGTCGCCTAGTGCAGCTGTATGTACGAAGCGACATCTAGTGCCCTTGTTTAGATAACATATTCAACAGACATGGACTACCTGATGATGGTTGTTCAGCTTTTTAAAATTATTATTGGGCGTAACAAAAGAGAAAATAACACATAGTGGTAATATATGATTTTGTCGGCTGGCTGATTTATAATTACTGAAGCAGCTATTCCCATGAAGAAGAAATCAATAATTCGTCTGTTTTATTTGAGCTTCAAGAGTGATGCCTGAAATCTGTTATTTGTGTTGAATACAAGATGACATCCACGAGAGCTACTGAGTTCTTCTAAATTTAATTTTGGTGGCTAATTTCTACAGAGCATGTTTCTCAAACTGACTGAATTCCTAGGAAAGTGTGTTAAAACTTAATTACGTCTAATATTAGTTCCAGTTTTATTATTCCTGCTCTGGTATCGTCATCCACGAATTTGAAGCAAGTCGTGTTATTTAAAATGGTCATAATCAAATACATTCATCATTTACCATAATAATATAATACACGTTACATTTGCAGTGTCTTCGTGAAGTTAAATGGATTGTGCCGTCACATTTCTTTAGAAAATCATTAGATGTTCGCCAAATACGATTATCTACAAAACGAAAATACACCTGAGGCTATTTGTGTTAGGCAGGTACTCCAAAGACATCACGCAAAATTGGAAATATTATTTGAATGCTCTCCGACATGGCTGAAAACTGCCTTTTCAGACTGCTGTTTCTCAAAGCATCCGGCTCGGATTCATGTGAAACTACGGCAGAGGAATGCAATGGACTTTGATACTACGTCGCATCCGGTGAAATGATACGGTCACAGCTATCGCTCTGGGTGCGGTCGACGTGAATGTTACGTCGATTCAATTTAAGTGAGTTGTGAGGATTGTTTCCGTAACTTTACGACGGCCCCATACTTTGACGACGTGGACGAAGGAAAATTACTTCGCCAGCAATTTTCGCAATGTTCTCTAAATTGTAACATTACATCGGCAACCGGCAAAGTGTAAGTTATTCGAATGAACACGACATATTGTATATTACTACGCGTGGGAAAGAGCGTTTTATTCGGACGCTTCGAACACGGCATTATTTTGGTAGAGTGCCGGTCAATGACGAACGTTGCGCAGTGTAGTAAGTGTGTCCGGTGTTGTCTGAACCAATAGCAGGTCTGCAAATGTGAATAAAGAGACTGTTACATTTGAGACATTTCACAAATTGCCATTAACACGTTGGGCGCCACTTTCAATTAAATTACATATGCAAAATTTTTCAGCTTCGAAATAATTTTTATTTAGCAATCTTCCTTTTCAGCCCATTCAAACCATTTTTTTTTTTCAATCTTCTCGAATACAATAAAATTCAATGTTCCTTGTCTTCAGTTATTACTCATTTACCTTTAAAAAATCTTGCTGCAATTAGTTTAATAAAATTCACCCATATTCTTGATTATTTTATCTTTAAAACTTCTTGTAAATATCCACGTCCCTCTTTGGAGGCGGTGAGGATTTTCCTGTTAAAAAATTTAGTTATATTTTACTTTTACCTTTCTTATGTTGTCTTGTGTCCTCCGATTGGCTGTATTCTGACTACTAGGCCTACACATCTCTCGGCCAATCAGCAATGGCCAGACGGGAGACAACCAGGTTAATTTCATTTGGCACTTTAATACCGACTACCCTCTAGAAAAGAAATTAAAATTAAGAAACAAACCTACGGTCAACATCAGACACACGTTTCAGAAAAACTATTCCCATATATTTAAGCAATAGATTAGACAAAAGGAATTTTGTTTTTTTTTTCTATATAATGCTGCTTGATGCTACCAAACTGGGGGAAGGTAGGAAGATATACTGCAACATAAAAAAATGAACGGTCTTAATCTGTCCCAACAGAATCACACACACCAAAGAGTATGCAACTCTTTCAAGATCAACCATGGCAGGCAACGCAGCAAAACTGTAGAAAACAAACTCTATAACACACCACCTTACTATACAATTTACAGTAAAAACGAATCACTATGATTGCCTCTATTGGCAAATAGAATACTGAGGTAGTTACCACACTTCAAAGGTATTCCCATAGGAAAGACATTCAGCAGCCCACACTTGATCCATATCACAGAAAAATCGCCTCTTACAAAAAAACTATGGAAGTACAAATTTATATATTTTTTAAATAATATGAACGGCAATGAATACCTACATTTTCCAAATACAGGGAAGACAAAATATTTCTACCATTCCACATTCCAACTATGCAAGTAATCTAGTAGTTGCCAGGGGCAACGTACTGAAAACAACACATTAAAAAAATTACTTAGCTTTTCAACTTTCAAAATTGCCGCGCCTAGCGCCATGAAGCCTAACTGCGGATTGCGATCCTGACGTCATCCCCTCGCCAGCCAGCCAGCCCGCGTCACTCGTAGAGCAAGACTGCACGATTATTCGGGCTGGCGGGCGCTTATTTACACACGCGAAAATGCTGCTCAAAATATCGAGAAGGGGCAAGAAAGTACAAGGATTTTATGGAACATGCCAGACGTACGCGTAGTTCCGAGTGCTGCCACGAGGGGGCACTTAACGACCTCGCGAGCGCTGAACGCCACGAGCCAGTTTAGCCTTGCGCCTGGTCGAGGTAGGATGTCTGTAGCCTATATCTGCTTGGAGCCGGACGCGTCAACTCGAGAAAACCTCTGCAAGGTATTTCCCGCAGCACAGCAGTGTCAAGTGTTCACTTACATTAGGCCTACGTTCTAGTAACATTTCTTTAATGATCTCCAATCAGTGTTCCAAGAAATGCAGGCTACAATTTCCACGATTCTTGACTGTAACCTTGGCGTGAACGAAACGTATTTTCACATGCGTAGTTTCATACAAACGTGCGCGCAGCGAAGTAACGGTCAAATCCAATTTTAAACAATTTGGGCTATATTGCGGTCGCAATTTAGGAGAAGTTTATTTTTCACCACAGTGTTCAATACCTACTCGCTCGGCCCGATTCACTAGGCGTGGCGCGTTGTTCGCAGCAGTCTGCATTGCGAGTATTATTAATTTAAAGTCGTTCTAAGATACCTCACGTAATAATTACAAGATATATTGACGTATATTTCCACAGTTTATAGCGATAAAAACCGGGACAGGAATTAAGTTCTTCGAGCTGGCAGGATAGTTTGTTTGGCAGGAAAATGGAGTACACACACGTAATTTCTTAAAGTAGACGATTTGACACGCGTGTCAAATTTTAAGCAAGGCTTCAACGTATTAATACTGAATACTTGTACATGATCTCTATTACAACAAAAAATATTATACTATTAACTTATTTAATGAAACGTGATTTGGAAATGATGTTAAATTAAGCGACGACACAAACAAATACTATGTCTATGATCAACGGTAAACATAAACCCGAAAATCTGCAATGTTACAAGACCAACAGAACTGATGTTCATGCAGTAGTGAATATAGGCGACTAGCTTCTTGCTCGTACTAATTATCTGTCCCGTAATTCTAGCGACACAACGGGAATACCACACACGTGTTCACTACTTCGCGCATAAAGGCGACATCACTTAGCATACGTCGGCACGCGTCGACCGTGGAGCTTCGTCGATTATTGCCTCACACACATGGGCACATCCCTCGCTAGGCAGCAGCCTTGGATTTTCGGAATTTCCGCCGTAAATTGCATTACAGATTTTGTATTTTAATTTGGGCTTCGACAAAGCGTTTGTTATAAAACATGTATTGCTAGACTACTGTTGCCAGCATCGTTTCTGTAACAGAAAGCAAGGAAAAATTATTTATTAATTGCCTGCAATCAATTCTCAAAAAATAATAAATTATACAGAGATGTAATTGTTTGAGTAAGCTTGATGAGCTATTATTTATGTCATGTAGTAGGAAAAACTCCATTAAATGTTCTTAAATGGAACTTTTAGCAAAATGAGTGAAAACCCAAGATGGCGGGGACTGGTCCAACTTAACATCCCCCCCCCCTTTTTCTGAAACTGAGAAGAGTTGTTGCCACTGATAGCTGTCGAATAATTCGTCCCCTTCTTCTCCAAGTTTGGGCCGACAATCACTCTCGTCTTCAAAATTGCTCTCTCTCTCTCTCTCTCTCTCTCTCTCTCTCTCTCTCTCTCTCTCTCTCACACACACACACACACACACACTTTCTTTTTCCGCCTAGCCAATTCCCCGTTGCCCTGGAAAAGTCGATCGTGCTTGAGGGATGCAATGAATGCCTTTTTCCCCGAGGACGAATGCGCCAACTGGGAGGGACAGACGTGGATGATGGATGGGGTGGGTGTTCGCTGAGAAGACATTGACGGATCTGTTGTCAATGATAACTAACAGTCCGCAGCATCCGTCTTCATTAGCTGGAGCCCTCGCCTGGAGTCTCTTAGAGGCTGCGAATGTGTCACGTGACCTATCCGAAACATCGACCGCTGGACCTCAACTTTAACCCGTTCTTTTGAACATCAGTTCCCTCGTTCAAGTGTTTCAAATAGGTAGGGATAGGAAAATTTCGCGAGTTCAATGAATTACCTGTAGGCTAGACTCCACAGTCCTGTGTATACTCGAGCCTCAGTTGTTTGTTCATTGGCTGCTGCCCCATAGAGTAGCCAGTGTTACTTCTCACCTGGAGGTATGGTACTCGCTACTTGTTTCCTTGAAAGTCTGCTTTTGGCTCAGAGTCGTCCAGGGCGTGTCTAGTAAAATGCGATCGAATTGCAATGTCATCTTCAGTATAAACGTGTTTGACGTCTATCTTGACCAGAGATGAACTCGCGAAATGTTCCTATCCCTACAAATAGGTTATATTTTTGTAAGTGGTTAGACTACTCGCCTTCCACCAAAGCGAACTGGGTTCTGTTCCCGGCGGGGTCGCCCCCTGGCTTTTCGCCTGTGGGAATAGTGCTGGACGATGCCACTGGCCGGCGGGTTTTCTCGGGGAGCTTCCGTTTCACCCCGCCCTTGTATTCCGGCGATGCTCCGTACTCACTTCGCTTCACCCTCAACGGTTCTCAAGACCTCGATGTTAAGAGCCACCCAAATCTCTCCGCTCCACTCCACTATTGCGACCCATGAATAACATACTGCCTACTCTATACTATAGGCTGTTCACGATAAAGTGAGCACTTTACAAATGAACCCTAGAAAAAGTCACTGCACCTGCATGAAAATATTCTAATGGGCGCACTGAGTGACATACGCACAGTAAAGTTGGTAACGATGGATGAAAAGTAGTTCCATATCTTAACGTCGAATAAAAAGTGTTAAGTAACCATTTGTTATAACTTAAAATTATTTCTTTCACCTTCTGCTTTTTTAATGCATCGAAGTGTAAAAATGATCAGATATGCGAAAGTATTTACTTTCTTAATAAATTCACAGTTTCATTTGACCTACGCATGAATAATGTTAGGAGGCCCTTGACAGTGTCAATTTTTCATAAGATGGAAGAATACACAATGTGCATACAAGTATATCTATGAATCCATACGACCAATTTTAACTTAACTTATTATGCTGGTAGTATCAATTACAGAGTAAAATTAAATGTGTCTACACAGTGCCTCTTTTTTCCACAATTTTGTAAGATAGCATCACATAAATATATAATATATTGGTGCCATGACTCGGGAGTACTCGACCGATTTCCCCCAGATTTTTCACGCAATTAGTGCTACCATAGGACATGTACACTTATGTGATTTAAGTTACTCAGATGCTTAATTTTCAGAATGGCTGCGCTATAAATATTTCAAGTTAGTAAACCCTGTCTGCTAAAACATTAAACTGATACAACCGAGGATGGTGCTCTTAAGCCTATTATTTTATTGGAAGTTGTTATTAACTCAACTTACATTATAAGGGTTTCTGAGTCCTGGGTAAGGCACGTGTGAATCTGTAATTGCATCACTAGTACTACTTATATTTCTTATTCCATCTCTAATTACGTCTTTGTCAGAAAGATGTTAAAGTCCACCTTCAATCTACGCTTTCTAAGGACTTCATAAAAACTATTTGCATCCATGTGGAGAAAAGTAGGCTCATAAATAGAGACCCATAAAATTCGCGTTATTATTTGGAGACATGTTAAACTTCAAACACATGTGTCTTTGAAATTAGTTTTCCATTGTTGCATACTTTATTTGACATCCCTTGGGTAACTCTGCGCCAATAAGTGAATACTTCACAGTTGTGTGCACCAATCATGTGCAGTTAAGTCAGAGAGGGCGTGGCTTCACATCTACGAAGCAGCCAATGGGGAAATGACGCCGGCTCCGGTATATACAGTACTGTGAAGGTCAGCCTGATGCCAAATAATAACGCGAATTTTGCATGTCTCTACTGATAAATTATGTGGGTGCATTCTTTCTTTCTTCTTCCAGTCCCTTCTGCACCATTTTCAGCCCTTCAAATATTCCCTGTGATAAACGTACTTTTCACAGCTGCCTCTGCCTTTTTATTTTTAAGATTTTTTTTCCCCCATATCTTAAAAATCTACTTTCTATGCTTCCCGTTTCTTCGTTGCTTGTTCTATAGGCTTATTTAATCTGTTTATAATATTAAAAAAATAATTATAAATATTACAAGTAAACCTTGCTTGCTCGAAGACCTCAACGACTGTGGGTACCAACTCTGGTTTGTTCAAGTATTTATTCATAAATTGTAAGCTGATCCAACTTTACATAAAACGTTATCGAACTCATCGTAAAACGATACTTCGCCAGTAAAAAGTTTGGTAAATAGAAAACCTCACTCGAAAATTGCACTACTGTGACTTAAATACAAACATCAACTATGCTAGGATATACTGCGAAGAACTCTCTCCAGTAGTGGTTGATCTATGAGCTGCGATATGTATTCTCCTCGCTTGCAATTATTTACATTCACGAAGGAGCATCTCAGAATCAACAATGATTGATAAGATGTTTCGCAAATTGGTGATGCACACTTTGCCTCGACCTTTATGCGGTCGAAAAGTACGTGCAACGCCTTAAAGGCATGTTCCGGGATAGCATGTTTTATATCACTAACTGCAAGAGGTTTATAAAGGACCGCATAAACGTAAATAATTGTAGTCAAATGAATATAGTTTTCAAAATATATTACCGAAAAGGCGAAAATTTCGGAATATTGGAGCCAAAGTTTCTATGTTGCTAAATACCTTTGCCAACTAAATAACATATTATGTGATCTATATCATATACACAAAGTGTTATATATGTATTGAGGATACTTAACAATCGGTGCTTGGGTAATATCATCCTGAATCTATTTTAATATACGTATTTCTGTTTGTGCCAACACGTTTTTATTCGTCCGGGAGAAAATTATATTAATATCCATTAGTTTCTCCAGGATGAATGGATATGAGTTAGCAATAAATCAATGCCTGTTTAAAAATAGATTCACCATTCCAGTACTCGAGTATCAATTTAATTAACATGTAGATCACATGACCTGGGATTTATTTGGCAAAGTTAATTAGGAGCAGAGAAACCTGGGCTCCCATATACCAAAATTTTCGACTTTTCAATGCTATATTTAGAAAAGTATTATCATTTCGCTACAAATATTTACATCTATGTGGTCATTAAATAATTCTGTTTCAGATAATTAAATAAAAATCGTCGCGAATTATGGCCTTCGGGGTACAGTGTGTAATGTAACAAGGGAGATTAATTTCAAGACGTAATGAAACCTACACGAACACAGACACTGCCCCAAGTAGGTACGGTGAAAATGTATAAATAACGATGAAGGCACAGTTCACTCGGAAGAAAGGGGTGGATATGGTGCAATGGAAGGTTTCCCGCCGCTTACTTTACATAGCATTTGTAGTGCGATTAACACAGAGATGCCGATTTCTTCTCAAAAAGTAATATGCTTCATTCACGAATATCAATTCACTGAATCCACTAGCACCATACGTTTGGCTGTAAAAATTACCACGTTTGTCAAACTTAAGAAGAAAAAATCGTCATACGACTTTTATCATTTGGAGGTAGAAATAAATAAATAATTATTTTGTTATCCAATGAAACTCAAAATTTCTCCACTTGTGATTTGGATGAATTTTATTTTTTTAAATCATTACATTGTAGATTACAAGCAGCAAGGAAAATCAGCAAAATTAAATTAATTTTTTTTTTCTGGGATAAAATTGCACAAAGGTATAATTGTTTTTATGAACCACTCTCATTTATTCAGTTACGGAAGGTTGCATACAAACCCGTGGGGTGATATTTATTACTGTGGCCAAGATACCACCCGACTAAACGTACATGGCAGTATAGGGAGCGTATCAAGGACTCAGAAATACAATATCCTGCCGTCCCCTCGCGGAGGGTACAGTCTCATTACAGTTAATGGGGAATCCAATACGACTGAGCCGTTCGGATTCCCCCTCCTTATCTTCCTTCAGAGAGGATATATGGGACCGCGGGCAAGAACATACGGCGAACCTGTTACCCAATGACTCGCCGTCTACAATTCTTTTGGCACAGGATTAATTGAGTAGATTTTAGAAATGTTCTTAGTTACTTATTTCACTCTTTTGTGTAGTTTTTCGCTACTTTAAAAAAAAAAAAAAAAAAAAAAAAAAAAACTGCACATACGAAAATGTAATCAACATACTTTATAGTACCGCAGTTCTTATTGGAATATGTATCAAACATAAATGTATCAAGTAAGTGGTCACAAATCACACTTTTTACTACTCCAGTGTTTACGTTAAATTTTGTAATAATTAATGCTCAAAGAAATTTTTCAAAGTCTGTCTTCGTATAACTCAGCTAACCGGAAGCAATTATATAAGGGTCATTGTGTCACTAGGGTGGAAAAATAATTGCTTTATATGAATATGTTTGTATTTATATTCCGAATTTTGGCTCATTTAACTAATTCCTATGTAGTGACATCACTGCTAAAAAAAAAAATAGGGCTATGGAAGTTGTAAAAATTAGAAAACCTTGATTCTAAGAACAAGTGAGATTTGGCGTCATGGTAAGCGTATTTGAGGCTACCTACGTTTCAGTGCGATAACATTATATCTCTGACAATTGATGTGGCCTGGTTAAAATCAAAACACATCTTAAGTGTGTGGCTAAAGTAAGTTTCCTTTAGTAGCACAGAACAATTTTAAGGGTGGGGGGGGGAGGGGAGGCAAGTTTGAAGGCCGGTGTAGCGAGGCTAATGAATGAGCACAACACGTTGTGCAGATGTGAGGATATAGAGCACCGGATAAATCTGCTCGTATCATACTACCTTCTACGAGACCTGCAATTAAGCCGGCCTGAAGCAAACACATGCTAAACCTGTGAGTGGGACAGACTACATCTTGGCAATGGTAATCCTGACCTTAACACGGAATAGTAAAAGGGGGTGTTTTATTAAACGACGTCTGGCCAACTGCTGGTAACCAATGTGGCAGAACTTTATCAAAATTATGGGGTAAGCGGGACCTCTAAAAGCAAATTTTAACCCTTTCGGTATAGCATTATCTTGTCAGCTGGAAGTTTTGCAAGCTTGCAATATTTCTACGTACGCTGTACTTGTGTCTAGTGTATTATCTGTAAACCAGTGAACAGCGAGCTATGCGTTCAAACAAAGACTTTACAATTAGCCATTTATAAACGAGAGTTGTCATAACTTTCGCTAAAGGCTGTTCACGATAAAGTGAGCACTTTTGAAACCAACCTTAGAAAAAAGTCACTGCCCCTACCTGCATGTATTTTAACGGGCGCTCTGAGTGACATGTGCCTGGTAAGGTTGGTAACGATAGATGGGAAGTATTTCCGTAACTTAACGTCGAATGAAAAGTGCTAGGCAACCATTTCTGATGATTTAAATTATTTCTTTCGTTTATTTTTATAATGCATCGAAGTTTAAACATGAGTAGATTTGTAATATATTTGTAATATAATTTCACAGTTTCATTAGGCTGACGCACGAATAAAGCGATGACGCCCATGACAATGTTAATCTTACATAAGGCGGAAGAATACACAACATGCACTCAAGTAGATCTTAAGAAGGGCTTTCAAAAGTGCTCATTTTACCGTGAATAGCCTATAATCAGTTTATCGACTGGGAAGACTCTCAAGGCATTGGGTACTGATTATCTGCTGTGTATAGTCAGGGCTGAGCAAAATACTTAGTAAAGTGTAATTGAAGTAAAAAAAAAAACACACAATAATGTGCGAAGGGGACTAAAAATACAAAATACTTTAGAAACAGTATTTGAAATGCAAAATACAAAATAGTATTTACTTTAGTTCAACTTCAAGGAAATTCCTCCGCTTCAAGCATATATAGCTCAACCGAGACGAAAATTTCACCAAAGGGACAACACACCGCATTTATGTGCATTCAGTGAAATAATATTTTGCATAAGAACTATTTCTTACATAGCATTACCAATAAATATATTTACTCTCTGTAATTATGGAATACTATAATCTTTGATAGAATATACCTAAAAGTTCAATTTTTACCAAGAATAAGGTATAGGCTGTTCACGTTAAAGTGAGCACTTTTTAAGGGGAATGGTGCATGAAAGCATTATATTTACCCGATTTTCGATAGAAGTCGTTTTGCAAAGGGTTAATCGAAATTTTTGGTTCAACAAGATGTGAAAAATAATTTTCAACGCCTTTTTAGGTTGTTGGATTTTCATTGCCTTCATTATTCTCGGAGCACTGATGGAAGAAAAAGAAATGATTTTTTCTTATCTTCAATGAGAGCTCCGAGAATAACGAACGTAGAGAACTTTTAACTATGTGTTAAGGCGTTAAAAATTGTTATTTACCTCTTGTCGAACCAAAAATTTCGAAAAAATCCTCAGCAAAACAAATTGTGACAAAAAATTATATAAATATACGATTTTCGTATATTTTCAGCCACATAGAATCATTTAACTATATTTTTAAATAAATAGCGTCATGTAAGTAATAAACACAGTGTGTATATTCCACAGCACTCGGAAGTTAACGTCTATAGCTAAAGTAACATATATTTATTGACTGTTATTCAAAATGAGAGGACTTTCAAAAGTGCTCGCTTTACCGCGAATAGACTCTATGAAATCATTTGGAAATTTAATATACCAGTGTATACGCTTAGTGAGAAAGCAGGAATGGTAATGTTTTCCCTTATACATTTATTGTAGGGTTCCTACATTTGTTCAGGAAGCAGTCAAACGCATAGCGAAGTAGCGCTGCTAAACATTCCTATATCTGCTTGGTAATATTACCGTACAGAGTATAAGTCAAAAACTTCTATTAAAATTTAGGAAGTTTACCGGGGAAATTTCTTACACTGTAGCCTATACTTTGATGTTAACGCGAGTACAAAACGCTTGTGGTCCATGGAATATCTAGGAAACTATCAAACATGTCAAACGTGGGGTGATTTTTCCAATGTGTTTGATTCGTGAAGTGCGAAGAAATCGCGAACAGACCACATTAGCTTGTGTATTTACGTTGTCGAGCACCGTAATCTGTCATGACGCCAGGTAGGCTGGGTGCGCGTCGGGCAAGCTCCGCTAGGCGCTGTCGGTCCAGGACCGTTCGTGATTGATGGCATTGCATGCGCGGCATCGCTCGACGCAACTGCCAATCCGACGCCGGTGGTAATTGCCGTACTGCAGTGGGACCACTGCATGCCTTGCACGTGCAATAAACACGAGAGATGCACAGTCAGCGGGTAAAGGTGTGATGTGGACAGTATGCTCCGGGCAGCGCATACAATCCCCGCTATCGCCAGCTTAACCCATTCAGACCCAGTGTAAACAATTATGTACATACGCACGTGTAGATCATTTTTGGTCTGTACTGCACGCTGCGAAGTTCAACGACCAATGATCTTACCTGCGGGTAAATTATTAGCAGACGGTCTTACTGGTCTAGGCCATAATGGGTTCGTATAAATGCAGCCGAACAAATAGCCTGCAGCTCATTGGCTGTGGCAACTAAACAAGTGTTGTTTCGACTTAAGTACAGCACGCATCATAAAATGTCTTGTTTGTAACGCCTGAGACAATAAATTAAAGTGGGTCTGAAAGGGTTAAGCTATATTCCAACTGAGCACTGTTGTAAGCCTTCTCGTTTGGAATAATAGTCAGTAAGTCAATTTTATTTTAGCCTTAGACGTTAACTTCCAAGTGCGGTCGAATATATAAACTGTGTATATTACTTACATGGTAATATTTATTTTAGAAAGTTATTAAAGTATAAAAAATGACTGAAAGAAAAAATTAAATATGGCACACTATCACAACTTCCTGAACAGTAGGATTTACGTTGCATATGAAAGAAGAATATAGTCTGTTGGCGGTTTGTTCACACTTTTAGAATTAAACCTTTAGAAAATCACCCCATGTTTGACGTGGTTATTTACTTTCTTAATACACCATGTATCACAGTCGTTTTACACCTTCGTTAATATGGAATTACCTTAGCTTTTGTTAAATTGAAGTTTTATCAATATTTTATTTATAAATTATAATATTTAGACTATAATAAATACTAATAAAACCAGCGAGAAAATATGTGTGTTGGTAGCATCTAGTAAGAAATAGTTCTCGTACAAAATATCATTACAACTGAGTGCGCACGAATTCGGTGCGTTGTCTTTTGGGTAAATTTTTTATACTTAGTTAAGCTTAATTTGTTTACTTTCGAAATTGGGTGTGGCTGTGTTGGGGACACGGCCTTTTGTTTTGCGTAAATACGTCTACGTTGACGCGCTCGGATGACTTGATGTTTATTTTACGTTCCCGGCACCGCTTCACTCGATCATATGGGGTTTTATGGGTATCGCTGGATTACTTTTGAGATGCTCTTTCTAACCGTATACGATTTCTGCATTTCTACTTGTCTTTTTGACGAGTATAGGCAGACATTGTGTTAAGTTATCTTAATTTTTTACATTAAACGCATGCAATCTCACCATAACTACGCCACACAAATGTTGTCGTACACGAAATAGATTTATCCTGACTATAGCTGTCGATCGAAACCTAAGCGAGCATCGTATCTTCTTCTAGTCAAAAGATATACTACGCAAAAGTAATGAGACGCGGCGAAACGAACTCAAAACTGCGCCTCCACCATCCCCCTCCTTTCGCCCGCTTCGCAGTCCTCACTCAACGTGGCATATTCTTTGATCCTTTGACAATCGAGTGGTGTAATTGAATTTTGAATGTAGATGATAGATTCGGAGCTGCAATGCCAAACTGAATCCCCCGATTTTGTTATCATCGGATTTTCTGGATTGTTGCAAATTTAAAAAAAATTATTCACGTCAATAGGTGGTTAGAGGATTAAAATTAGCTGAAAGGAACAAAATAACAAGGCCTTAGAAGTGCTCATTATACCGCGAACAGCCTATAGCACAGAGTACTCAAGAGTACAGAAGTGAAACAGCCAGTTATGCAGCGAACGCCATCAAAACGGCATAATTAGCTAGCAACGTGTTGGGACGCCGTCCGCCAACCAGTGACTGGTAACCTGCCCGCCAGCCGGCAGCCCAACCAATAGGGAACCTTCCGCAGCGAGCAGTAGCCAGTCAGACACGAGGCCCGTTCCCAAAGTCTCGTGTGCAGCCAACCAGCGACTGGTTTCGCCCCCATCAAAGGAACTGCCACATTTCCTTCTCTGCGTAATTATACACTCTGTGGTTCTAGTGATGAGTAGAGATTTGCAAAATTCCCGTTATTATTCGGCACCAGGTTAAACTACACTGTACCCGGCGTCGTTTTTCCATTGGCTGCTGCATAGATATGAAACCACGCCCTTTCAAACTGAATTGCACGTGATTGGGGCACACGATTGTGAAGAGTTCATTTACTGGCGCAAAGTTACCCAGGATGTGTCAGATACAGTATGCTTAGGGCCCCGTGATTTTTCGCCAAAAGATTGTAGCACACAGTAGACTTCAACACTTTATATACACTCCGGCTGTTGCCATACCTCCATTGGCTGATGCCGTTTCCACATTTGACCAAGCCACTCAGGATTATTTTACTCCGACGATGAACTTTCATAATTCGCGCGCTAACTGGGACCAGACCATGCTACAGCCAATCAAAAAAGGTGGATGGCGCTACAGTGCTTTAAAGTGTATCTTGTCTCGAAATCTTTTCGTGAAATATCACTGCCCCTAACTTTGCTCCAATGACAAACGTATTGCAAAGGCACACGTGTTTTAATTTTAACGTGTCCCCAAATAACGCGAATATTGCATGTCTCCGATGATGAGTTACACTTGTTTTTCCTTAAATCACATTTTTGAAGGACGTTTGTGTCTGTGCTGCATCTACGGTTGAAAAGTGTTTATAGACGGTTAACCGTAAAGAGAGCACTTCTGAAATCAACCTTTGAAATTTTTCTCTGCCTCTACATGCATGCATTTTAAATGGCAAACTGTCTGGTGTGCACCCAGTTACATTAGTAAAAATACGGAAGGAATGTAGTTCCACATCTTAACGCTGAGTTTGAAATTTAGGTCAACGTTTGTGAATAATTTATCTAGTTTTAGTGCATATAAATATAATAATGAGCACATTTTTTAACTATTTACTTTTCTTATAATTTCGTAGCTTTCTTAACCGACGCATGAATAAAGTGATTAGGTCCGTGGCAATTATAATTTTACTTGGCGGTAGATCATTCAGTGTTCATGCAAGAAAATTTTATGCATGACTTTAAAACGTCTGTTCCACTGTTGATTACAGCCTCTGAATGTGCTTTCTGGTTTATGATACTAATAATTTTAATGTCTTGTTTTTAACATTTTGGTTTTACTATGTTGAAGATTTAAAATTTAAATTTTTCGGTAATTTTCAGAGATCCGGAAATTTCGCGAATTCATTTGAGGACATCTTAAACTTCAATCACATGTGCATTTCAGTTTTTGTTTCTATTGTACCACATTTCTTAAGACCCGCCCCGGTCGTATTTCGGTCAATGAAGCACCTGCAAGGGAAACGAGGCCCGAATGCCGCCCTACCTGGTCTGGGGTTAGTCTGAAGCAACAGCCAATGAGGCTCGAGTACACATAGTGTCGGGGAGTCTAGCTTGTTGCCCAATGGATTCGCGAAATTTCCAGGTTTCTAGTAGGGATAGGAACATTTCGCGAATTCATTTCAGGACAAGATAGATTTTAAACGCGTGTGCCCTGAAGTCACCTATGCTGTTAGATCAGAGTTTATTATGCACGACCTAGATGACTCTGAGCCAATAGCAGACTTGCAATAGGACAAGAAGTGAATCCCATGCTGCCAGGTGTGTGGTAACACTGGATCAGTAGCCAATGAACAAACATCTGAGACTCGACTGTGCAAAGGATTGTGGAGTCTAGCCTACAGGACACTGAACCCTCGAAATTTTCCTATCCCTAGTCTCTAGTTGTGTACTATGTAATAATATTAAATTATTTTATGTGATTTTCATTGCTCCTGATAACTGGAGTGTAACTTATATTAATAATATTCCGGGAGGGTGATAGGCTCTAGATTTCAAGCTCCCCGTGACTCCCAGCGGAAACTGGTAATTCCGGGCAAATTGCTATCTCTCCTTCCCAGAGAGATTCCCAAGCGACATGATTGATAACTATTTTAATTGATTTTAAATTTGGAATTTTAAAAAAATTGAGCAAGTTTCGATTTTAAAAAATTCAAATTTTAACATGATTATTTAATTGTTTTTAGTGATAAAACGTTCCCTTGGGGGTGATGGATTGGTTTAAAAAAATTTCGAGAATGGAATTTTATTAAGTTCGGAGAATTTTTAATATGTTAGATATAATTGTGGTACATAGGAAGACCCGGAGGGTATGAAGGCTAAGATGGTTATGGTTAAGGGTAGCGAAATTTCGCGAAAAGATTTCAAGACAAGTTAAATTTTAAAACGCTGTATGGTCGTTTACCTATCTTGATTGGCTAAATTACTTCTTGACATGGTGTTAACTGTATGCACGCGAATCACGTAAGATCCGTGCCGATGTTGCCGAGTCCTGAGTGGCCCGGTCAAACACGATAACTGCTTCTCAAGCAGATAGCTACCATGTACTAGCGAAAAATCGCTAGCTCTAGTTATGTAGTTGTTTATTTGAACTTGTTCACGGTAAACGGAGTCGTCAATAAATACATTGCTTACTCCGCAAAACCCGTCACGGAAACTTGGAAACGCGCTAACGCGAATGTCGCTAAGGAAATTTCCTTGCGATTTCCACCCGAGAATGCCGTCCTAATTCGCACAGCGCGGGCGGCCCAAAGCGGCGCGGTCCCTCGAGCGCATAATTATCATATACTATGCCGTGTGATCTACATCTGCCTGTCGTCTTTTCCTCTCTCGCTTTCTCCGCGCCTCCTTTCTCCAGCGGGGATTAAAATTTGTTCGGAATAGATGTCCCGCGGACATATTCTGCGGCTCCCTGGAAAGTTCCGCTTTCGTTTTCCTTTCAAAACCCGTTGAAGTTATCCTGTGTGACTTTCGAAAAGCCGTCTTATTTTCATCGCTTCGTGTTGTTAAAGGACACAGGACACTGAAATTATCCAAAAGCGTATCGCTTTAAAAATAAAAAATCAGTTATTCCTCTTATAATTGGATGTTAGGTTGTACTAAAAACGATACTGTGACCTAAGCCAGAAAAGACTTTTCTTTATAACTTAGCGAAAAATTAGAGCTTATTCACAGTTTTGTTAATCCTTCAAGGCTAGATTTAATTTTTATGGTTTTAGGTGTTGCAAGCAAGCAATATTTTTATGAGTTCTGTACTTTAACCCGGCGTAGCCACAGAGTAGCTGGGTATACAGAGAGACAAAATGGCGCGGAGGTTCTTTGATGTGGGCGTACCCGTTTTCTGATTGGCTGCAAGAGGCTCTGGTAACGGGCTTTACATCTGATTGGCAGAGACCTGAAAAACTCGCGAGTTCAATGACCTGCAGGCTAGATGCCGATTGGCTACGACATTCTGCGAATGTTTTGCTGCTGGCTAAGCGGCCGGTGATTGGCGAGTAACTTATACTAGGCGTTGATTGGCGGACGACGTACTAACATACTGCTGGCCAGTGACGGTGCAGCTGTTCTGCAGGTTTTCTCGGAGGTTTCCATGTATCGACTTTCATTTCTGTCGCGAGAAAATATTCATGTTGAAATATTCCATACTTTTTTTTTCTTATAATTTGAACTGTCACGGCTGCTTATAGGCTGTTCACGGTAAAGTGAGCACTTTTAAATCCCTAGTTACTTTTTATTTGAAATTTTTTTATCCTCTAACCATCTTTTAAAATAAATATTTGACATCTAAATACCAAACACAATGAGTACATTTCACCACACTCGGGAGTTAATGTTTAGGGTTAAAATAAAATATATTTATTAAACATTATTCCAAACGAAGGTGGTTTCAAAACTGCTCACTTTACCATTAATAATAGTCTATACAATGAGATCCATATGAAAACAAGAGAAGCCTCTTAAGCGACTACGAAACCAAGACCATTCAACTCATTTATCCAGATTATGTTCCCAGAGAAGTAAAGGTCCTATACGTAGAGACACTTGTTTCTTGCGAAAATATTTCACGACTAGTTATATTCTAAAACACTCTAGCTACAGTCTACTTTTGTGATCGGATGAATTTGATTTCAACGTGTCTTCAGTATGTAACCGCGAATCGCGGAGGGTCAGAGCTGCAGCAACTTAATTCCTATTGGCCCGGCCAGGTATGCATTTGTTGTCTAACAACAATATGCAGCCAATAACCACATTGAATTTGCAAATGCGCACATGGAATATTGAATTCTAGACTCCGCTATATGACCCTACCTATACATATGTAGTGTACATATCACCTGCCTGCGGCATCTGCGGCTGATGTGAATTTGACGACCTAGGCGGAGGGGAAGAATGATAGGAGGAAGAAAGGAAGAGAGGAAATCGTGAAACCGAGAAGGAAGGAGTGAAAGAGAAGTGGCAAGAGGGTTCCTCGCACGTAATGTTTGCCACGTAATGTACGGTGTCATCGAAAACCTGCCCCCCCGCAGTGACATTGTGGACAATACCTCAGGACCGGCTCGATACATCGAAGGTCTAATCGGGTAGACCGAGCGGGTTGTACTGGGTGCTTGTGTTCAATCACATTCTTGGACCCGTGGAATATCGCGAATTCGTTTGAGGACAAGCTAGACTCCATACGCGTGTACATTCCGCTTTGTTTTCGATCGGATTGCAATTATTTAGCCGTGCCCTGGACGAATTTGAGGCAATAACTGACCAGTAGCAAAGAAAAACACGATCGAATCCTGTGCAACCTGATCTGGAGTTAACCTGGAGCATCAGCCAATGAACGACGTACTGAGGCTCCAGTACACACAGGATTGTGGAGTCCAGCTTGTTGCCAAATGAATCCTCGAAACTTACATGTCTCTAAGCATAACGCCTTTAAGACATTCAGGTCAGCACATATTTAGTATAACTGAACACAAGTTAGAAGTGAATCACCTATATACACTACTGCAGGAACGTCTATTCTGTTGGTTTCTGTATTCCCACTTACCACTCTTCTATTGGTCCACACCACACTGGGAGTGCTTACTGTGATCTACAACGTTCATCATTGGTTGGTCATCAGCCACTGTGGTCGCACAGCAGATTCTGCTCCAATCAAATGTCTCTTACTGTGTAAACATTTTACAGGCAATCGTGTTTTTTTATAATGGTATAACAAAAAATATTTTCTTCAGAGAAACTTTAAGCTACTTGGTTGTATTGTTCTTGTATGATCCTGTTAAATACTAGCAGAACAATGTCTCTATAACTACGTGAGTTTTATTTTCTAAGACGAAGAAATTTTTAAAACTGGCGTTGCTCGATACTAGCTCGAGCGTAGTCCAGAATGTGTTAAAAATTAAAAAAATTTTACTGTTCGTCATAGTGTTACCAAGCTCGGTTTCTATTAAATTTTTTTAACAAATAAGTAGAGCCAGCGATTTTACCCGAAGAAAATCTGAGCACATGATATATTTAAATAATATAAGTACAAACAGAAATTTTTATTTTGCCATTGATCACCCTCTGCTTGAGAAGCCGTTTCTGTTTTTACCGGGTCAATTAGAATTCGACATCGTTGACAATGAACCAAAGTGAGTCGCGTACGAAGAGCAACATGTTGATGTAGCCAATCGAGAAAGGTAAACAACCATACAGTGTTTTGAAATATAACTTGTCTCGAAATCTTTTCGCAAAATTTCACCTCCCCTACAAATTATGTTATAAACATTTTCTGCTGGATTTATTGGATAGCGAAAACATATACTTTTTAAGCAACCGGGTGTCGAAAATTATATCAAATTCTTCGTTATCGCAGCTTCAAACAGTCATGCAAGTTGACACATCACTTCTTTCGTTGCCACAGCCAATGAGCTGTAGGCTATATGTTCGGCTACAGTTAAATGAACCAATTACGACCTATACCCGTAAGACGGTTTGGAAATCACTTGCCCCCAGGCAAGATCTTAAGCCACTGAGCTTGACAGTGTGCAGTACAGACCAAAAATTACCTACAATTGCGTAATGTACACAATTGTGTACCTTGGGTCGGAATGGACTATACACTTATGTTTACAAAATGATCTATTAATCAAAATGACGTGCGGTTTTGACAGTCAAAAATGTAATGTGTGGTGATGGTTTTGACCTGGGAAATGGAAAGGGGACAGTATGAGATGACGTAATGGAAGCCAGGGCAGGTTCTCAATATTGACACGATGTAGCGAGCGAAGGTTCTGGGAAAACACTGCATTGTCGGCGAATGTGCCGCCGTTACTGAGAGCCTTGCCAGATGAAACGGTGCTTCACTTTCCGAGAACATTATTTTTTTCTGTAACGCCGCCTTTGTTCCCCCCTCTTCCCCTCCCTTTATTTTCGAACTACTATGTCCGTGCTGAAACGGTCGTGCTCGATGAAAGGAAACGTTATTCCAAATACCACTGTCGAGTAAAGCCACAGGGACTTCGACGGAATATTTGTTTTGCTTGATCGACGGATTCAATCAGGCAGGAATGAAAACACCGGAAGGAAAGAAGGAGAACATGCCACGTCGCATTTTACGGAGAAATTCTATCCCTACAGCAAATCCATATGCACACAAGCTTTTGAAATCCTACCTGACAGTGAGAAATTTCGCCTTCTTTGATATAGGCTGTTCACGGTAAAGTGAACACTTTTGAAAGACTTGCTTAAGATCTACTTATATGCACGTTGTGTAGTCTTTCGCCTTATGTAAAATTAACATTGTCATAGGCCCCATCACTTTAATTATATGTTGTTCGAGTGAGACTTTAAAATTATCATAAAAGTAAATATTGTGTAATTGTACTCATTTTTACACTCCGATGCATTAAAAAAGCAGAAAGCAAATTAAATCATTTAATTCGTCACAAATGGTTACAATAAAACTTTTTATTCGACTTTAAGATATGGAACTACTTACCGTCAATCGTTACCAACTTTACCAGGCACATGTCATTCAGTGGGCCCATTAAAATAAATGCAGGTAGGGGCAGTGACTTTTTTCTAAAGTTGATTTCAAATAGTGATAACCAAAGTTGTTTTTGTTGACGAAGTAATTTTACTTGAGATTTGAGGGATTTCGGTTGGCTCTTAAAATCGAGGCCATGAAATCTTGTGATGGTTAAATGAAGTGACGATGGAGCAGCGTCGGAATGCAATGGCCTGGGAAACGGGAGATCCCCGAGGAAACGAGCCGACCAGCATCATCGTCCGGCAATATTCACACAAGCGAAAATTCGTGAGTGACCCTGCCGGGGATCGAAGCCGGTTAGCATAGTTGGGAGGCAATTAATATAACCACTACACCTCCGCGGCCTCTTTTTGTATCGGTAAAGATAGTTAGAGCTCTAAAGGATGCATTTAATTTAAAAAAATTAAAAAACAACTTCGGCAATATTTCCTGTAGCAATCATGCCGGAATCACATAGCCCCGACGAGCACAGCACGACACGACAAAATCCGCAACCACGATCATTTTCAATGTGCCTGCTCGAATTTACAGCCCGAAAGTGTTTACTGATGCGACAAGAGTAGAATTTTATCGGATCCATTTAGAAGGCGTTGATTAACTACGCTAGTTTCAAAGGCGGTGGGCACACGGGAAATTTGGAATACATGATGGTGACAAAGTTTTGTAGCTAATGCATACAAAGGTAAAATTATTATTTATAAGCGTTAAATACAATAATTTTCATAATTTGTTTTTTTTTTTTTTTTTTTTTTTTTTATGCTACGTATTTCCCATTGTAGGGAAAATTTACCGTACAATTTCATTTTGCAAAGTTGTACACTCTGTGCTTCGTACCGCGAAGAAGAATAGAAATAATTTCTAATCCAAAACTGCTGGCCGTACGACAGAATTGTCAGGCTTACGTCAGATCTGTCTTGTATTTCATTAGTTTTAAGTACCGTGTCATGCTTGCAGTGGCGTGCTGCTCGGGCTATGTGATTCTGGCATCAGTCCGTGAAACGATTATTCAGACATGGACTTTTGACTTTGTCACAATACTTGTGTATTTCTGCTGGCATTTAAAAGTGGATAATGTTACGTTCAGCAGCGGTGTTTTGGGGGGGGGGGGAGGGTAGTAGTCTCAAACTGCCATCCAGCAGGCATATTTACGTAATGGAACATCGTGACCCCGCCGTGACGGAAACCGGCACATGGTTGTGTGTGGCATCTGTATGTTAACATCGTATCGAGACACGTCGGTGCGATATATCACTTCCCGAAGGTATCGAAAATCGTTGGCAATATATCGCAGGTATCGCTCGCATCGGTATCGAAAATATTAACATCGCAAATGTCGGTCATAATTGCTGGTAAATCTCACTGTAAAAATAAAAAAATTAGAAAATTACCTCACAAGTGTAAGGTAATATTTGCAAACTTGTGGGGGAAACATAGTTTTCTTTACCGGCAAGGTAAAATTACCGCACTCTGGAGTAAAATTCACGTACGTGGTAGTGGAAAATCCCATGAATGGATGGGGAAATTACCTTACGACGTGTGCATCTCGTCAGCATTGTCTCAACAGCTGAGTGGAGGGAAGGGCGGAAGAAACAATCTTGTAACACGCTTGTATTCACAGACGACGTCACGCTGTCGTCGTGATGTATTGGATGGCGCATCGGGGTCTCGTGATAGAGGCCCATGGTTCGCACCCATCCACCAGCAAGTGTCGAGGATTTTAGTGTTGAGGTTTTGGTTACTGTTCATAAGAGGATATAAGTAATTAAAAAATTAACAATACTAATATTCCGGGATATTTTATATTTAATTTTATTATTCATTATAGTTAATTTTCCCTTACTTGTATGGGATCCCTCCCCTCCACTTTTGTCAGGTACTTGTCCCGTACGAATAGGGAAAAGTACTTAATTTCTTATGTAAATTTACTCTACAGTTAAGAGATAATTTTACCTTACATGTAGAGGTAATTAGCTTCCTTTACATGTACGGGAATTTTACCTCTTTTTTTTTTTACAGTGCTGAACTCTGTACGTAGGGAAAGGGGCTCTTGCTTATGGCGTACTCATGGTGTTGTTAACACCATAATATGTCCTGATATATAAGAAAAATGTAGTGGTTGTATTTACTTGATGTGGTACCTGTCGCTAAGTGGTTGAGTGAGTCTCTGTAGCGAATCATGTATATGATTGGCAACTGCGTGCCACGATATAGTCCCTATCGTCTGGGCTGTCGCTTGGCAAAGGAAGATAACACATGCTTATTATTATATTTATTGTATTATATTATATCGTATGTGTCGCTGGTCTGCGCGAGCGGACGGTATAGAAGCGCAGAGTAGCGGGATGATTTATTGACGCGCGCGCGCTATCAGGTACAACCCGACACGCGGCGGCTTTTCCACAAAGGAATGTTTACAAAGTGTGCCTGTTACGCCCAGCAGGGCGCGTGCAGCTCCCGACCTTGGGTATCGGGTGTCTTCGAGACATCTGAAGAATACTCTGGATTACTCACCTCGCTTCTCTCAACTAGACTCGGGGTGCGGTGAACCTTCCATGTCAAGGCTAGCGGCTATAAAAGGCGCGTTGGGCAGTTGTTGAGTGGATGAGTTTCAGCGATAGACGACTAGCGGCGAGAGAAGTGACAAGCGGAGGGGAATTCTGGGACTGCGAGTATCAAGCAGTGAAGAGTGCGGCTGGCAGGCTGGACTATTGTATTGGATGCGTGAGTGAAAGACACTGCAAATGATGGCAACAGATAGATTGAACACGTGTTAATGATGAGCATTAGTTAATGACGGTAACCAAACAGAGACATTAAGAAGAACGTTAACTCTAAATTAACTATAAATTAAATATTGTGGTCACAGAGAAATAAAAAGAGTAATAGTGAAAATTAATAATAGAATGCTGTAAATAATATATGTGTGTATAAATTAGTCATCAAATTTAGTTCTTATATTATTATTAAAACCTCTTTCCCTCACAAACTCAGATACGCTTCTTAGGCGTCCATGTAATGATATTATATTATTATATAATATAATATAATATACTATATTATATTATATTATAATAAGTTATATAATATTAGGTGTATTATTTTATTGGGGAACGGTGTCTGACATTTCTTTGGCCAGTGCCACCATTTTTCTGGCATGTGTGGGGTTATTTCTCTCATCTGTACTTACACACTCTGTGGCCCTACATATCGCATTGAAATGAGTTTAAGACATACTATACCGTGAAGGCTTTTTATTGGGACCATGAAATAAAGAATCCTTGCTTACCTGAATATTATTTAGACCACAGTCAATTGAACATTTTGTAAATACCGGTATGGTTTCTTCTAACTGTTGTTTGTGGTAGCAACGTGTCGTTTGTAAAAACCGACAGTTACACAGATGTAGTTACTAGCGTTCATTTGTCTGTTAAGTAATTACTGTTAAAATATTCCGTGTATTCACAGAAATGTTTAAGGAAATGTACAGTTAACGTGTGGCAACGCAGGGCGCAATGATAAGAAAAGGAACTAATATCTGCGTGTTTAAATAAATTAATATCTCCGTATTTCCAAAAATCTTTGTGATGCAGGGGCGAACACCCCGGATGTTCACACGACGTGTTTTTTTCGCCTCTTTAATTCGAAACTTGTCGTTCCAGCGGCAGTCAGGAAATTCACGGCACGTGTAGCTGTACATCCAGACATCATAACCTAGTACAAACAGACTTTAAAAGTAGCCTGCACTTCGAATATTTTTTAATTACCAGAAAACTACAATATCTCGTCCATCGTGTTATGTTTCAGTGAATGCGGACAAGCCTAGCGAATTGCAGCGATACGTCGGTAATTAGACCAGGCGAAAAATCCAAAACCTTTGAATAATTTTTTTTAAAGCACTTTCATGTGTGAAAATATTATAGGTATTCGATAAAAGTTATGAGGTTGGATACTTGTATTGTTTAGTGATTAAATTTCGCTTTATAAAAATAAAGGCTTGGCCTGTTTTTTTTTTACATTCCTTTTGTACACAGTGAAACAAATGTTTGTTACTGTGATCCACAAAGTAAACCGCAAATACAGAAAAACCGGACGAGTAAAATTACAGGAAGTAACTTACGTTAGTGAAAAAAAAAAAAAAAAAAGAAAAAAGAACGCCTGTAATATTATGGATATCTTTAAATATATTTTTTTACTAGCACTCATACAAAATTTTTTATTTTAGTTCCGTTTAGAGAACAGAATCACAAAAACTGCAGTGTCCATTAGTGAAAATATTGCACTTTTATTAAATGGGCCCTAAGTTACATAGATACTTCCCATTATTCATTGCCAGTGTTAATACAAGTGAGCCAATTTATTTTGTGCTTACGTTAAAATGTAAGCAGTTAGTGAGCAGATCATTTTGAAAAGCTGGTTAATGAAGTATTTCATTTTACAGCAGCGAAGCTGTATAGCGAGGGCAGAGAAGCGGCATATGCGTGTGCGTGTGTGTGTGTGTGTGTGTGTGTGTGCTTAGGAACGCCGTGGGAAATTAAAGGATCACGCTACCTCCCACACCGAGAGCGGCAGTAAGTAGAGGAGAAAGGGGTATTCTGCGTCAGTGACAAGTGCGCTGTAGCTGCAAGCTGCACGAGCGCTCGAAAGACGAGCTTCAACCCACGTCTCTTTCACTGCATGATGAATATTTGCGAAAGGCCTATGCGCGCTGACAAAGGCCGGATTACGTGCGACGAAACGTAACCAATCACCGGCCCCGACGGTGAGATTAAAACTTCACCTCTCCTCCCCCCCACCCCCGTCTTCCTCTTACCCCTAGCGTTTTCCTGTTCCGCCACCACCTCCCAACAGCCACTCCGACCTGCATAAGGGACTTACGGGCTTTTGCGCTCTGCGGGAGCTTTTCGCGGGAAGCAGTATTCTCCCCTACAAACGCACGTAAATTGTTGATAAATCGCGCAGGGCTTGCTGTTACGTATACGGGAACAAACGAACGTAACCTCTTGTGTGTGCAAATCTCATATCCGCCAACCGGGTAGAAAGTCGAGCTCGAAATATGAGTTATGCAGATCTCTCCGGGTATACGAGCCTGCAGCACAAAGGAGCGGTTGTTCTTTTCAAGGTCAGGCCGACAAAGAACCTGAGTTAATGCTGAAAAGCTGTGTTACGATAACCACGTTCTTTCGGCAAAATCGCGTGCTATACAAAAGGTTGACTAATTTTGTTATTTTCTATAAGTTTCTCTTCGTGAAGCGAGAATTTCGTCCACACATGCGTGTGCTTGCGAGCATCGCGTAAAATCGACGGAACTTTAAGGGATGCACGTTTATATTTGAGTGCTTTATTAACCCCGGAAAAAAGGGTACATCAATTCAATAGTCAATAATCCTAAACATGATACATAGGGGAACACGTTTTATAATATTCTCACTTCAAATATACTCAAAAGAACTTATTAAGAAAAATGTTACTAAAAGACTGAGGAAAAGTTTCAGATAATTTTGCTTTAAATATTCATTTTACACCTGTCAAATTAAAAAGGGTCGTGCTCTAACAGACACAGTTAAGAGTCAGTACTTGTTTATTCAGTTTTGTATGTAACATGTTGGCCTTCAATAAATTTCCCTATTATTCGCTGCTGTGCTGCTCAATGAAATGTGCTTCTATATATTTATATATTGGACGGTTCCTGAAGACATTCGTCCCTCCCATGCTGCAATATTCCCTTCGTCATGAGGACAACAAAACTTCTACCGACTTTCCTGAGCCAACGCAGAGGTTGTCTCAGAAGACATTTACCGACTACTCTTCAATGAGATGACCTACAGGTTCAGACGTTCAATTTTTATGATGTGCTGGAAACCAGTTCGCAGCTCTAGCAACAAAAAAACAAAACAAAAGAGCTTCGTATTTTTCTATTCTCGAAGACTGGGAGATATTTTACTGCCGTAAATTTCCTGGTCGAGAAATTTGACTTCATTAAATTAAACTAATATTCCGCCATCAACATGCACTCGTGTCATTTTAGTAATGGATTTCAAATACGAACCTGTTGTTTAGATATGAGTTAGAATTCTGGTACTGTTAGTTGCGCCAGACTACACGGAGAAAAAAGTTTTGTTCAGTTAAACAAGATTCGTTTGGTGCGACCAAATTATTTGTTTGTATAGGGGTAATGAAATATTATGTTGCTGAAACCAAATTATTTTGTTGAAGGTACTCATTTGGTTGCCTCAGACTGTAATATTTGGTTGCCTCAGACTGTAATATTTGGTTGCCTCAGACTGTAATATTTGGTTGCCTCAGACTGTAATATTTGGTTGCCTCAGACTGTAATATTTGGTTGCCTCAGACTGTAATATTTGGTTGCCTCAGACTGTAATATTTGGTTGCCTCAGACTGTAATATTTGGTTGCCTCAGACTGTAATATTTGGTTGCCTCAGACTGTAATATTTGGTTGCCTCAGACTGTAATATTTGGTTGCTGCAACTAAAGATATGTTTGGCTATAGTGCGTATAATAAACCGTTTGGGACGAGATAAAAAGAATATTACAAGCTCGACCGAGTTTCGAACCTAGATCACCTGCGTCCGAGCGCTACGCTAAGAAATCTCAGCTGATGTTACAACTGGTGATATCGGAAAGCTTTTCAATAGATATACTGCAAATATTGGGCAACGTGTGCAAACAAATATTTCACGTTTTACAGCTTTACTTGTCAGTTTATTGTTGCATTGTTTTGTTAATGTGATTCTGCGATTATGAAGCATAAATAGATGCACTTACAAACACGGTTACTACCCTAATTGTCACAAAAATACAAACAAACTCTCGAGTTGTATTTTCGAACGAAGGCAGTCAAATGAGTGGCCAAACAAATACTCAACAAAATATTTAGTTGACAGTCAAATTTCTTTGGCGCAACACAAGGGTTTTGTTAATTATAAATTAAATAGACATTAAATAATGGGCACTCTAAGAAATAAAAAGAATACGAGTGCAGACAGATAATATAATGCTGTAAATAATACTTGTGTGAATAAGTTAGAAATACAATTTAGTTATTTAATTTTTATTAAGACCTCCATTGCACACTAACTTATAGATACGCCCAACAGGCGTCCATGTAACAATATACCATGAACTGAATCTCTGAGGCAAAAGCAAAACTTCAAACATGTGAACATTTCATTTACTTTTGCAACTGCATCACAGATTATTTGACACGCCCTGAGGTAGTCAAAATTGATAACAAATCTGAATAAAACAAGGATCGTACCACGCTCCACCAGTCCAAGGATCCTTGGGGCAGCGGTAATAGAGCAAATAGCTTAGTCTTGTTTAAATAGAGGACTAAGGAGTCTTGCTTACAAGTTAGTAAATACACCAATTATCTATAAGCCGTACTGCTCAGTGTATTAAGAGCCATGATGATATGGTAAGGTAACAGCATAATATGGGCTGACTCCTAGGAGCATTCTGGGAGATACGTATGTAAGGGACGTACACACGAGAAGAGTGTGCGTGATAAAAAAAAATTGAACCATGAATATAATAATTGCTAACCTCGTGAGTGCGCAACTTGGGGAACTGGGTCAAAAACGTCGTTCTGTTCTTCGCACAAATATAGCACCACTAAAGAGTAATATATTGTGGTGAAGCTAGTCACTGAATCACTTAGTTGAATTCGCGATATTTATCCACACATAATTATTTTATTTTAAATATAACTTTTTTTACAATTGCATTTTCAGCAGAGTGAGTGATTGAAGAGATTCGGGCGGCTCTTAACATTGGGGGTTTGAGAGCCGACGTGGATGAAGAGATGTATGGAGACGCACTGGAATGAAGGGGCGAGGAAACGGGAGATTACCGAGAAAACCCGCCGAATAACAGCATCATCCGGGATGATTCCCAAGTGCGAAAATCCGGCAGCGACCGCGCCGAGAATCACAACCCGGTTCGCCTTGGTGGTAGGCGAGTTGTCTAAATAGTAAATAAAAATAGCAAAATAGAATAGTACAGATAGGGAAGGAGCTGGGGGCGTTCGTTCTCGTGGGCGGGGCCGTTCGACCGTTGGGTGCCATAGCGGACCGGCCGAAAGGCTAGTTAGCTGTGTGTGGGCCCGACGGCGTCTGGTCGAGCGGGCGGATTCGTGGGAATCCCGGTCCCTGGTCTGTTCCGGCGGGGGCGGCGAAACTGGGGGCGGCCGAAAGGATACCCGTCGGGGAGCTGTTCTGTCGGGGCAGAATAGCTCACCACCTTCCTAGGAAGTGTGAATGATGCTTTTGAATATAAATAGAATGTGTAGCTTAAATTACGTGTGCCCAGGCGAACATCCACCCTCCCACAAAAAAAATTGTGTATCTATGTAACTAATATACTGTTTGTTAAATTGTAGTAGCCATGATAGAGTTGAACGCCCTGGATGGCTGTACTGCTAAGTAGGGCTAATTAAATAAAAAAAAAGGGCTAACCAGTTGCCGACCTTCCGTGGCGCAGTCGGTTGGTGCGCCACCAATATGGTGTGCGGGATGCTCTGGGTTCAAATACCGGGCAAGGCGTGGGTGTTAATTGAAGTTAGGTTATAAGTTAGTCTGCAAGCCGTCCCTTGCTAAGTTTTCATACATAAACCGGGGGAAGTTAAAAAGCCCTGTACAGTACAACTATAAACATTACACCACCACGGTCCGTCTTAAAATAAGAATTTATGTTGAACGGTAGTAAAACAGAGTTATGTAAATGATGATAAAGGCTATTCACGATAAAGTGAGCACTTTATAAATGAACCTTGGAAAAATGTCACTGCCTCGGAATGCATATATGTTAACAGGCAACGTGAGTGGCATTTGTCCAGTAAAGTTGGTTACGATGTATGGAAAATAGTTCCATATCTTAATGTCGAATAAAAAGTGTTAGGCAACAATTGGTTTTTAACTGAAATTATTACCTTCGCTTTCTTTACTTTTTTTTCTATGCATCGAAGTGTCAAAATGGGCAAATTTGTATAACATTAACTTTAGAAATTGTTTCAATTTTTACTTGACCGATGCATGAATAAAGATATGAGGCCGGTGGCAATGTTAACTTCACATAAGCGGAAGAATTCACAACGTCCAGTAAAGAAGATCTTTGGCAGGGCTTCCAAAAGTGCTCGCTTTACCGCGAATAGAATATACCGAGGTAGACATGTCGGCACACACCGACTGTTGCACCGCAGACTCACCTGCTCCGTTGACGACTTCCTGGGGGGATGCCATGTCATCTGCAGAGAGCAGACCATTTCCATTGACGTAGCCGTCTAGAAGGCCGTACCTGCAACAGCCATGCACAGGTGCGTCAGCTATGGCGATCGTACAACTACTGCCTAGAGCTACGACACTAGACTACACTACACGGCAGTAATATCTAGAGACAGGCGTATTTCGCGGCAAACATTTATGGCCATGCTAGACTTCAATATCCTATGTTTACAACCACGACTTCCTTTGGTTATTGGCCGCATGACTGCGTGAGAAGACATGTTCCTATTCGACTAGGCCAATCGTAATAAAGTACTCCGATACAAAACGCCGATGATTCGCAGACCGACACTTGAGGCAACTGGAATTAAAAATCATCCAACCACCAACGTGCATATGTACAAAAGTGTTTTGGAGTACCGCTTGTCTTGAAATATTTTCGCGAAAAACACTTGTCCCTAATAATATGCTACGGGAAATAAAGTTTCAATTGGCTCTCGACTGAAGCAGTGCTTCTGAGGTACACCTGGAAATAATCATTAGGGCCAGCTGTTTTTCGCAAAAAGATTTGAGCGAAGTCTAGAATTTAATATTCCATGTGCACATTTGCAAATATAATGCGGTTATTAGCTGAGTATTTTTGTTAGACGACAATTTCATACCTGGCCGGGCCAATAATAATTAAGTTGCTGCAGCTCTGACCCTCCGTGACTCGTTGGTAGACAATGAAGACACGTTGAAATAAAAATCATCCAATCACATAACTCGATCGTAGCTATAGTGTTTTGGAGTATAATTGGTCGTGGAATCTTTTCGCGAAAAACATGTGCCTCTAATAATCATGCAGAGTAAAAAGTTGTACAAAAGTCATCCTAATTTTTTGAGCATGATATTAATTTTTTTAAGCCTTCATCAGTTTAGTGTTTGTAACTAAATAATTCTCCAATCACCGCAAAAAAATATCGACGTTTAATTTCCACAAAACGTTTTGTGGGGGCCATAACTGAATTTCTTCCTGTGTGCCTATAAACATACATGGGAGGAAATACAACTGAGCTCTCAAAGAATCAGGAAAATTATATCTATGACTTAGCTCGTATCTTAAAAAAAATGCAATATTTTCACTTGTTCGGCATCAGTTGGACTGATTTAGTTTAATACTTTTAGAGAAAGAGTTGACGTATTAATAGTGCATGTGTGTAAGAATTTCATTGCTTCACACAATGAAGCATCCATACGAAGCACTAGGACAATATGAAAAACATCCTGGCCACGCTGTGCGTATAACAAGCGTAACAACTGTGACAGTTAATTTAATGTGCGCGGCCTTCTTTATGGGGAGTATCTGTTGTATTCAGTCAAAATGTGATTATTTGTTTGCGTAGATTGTACTTTTTTAATTGATTAGAGCCAAACGTGTGAACTCTGAACGACATATAAACTCAAAACTCAAACCCTGCATGAAAGAATATAAAATAATCAGAAATACCTTCGATTTCTCTTGAGTTCGGTTCACTTTAGTGCAGCAAATTATTTGTAGCCAGCGCTATCTAATGTAAGTATGGGATTTTATCACTCGATAAAAATTATATGAAATATTTAATGAAACATTATTTCCAAAACCATAAGCAAGTAGTAAATATATAAAAATGAAACTTATGAACCCTTGTAATTTCATAAATACAAATACTTTTAAACACGAAAATATTTAGATAAATTCAAATCGGTAACCGTAAATGGAATACTGAAATAATCTCTTAGCGGTGGTTTCAAACGTAAGGAATGAGTTAAAAATAAAAAGACAACAATTTTTCAGGAAGACGAGGAAAGATGAGAGGATTCAATTAAAGAGATGATAAGAGAAGACGAATTTGTCCCGGCAGATAAAAGCTGCGAGCCATTATAAGAATTTTACTTTGCTTCTTTTACTGGTACAAAAGTTCTACAGTCCAATCAGTCAGTCGAATCAGTTAAGTAATGTTACCTGATATTTCACTTTCATTAAGCAAAATATAGGAAAGGCCGTAAATATAAGACGTGTCAGCTTGATGGATCAATATAATTCGTTCTGTAGTAGATTCACAGTAACTTCATACGTTGTGAATTAAACATTTGGAAAACCACCCCCATGTAAGACGTGTTCGGTTGTTTCCTATGTCACGTATCATAAGGGTTTTATACCTCTGTTAACATAAAGGTATCTTTCTTTTGGTAAAACTAACGTTCACTAATATTTAATTTATAAATTTTAGTATTTAATTAATAATTAAAAATTAAACTATGTCAGTTGGAAACACCTAATAAGAAATAGTTCTATTTGAAAATATTATTAAACTGATTTTACACGAACGTGACGTACTGTACCTTTTGGCGTATTTTTCAAGACTTAATTAAGCTTCGTTTGCATGAGGCAGAGCGATATCCTGTAAGTAGTATACTTTAGCAAGGCGTCATAAGTAGAGACCGGCTAAATACGCGATATTATACACCTCCCGGACGTATTTTAACCAATTAAGAAATAATTAACTACATCATGGGCCAATCGTGTCCAAACAAGTCGAAAGGGGAAATGGCGCCTTACTTATGCGTAAGCCAATAAACAAATGACCCTGACTCAAGTGTACACAGTAGGGTGACGTTTATCATGCAGTTAGGAGATTACGCGAATTTCAAAGGTATATAGTTATTAGAGTTGAAAGTAACAATGAATAGACTACGAGCCAGCAGATAAAAACTGTAATCCAGTGAAGCTGAGTGACTAAAGTGATAAGAGGGTTTCCGGTGATTCCAGTGGAGGAATTTTCACAGATCTACAGCCAAATTTCACTTATTTGTGTGGACACCACGGCGGTGTAGAGGTTCAGATTACTCACCGCTCCCCAAGGAGAACCGGGTTCGATTCCCGACGGGACCGCTGCCGAATTTTCACACGTGGGAAACGTGGCGGACGTTGCAGTTCGCCGATTAGTTTTCTCGGGCCTTTCCCATTATTCCCTGCCTTTGCATTCCTCACTTTATTACATGCTCACCGGCTCTCAAGACCTAGTTGTTAAAGTGCCTCCCTAGTTCTCGCGTGGGTTTCATTGTAATCAGTCGTGCCTATAATAGTAAAAAAATTTGGACTACTTTACTGCAAATATTTTTTCAGGGCAGAAATTAAACTCTATATTTTGTAGCAAAAGAAGCATAATTCTAGTAGCTGAAACATAAAATTTGTCGAAAAGTGTCAAACTTGGCAAAAAAAAAATCACTGTAAGTAGCACCCTGTTTACGTAATAGGCTGTTCACGATAAACTGAGCACTTTTGAAAGCCCTGCTGAAGATCTATTTGCATGAACGTTGTTTATTCTTCCGCCTTATATAAAATTAGCATTCACGTTACCTCATCACTTTATTCATGCGTCGGACAAGTGAAACTTCGGAATTATTAGAAAAGCAAATATTTTAGAAATATGCTATTTTTCACAATTCAATGCATTAAAAAAAATAATTTAAATTATTACAAATGGCTCCGTAACACTTTTTATTCGACGTTTATGTATGGGACTACACTCTCCCCCACCCCCCATCGTTACCAACTTTACTGGGCCCATGCCACTCAGTGCGCCCGTTAAAATATATGCAGGTAGGGACAGTGAGTTTTTTTTTAAGTTTTATTTCAAAAGTGCTTACTTTACCGTGAACAGTCTTTACTTATTTGTTTGTAAGTCAGTGTTTTAAACTATAGCGAGAAGGCTGTATATTTTCTGAGCAGATAGCTTTATTGAAACCCTGTAGCAAAAGCTTAAAATTCAGAGGAAACGGAGAACACACGAAGCTGGTTTTTGATGTTTTCCACCGTGATCGCAGTGCTTCTATAGCCAGCTTTAACCTTGAGGCGCTAAAAATATTTTACTAGTCATTCCCCTTAAGGTTGAATGGGAATTACGATTAGTGAGATTCTGCCTCCAGAGATGTCGTTGTTTGTGACCATCTTCAGGATAATGTTGGCCTGTATGTAGGCAACCATGTAGGCAACCAGAAATACCAAGAACCGCTATGTGACTACCTGTGGTTGGGGGGGGGGGGGGGTTGGGGATGGCCGAACCTTCCTCAACCTTGCAAGGATAATGACCTGCCACTCAAAGTTTACCGCTACCCTGCATCTTGACCCAGCAAAGTGTGGCTCCAGTCCATCCCGTAGCGAACCAGGAAACACGTGCGGAATCTCACCCAGCAGGACAAGTTATTGTTACAGTTCGTCCATGACTGGAAGAGACTTTTGAAAAACACACTAGCAATTATCACTGATTGATTTTTGGAATGAAATGCATTTTTTTTTTTTTTTTTTTTACGTTTCCTTAATTCGCCGAAATAACACCATCACAATACGTTTCTGTTCTGAATTACCTTATGATCATTCCAATAACTCTTTGTTCAAACTGATCCGGTCATTGTGGTAATACACGCGCCTCCACCAAGTGAGCCCTAAGCTTGTAAAACATGCCATTGCAAAAATCCGTAACTACAACTAAGCTTGCTTACAAAATGTGGACTGAAACTTACGCATACCTTAAACGAGTTTGGAGCTCGAGGCATACTGTATCGAGTGCCTTCGTCTTTCGACGTGCCCACGTAGCTACTTAAGAACCAGGTTTTCGCAAGAGATCCTACATGGTTCTTTAACATAACATGTTCACCTCAGATCCGCTCTCGCGATTGGGTGTGTTTGTTCGCTACGTGTTTCAGCACATTCATGTCTGCACGTATTTACTATAATTGAACACAAGCTATAAGTGTATCACCTGTATACACCACTGCAGGAACGTCTATTCTGTTGGTGTCTGTATTCCCACTTACCACTCTTCTATTGGTCCACGCCACACTGGGAGTGCTTACTGTGCTCTACAACGTTCATCATTGGCTGGTCATCAGCCACTGGGGTCGCACAGCTGATTATGCTCCAATCAAATGTCTCTTACTGTGTAAAAGGTTTACTGCTTAGCGTGTATTTTTATAAGGGTATAACAAAAAGTACATATTTTTGCAGGAAAACTATAGCTGCTCTGTTGTATTATTCTCGTAAGATCCGCCGAAATACTAGCTGAACAATGGTTGTGTAGACATGCGAATTTGATTTTCATCGTTGAAGACATTTTTAAACCGGCGTTGCTCGAGCTACTCTCGAGCATAGTCCAGAATGTGTTAACCCAATCAGACCCACTGTACACAACTGTGTACATTACACACGTGTAGGTAATTTTTGGTCCATTCTGCACACTGCGAAGCTCAATGACCAATGGTCTCACCTGTGGATTAATGATTCGCAAGCCGTCTTACTGGACTACGTCATAATTGGTTCATGTAACTGTAGCGGATCATATAGCCTACAGATCATTGGCTGTGACAAAGAAACAAGAGTTGTGTCGATTTAAGTACAGCACGCAACATAACATGTTTTGTTTGCAACACCTGAAACCGTAAATTAAAGTGGGTCTGAAATTGTTAACACTTTGTAGACTATGCTAGAGTGTACCTCGAGCGAAGCTAACGTGAAAATTTCTTTGTTGTTCAGAACAAAACTCACATGAATGTGAAGTCTTTGTTCAGCTAGTGTTGAACATGACCTCCACAAGAACACCACAGCGCATGAACAATTATATTGTTAACTGTACAATTTCTTTTTAATAACCACTCAAAAGGACATGATTTATTGTAAATCCTTTTGTGTGATAACAGACATTTGACTGGGTCAGTATCAGCTCGGCTCTCCATTGGTTAATGACCGGCCAATAATGAACGCTGTAAAGTACAGTGTAGTGTCCGGTGTGGTATGGACCAATAGGACGATGGTGAGTTCTAACACAGCCACCAACAGAACCGGTGTTCTTGCAGTAGTGGATATAGGTGACACGATTATAATTTGTGTTAAGTGCCATTCAATGTGTGCAGACCTCAGTGGGTTAAAGGTTGCCTCATCGGACCAAAAAATAATGTCAGTTAAATGTTCGTTGTTGTTTAACATGCTCACTAACTTCCTCACAAAATTCGACACGTCTATTCGGGTCGCTATCATCCATAGCGGGGAGGGAAACTGTGCAAGATAATTCTCCTGTGCGATTCCATCGAATGGATCTGCAAAATGTCCGCGTCTCAACCCATATGTGGGTAGAGAAACAGAAATTTGGCAGGTTCATTTGGCGACAAGCTGGACTCCACAATCCTTTGTACACTCGAGTCTGAGTTAGTAGTTCATTGGCTGTTGCTCCATTGTAACACCAGACCATGCACCACGGGATTCGGTAATTGTTTCATTGCGGGTAGGGATAGGAACATTTCGCGAGTTCATTTCAGGACAAGATAGGCGTCAAACGCGTGTACAGTGAAGTTGACTTTGCAATTGGGTCGCAGTTTTATTAGACACGCCCTGGACGACTCTGAGCCAATAACAGACTTGCAAGGAAACAAGTAGCGAGTGCCATACTGCCAGGTGTGAAGTAGCACTGGCTACTTGGCTCTGAGGCGGTAGCCAATGAACAAACGTTTGAAGCTCGAGTACAAACATGACTGTGGAGTCTAGTCTACAGATCATTGAACTCGCGAATTTTTCCTATCCCTGCTTATGGAACAGTTTGACACAGGGAAAATTTCTGACACAAGTTTTACGAAGAGGTAACTTTTAAGCTGGCGGTTAATTGAGAAAATTTCTTAATTTGTGTCTGAAAGTTCGTGTTTGTCCAGAATTGTGTAATATGCTTGACCCAACCAAAACATTAAAAACAAACTTTAATTTGTAACTATTGTGCACAAATTCCAACAGTGTTTAAAATCGTAAACAGTAAAAATACAGTTATAATTGGGCTTTCAGCTTTTGTAAACACCCTTATCTACTTGTAAAAATGTACTAATGTTAGGTTAAATAAAAATGGCTATCATATAAAGGAATTTTGTCACTATACTGTCACATTTAAATAAAGTAATTGTGTAGTACAAATTTTCGTGAAATCACTTTTGTGACAAATTATTTAACAACATATCGACGTGTTTCGTTTTATTTCTACTCTTAGTGCGCAGGACAAATTTTGTTCTCTATGTAGTTTATGACATAATAAAAAAAGTATTCTTTTACACAGTTTTATTTGTTTTATGATAATTGCAATTATCCTATTAGCTTACACACAAAACGGGAAAAATCCGGTACACATGAAAAATCAGTGCTATCCCTGAGGCTAAAAATCCTTAGTTGCCGAACTTTTAGCTTGAAAATGTTCACGTGTCAATGCCGTGAACCGAACCCAGATCCCCGGGCGACGAGAGGTTTAAATGCTTTATCTTACGCCTCGGAGCCAGTGAACCAAAGTTTTTTTATAGCTTATATTTCCTGGTCTTTCTGCATCAGCATGCGCCACTAAGACGTAGTTATGATATGGCAAACTGCTTACTTAAGGCTGCTCACAGAAAAATTCAAACACACACACACACTCACTCATATATATATATATATATATATATATATATATATATATATATATATATATATATATATATATATATATAAAAGAAAAAATCTTAGATGGTAAATTTTCTACACAGTGCCCTGTCGGAATAGTAATTATAGTGATTCGGGATGCACAAATAATAACAACTGACTATCCCAAATAACATAATTCACACTGAAATAAGATAACACTAATTGCTTCCAGGAATGTTTAAAATCACGCTATAATTTAACATAGCTCTAAGTAAAAAAGTTTTTCAAAAGTTTGATTTGTAGCAGTCTGTGATTATTTTTGTAAAACAAGTTTTGCCAAGGATGCCTTAAAAATAAAGAACACAACTATGTTAATTTTTCTGTAAATTATTTCGTTGATTTTATTTGTGCGTCGCAGAAATATTAAAATAGTGATTGTATATGCCATGATGCAAAAACTATGTGAACTAAACATTTTTATGCGTACAAAATCTTATAAGTAGAGACCTGCAAAATTTGCGTTATTCCAGGACCTTTTAAAACTAAAACACACGAGTAGTATATGAGTACATTGAAGAAAACCCAATTTTTGCCCCAGATGCATCGAATTTAACCCCAAATTCAAGCAATTTTATCCCAAAATCAAGGAATTTCAATTTGTATTTCTTTTTTAAATAGTCCTCAAAAATAGCCAAAAAATCATCAAAAACTGCCGTAAAAAACCACCAAAAACACTCAAAAAAGCATTCAAAAATGCCCAAAAAAACTGCCAAAAAACACAATTTTTTCAAACTGGTCTTTTATCCACGCGAATAGTGAACGCGAGATTTAGACCCAGACCCAAACATTTTTACCCCAAAATCAAGCAATTTTACTCCAAAGACAAGCAAATTTTCACGTTTTCTAGAAATGTCAATCTTGCAAGCGAGTAATCTAAATCATGCTGAAAATCAAATTAAATAGTATATTATTATTCTTTACAGTTTGTATTCGAAGCTCTACTAATTTAAAATAAAAAAACTCCTTCTATTTGCTCTAGATTTTCGCCAATATCTCGAAATTCATATTTATCGTCAATGTTATTTAAGATTGATAATTGTAAGCTTTGCAAATTTGAATGAAATTTGCGAACCATATTTTTATGATCTTCGGATGCATTATCTAATCTATAGGAAGGCGGTATTGAACCACTGCCACCTTCTAAAATATTAGTCAGGCTGCGAGGGAAAACAGGTAATTTTATTTATAAAGAAATTACATTTATAAAAAAAAAAAGAAAAAGTCATTTAGAATTATGAAAATGATTTCTTATGTGATCAAATAATTAATCTATATTATATTCAGTAATTCTCTCTTTCAAATAACCAAAAGTTAAATTCCGTTGGCTAGTTAGAACAACATTGCAAATGATACTGGCTTCAACTTCTTTATTAAAATCAACACTAATTTTTATATTTGTTTTTCTTTAACTACAGTTGTTTTTCTATATGAGAAATCAATAATATACAATTGTCTTCGCCCAAAAAATGAATAATAATTGATATTGCCTTCGAAGCTCGAAGTTGGTTCATAATAAAGTTCGTTATTTCTACATATAGTATCTAGTTATCTTTTTGAATTTCTGAAATCACTATAAGCAAGAAACATTTTATCACAAAGACCTTTTTTAATAGCTAGATTACAATTTTCTTTTGGAAAAATTTCATTTCTACCATTTTTAACATAAATATTTTTCACTTTACAATGGTCAAACATAGAAGCATGGATATACCGTTCAGCACAATTTTTTTCTATTAGTATGAAAGCCTACAGTTGCAAAATAGGGCATGTCAAATTGTAAATTATTAAACTGATATTTTATATCAAAGTTAAAAACAGTTGTTCTAGCAGGGACTTATTTTTCTAAAAATGGCCACTAATCAAAACTAATAGGTATTTTAGGATGTTTGTCTATTTTTCTTTGATTGCAATGGCCGTCTTAGATTCGTATTCAACAATAGGCCACATTATTTCTAATTTTTAAATTTCAATTTTACCCGGATCAGTTTAGCTTTTCTGAATCGTACCATCTGTATGTTTTGTTTCATAAACAAATAGACTGTTGTTATGAGATAAATATAAAAAAAAGTAATTTTATAACCGCCTTTGCAATAAATTTTATTGTTTCCATGAATAAAACCAAACAAATATCTAAGAGGATATGTTATTTAATTTGTTTTATGACTATGAACAGATTTTACTCGATATTTACTATCAACACCATAACATTCTAAACAATTTTGTTCACTTGGTGATCTTAATAAAGAATTCATTATTGTAGATGTTACACCTGTATTATCAACAGCTTCAATAATATTTCCATCTTTTGAAATTTCTACTCTCTAAAACTGAAAAGGAAAAAAAGTTCTAACAAACATCAACATTGTCTTGTTTTACATATTTTGCTTCATCTCAAACATTATCTCTGTTTTTAAATATATATTGCTCATGAACATAAGCATCTTTTGGGGAAAAAAAGCCATGTCCTATAGGAATATCAAATTCGATTCTATTATTGTAAACATTTAAATTCCCCTTACTTTGATCAGTTGGAGAAAAAGTCTGCCTCTCAAAACTCTTAAAAATTATTATAACTCATTTATAAGTAAAAATTCATATATAAGTGGTAGAATCAAAGGGAGTTTCTCGAGTTAAATTGCTAACTGACATATATAAAATATATAAAAAACGTCACGAGAAAGAATATGAAAAAAATTTATGAAGAAAGAACTGCTATTAAGTGATGAGTTACGAGATATTGGCAAAAAAAAAATTGAAAAAGTAAGTGAAGAAAACAAAAAATTAATAACAGCACTAGTTCCTGTATTAGTCAACAATTTATATTATCCACCAACACCAAAAGAAACATCGTTTGAAACAGAATGATTCTCAGAACAAAAATCTCCTAATTTGGGAGAGCAAATAGGAATTGTACCATTGAAAAATTTACCGCATGCAGTGTCTGATTCGATGCGTACCGCATCTGATTCTACTATAAATCTCGGAAAAGAAATTGCAAAAATAGTATATGTTATTACGGAAAAATTTGGTTTACGTGGAGGTGGCCAAAATTTTTACATTGGTGATACACAAGTAACGATAAATAATGGTACACTATTTGTGAGGATAAATAATAAAAATTAACAGCAGGACTTGGTAATTTGCTAACAGAAAATTTACCAGAAGCTCTTGTGGGTAAATTTGATGATAATGACCTTAAAAATTACACAGAAATTGTCTTATTAACCAATGCTGTATTAAAAAATATATATACTCCTAATAAGAAACGGAATAATCCAAATTCAAGTAGTGCTTGGAAGTATAATAAGATAATTAGTCCAATTTATAAAAAAATTGACATTCAAGATCAGAGCCAAACACACCCAAAATAATGTTTTCTACGAGAATTCCTAGATCTGGAGAAGTTACGAAAAACACAACAATATACCGAAAGAATATGTTTAGATGGATGATGTTAGAAATTTAATAAATAGAAAATGCAGGTAATAACAATTATTACAATGAAAAAGTAAGCATAATGAATATGTTGAACAATAAATTTCCTGACTTTGTTGTAATAATCCAAAAAAAAACCTTATCTTATAAAAGCTTTAAATGTAATTCCACACTCATTCTGGAATCCAGAACACCATGGTAAAGGCATTATAAACTGGGCATTAAATCATTTAAATTTGTCTGAAATACATTGGCCTGGTTATAATTATTGCGTTCCATTTTACAAAATTAAATGAAAGATTGGAAACAGGTGACACAAGAATAACTAAACTAGATGAAGCATGAAAATATCACGATATTGCTTATAGAGACCACAAAGGTTTAGAATCTAGACACAATGCTGATAAAATTTTACAAAAAGAAGCAAAAGAAATTATGTTAAATAAAAACACTCCAATTGAAGAAAAAATTGCATCTGCTGCTATGTTTACAAAAAGAAAATTAGGCTGGGGAATTAAAATATTTTACTGATTATATATTATATATTCCAATTAAAACCTTACAAAATACTAAATGCAAAATAATTACAAACCCAATGGAACATCTTTTTCCTTGTTTTTGCCATTACAAGTACAATATTTTATACAAATACCCCCTTTTTGTTGTCTCTCTTGGATATGACATTTATATTCAACAGTTTTCACAAATTCCTTACAATTCCGACATTTTATATAAACACAGTTGTGTTTTTTTATTTCTCAAACATATTTTTTACACGTTTTGCACTTATAGACTGCATTACACACAACATCCTGATTAGTAAAACATTCCTGTCCAAAACAATATCTATTGCATTTTTGACAATATATTATAATTCGATTTTCATTTTCGTGCTGTGGTTTTTTTTTTTTGTTTTTACATAAATTTGCATATATATATTTTTTTTTATTGCACTCATGTTGATCTTTATTATTGTATGGTCTGTCACGATTTTTATAATAATAAACACTACCTTAAAATGCTCTCATACTATTAGTTACATCGTAATGTTCATTTTGTGAATACAAATAAATAGTTGTTGATTTTTTTTAACCAGACTGTATGGTTTAATTGAAATGTGCAGCTGGAACAACTTTTATTTGAACATTATGAAATTTTTTGCATCCATAATATCTTCCAAACTGAAGTCAATTTCACAACATTTTCCCATTCTTACACAAAGTTCACGAGCTAATTCACCTTGTAGTTTCCTTCATTTTCTACTGTATTTAAGTTCATTATTCGTTCATTCTCTATACAAAATGATATTGGTTTCGTATTTTAAAGCTGTAATTATCGCTCTAGGTGTACATAAATTATCATCATTGTTAATTTTAGTAATACACTGTTTTGTTTTTATATCTTTAGTTAAATTGACAAATTTTTTTTACCTTTATTTCCTCTTGGAATTCTACAAACATCAATATCGAAATTAGTTTCATTTATATTTACATTTTCATTCGATGTAATAACTCTTTCAATTTGATTAAGTCAATTTTCGGCCTTTGAATAGTTATTTCTTGAGGCCGTAATAGCGTGGCGAAAATTCTGATTATTTGCACATATCCTCACTTGATCACCTTGTTTCTAACCACTTAATTTTCTTACTGCTTTCGTTGCTGCGTGAACCGCATTTCGAGCAGCATTCTTTTTTTTTCTATTGGAATTCCTTCTAAATTATTTATGCTAATACAGTATTTTGTTTGCCAAATGTCGAAAGTTTAATTAAAATTACGACTATTTTCGCGAATTTCAAAAGGTTGTCTTCTTTTTACGCATTTATTAATTTTTTTTTTGTTTAAAAGGAAAAATTTGACCTAACTTTTATTTTCTTCTTTAATTTCGGGAATTGAAAAGGAAAAATTTTTGATAGTTTTATTTCTTTGGTGGTACAAATATCTGATTAGAAAAGGGGAATACTTTTTTTTAGTGCTTTTTAATTTTCTCTGATTATTTTATAACCTGAAAATTGTAAATTTGTAAAATTATTCTTCGTTTGTTCATCTCTAATAAATTGTATAAGAGTTGTAATTAAACTATCTTTCCTTAAATTTTATATATATATATATATGTCATGTTAAAGCTTTTAGCTTTCGTTCTTAATTCCGCAGCTAAGTTGTTTAGATTCTCTATAGGATCTATACATTTATAGTCTCTTTTTTGAACGATTCTTCTAATAAGTTCATCTTTATGTGATTCATATAAATTATCTATTTTTAATTCTGTACCTATAATTCTCAACTTGGTCACTCTCCTTTCGCGCAGATCTGCTACTGATTAATTCATAGACATATTTGTTTATTTAGTAAGAAAAAAATTCATAAACATAAAAAATTAATTAATTAAGAAGTGAAAAAAATAATGAAAATACTGAAATGAAGTTGTAAAAGTGCTTAAATTATATTGATAATAATTCTTAAAATATTTATCTTCATCTGTGGTGATATTTCTCATTACAGCATTTTTTGCATATTGTTGAATGTTTGTCTTTAGTGTTTTTATTAATAAAAAATTAATTTTATAGATTTATTCTCGTTACAAACTGTGCATGTTTTTGTTGAATAATTATCATCTTGAATTTTGCTAAGAATATATATTGATGTATTGTGTGATTTAGTTTTTTATGCTCTTTGAGGTATATAATACAAACATATTTTCCACATTAAAACAACATTTTCTCTTTTTTTTAAGGCATAGTGATTTCTTCCACATGCACTGAAACAATTTTTATATTTTGTTATAAGTTTGTCTAAAGTAGCCTTCTGAGGATAAAATGAATTAATAGGTTTTTTATCTTTACATACTATGCATTTCTTAGTTGAATAATCATCATGTTGAATTTTCATTTGCAATGTGTAATTTACTATCTTTATGCTTGTTGAGATATAGTTTAGAAACATATTTTCCACATTCGCATAATACTTTCTCTTTATTTAAATCATGATGATTTCTGACATTTTCAGCGTTACATTTTTTTACGTATTTAATGCAAAACTTTCTATGTTTAATACTTTGCCACACTTTTTACATTGCTTACATATGGTATTATTTTCCACTTCGAGCATAGTTTCCATTTTATTTATTAAGAAAAAGAATTTATTAAGACAATGAAAAAATATTTTTCTTCAATAATTTGTTTCTTTATAAAAAACACAAAACAAAATGGAATCTCTCCACAACAAGTTGAACAATTCGTTTGAGTTCACCAAACTACAAGATCTAGAAAAAATAAATGGTTTATTGCTACGGATTTTGAAATTTATGAATCTAAGTTTGGTAAAAAAAAAAAAAAAAAAAAAAAAAAAAAATATTGTATTCCAGATGGTAAATTTAAAATCTCATTACCAGAGCGCTATGTGAAAATAATATATCAGAAAGCTTTGAAACTATTAAAGGAGAAAGAAGTTTTTATTTCATTTAATGGTTTAAATTAAATTTAAAATGGAACGTTTATACATGCTCTAGAGTTCTCATAATTTGAATCTTTTTAATATTTAATTTGATTTTTACCTTATTTTGGTTGTTTTTTTAATAATGGTTTAATAAATGTCTTGATTTAGATTACTCGCTTGCAAAATCGGCATTTCTATAAAACGTGAAAATTTGCTTATTTTTGAGGTAAAATTGCTTAATTTTGGAATTCAGATGTTTCATTTTGGGTCTAAATCTCACGTTCACTATTCGTGTGTATAAAATGCCTGTTTGAAAAATGTTTTTTCTTGTTATTTTTTTTGGTCATTTTTGGATACTTTTTTGGGTGTTTTTTGAGTTTTTTTATAGGTATTTTTGATGATTTTTTGGGGTATTTTAGGGGTCTATTTCAAAAAGAAATTGTGCAATTATAACAAAATGAAATTGCTTGATTTTGGGGTAAAATTCGAGGAATTTGGGGTAAAAATTGGGTTGTCCTCAATGTACCCATATACTAGTCACACGTATCTTTGCAATACGGTTGCCATTGGACTATACTTTATTTGACACGCCCTGGGTAACTCTGCGCCTACAAATGTACACTCCACAGTTGTGCGCCCCAATCACCTGCAGTTCACTCAGAAAGGGAGTGGCTTCAAATACATGCGGCTGCCAATGGTGAACCTACGTCGGTTCGAGTGTACACACTACTGTGAGGTTTAGCCTGGTTTAACGGATGTTCATACAAATATGAAATAATAAATTTATGATGACCAGTAGATTTAAAGAAACTAGTATAAAAAAATTGTAATTCGGTGATTTTAGTAACTATAGATAGCGTGACATTCTCTGATAAACGCATTTCATAGGTATCATCGAAAATAATCATAATTCTAAGAAAAGAAAGTTACAAGGAAAATTTATTAGAATGAAGTCATTATTTCATGCATTCTTTCGAAATGGAACTTGAATAATTTAAAAGATAAACATCAAATTTCACACTGAAAAAAAAAAAAACAGTTCTCTTTGATCCTTACTATTTTTTCCCCCAAATACCAGTACATTCCAGTTTATCCATCTGTCCCCATTATGCACATGTTTCACGTAAATAACTGTTTTCATTCTTGAAATTTTATACGATACATTGTTTCTGCTTTCTCAATTCGAATTATATTTATTAAAACTTTTATTACCATTGCGTCATGGCTGTGAATTATCATTCGTTCATTTTTAATCCAATCCCCAGTATCTAAAAATACTCCATTGCTGTAAAAAGAAATGTAACTAGGAGAACATTAATTCATACAATTGCCACAGGAATTAAAAAATTTTCCACAAAACTTTTTTTTCATCGGAAAGAAATACGAGCATCCGCATTTTTTTTTTGCAGAGCAACGAAACAATTTTTTACTTTTTTTTTTCGTGCTACTTCCAAATGTTTTGATTGCTTATTGTTAGAAGTTTTAATGGCTCGATTTACCATACCTACACAGTTTCTCCCATTCCCTTTTTTTTGCAGAAATGTTTCAATGCCGCAAATATCTAATGCCTAATTAGAGTTTACGTTTTACATTGCCGAAATAATTACGTGAACTAATTTTGTACACAAAGGGAATGACGTATGTCACAATTTTGTATTCAACCTAATTTATAGAATGGTTAAATATGAAATGACAGTCATATAAAGTTTAACTTTTGCAAATGTGCAAGTGGATATGACAGTCAAGTAAGTTTGTAATGAACACCTGTCAGTTATTATCTTATAGCATGACAACGTTTGGAATTTTCTAAAGACTATTGCGTACAAAAGTAAATTGAATTTAGCGGTGGCATTTCTTAAAGTGTATATTTCAACATTTAAGATATAATGGTACAAGTAAACTTACAATGTTCAAAATCTCCCATAGAAAATTTCCTACCTACATGAGCTTATAACGTAAAGTAAATAATGGCCAGAACAGTTACTGCAATCTTCTCCAAATCGTTAAGACCAGTAGCTCGTTTTCCAAACTTCGTATAAGGAGTGTACTACATATTTAAGTAATGACTAAAATTTATATATGTATGATTTGAAAAACTTGTGACAAATAATATTTGTATTTCATTTTTGTTTATTTTGTGCATAGGAGGGCAAGAATTTGTTTTGTAGTAACATGCACAGGCGAATATAAAACTCGACTCAAACCATAAGTGTGAACGTAGTAAGATAATCTCAAACAGAAATAACTTAAAGATAAATAAGAAGAAAAATTCAATTTTAAAGTTTACAGGATATTCTGTAAAAGACACACGGATTTATTTTCAATTTGGTCACATTCCATATTCAGTGTCAAGCGGAGGAGTCAGTCGTAAATAACAGGGTAAAGTAATAAGTAATAAAAAATAATAATAATTCACACTATTTAAAACATTATCATTATCAAAATATGATTCAGTATTTTGTACAACGCCACCCCCAACACCCACTCTCTAGCTCTAGCTCTAGCGACAGAGCGCAAGCATTTCTAACGTCAGCGCGTTCACTGGGGGGGGGGGGCAGTGGCGTAGTAGGTAGGGCGCTCGCATCCCACCAACGTGAACGGAGTTCACTTCTCGGCGGGCCGCTTCCGAATTTTATTTTTGGGCATCATACCAGGCGATGTAGAGGGTTTTCTCTCGAGGATCTCCCGTTACCCCGCCCTTGCATTCCGGCGCCGCTTCATATAGACATGCGCAATTTGGCCTAGATCCGTTGAACGGTGTATAAATGAGATGCACTATCCCGTTATAGGAGTTTTGGGATTTTGGGGCTCAATGGGGTGTCGGAGTCCATTTTTAGCTTTAGCAGTATTTTAAGTTGGCTACTGAACGGTATTCCTGCAAAATGTGGTTAAAATCCGTCGAATGATGTAGAACTCTGTAAGGAACGTACATACATACCTACCTACCTACATACAAACTTCAATTAATATATAAATACATAGAGAGAGATGAAATAAACATCAATTACTATTAAGAATTTCAAAATATGTTCTTTATTTTACGTATTTTCGGAAGTTCACGTGCAAAGATGCTTTTCAATGTCCCTAATAGGCTCTGCCTACCAGGACTGTAGCCAGCGTTCGAAAGGAGCATCACTTCTGGACTGCCATTTTAATAGATCTAGAAAATATAATTCGTTCATTTTTTTAAATTAAAATTTTAATCTTCAAGTTCTGAATAAAAATTATATTTAACATAAAATTGGCAAGATTTCTTAAAGCGCCAGTATTTTTTAAGATATGTCACTTAGAATAAGGTGGGTTCGAAACTGTTTTCTTTAGAATCGATTCATTGATTCCCCATTCGAGCTCTATGGTTCCAGGTTTAGTAAGCATTGCCCTTAAGGGAGAAGTATCCTTGCTATCTTTATTTTCCTCATTAACTTAATTTTCGGAGTCAATATTCAAAAACCAAGCTAGTTATGATATAGGGAACATTTTAACAGTTATTTCTAAATCCCACTTATTTCTCTTACATGTTTAGTGCCACATCTGTAACCGTAATCAAACATTATCTAATTATTTAATAATTTTAGTCCCACGAGGGATAATACAGGTATATTTGAAACGCTACAAATTTAAAAAAAAAATCTTTGAGTAGTTGTCTATGTTATGTCTAGTTTTGATTTTTTATTTCTGGTCATACATTTTTATTGCGAATATTTGTAAGAAAATTCGAAGATCGAGTGGATACTACCCCTTTTAAGGGTCGATGTTTGGTGGAGAGTTTCCGCAGACTATTCCTCAGCCTCGAGACACCGAGCAACGCGGGGGCGTGTGTGAAAGGAAGGCGGCTGGGGGAGGAAGAGGAGGGTGGAAAGGACATCTCACCCCCGTGCCCAGCCCCGCCGACGCCTCGCCTCGAGCGTGATAAATGTGTCGCGCCGCCGCCATGCTGGAACTATTTGGCCCAAGTCGGGGACCTGGCGCCTCCTTGTATCGGTTACACATCAGCCAGGACAAACTGCGCCACCTTCCCCCGCTGGGAGCTTGGTTCGGCCCCACAAAGTGGCACGAACTTTCCTCCCCCCCCCCGAGAAAACATCCCTCCCCCCTCCAACACTCTTTTGAACACCACCTTCTCCCATTTCCCGTGTTCTCGTATAGGGGATAGAAATGCACGCCGTCTTTTCGGGCAGTGAGCATTTCTCGCGGATTCCAGAAGCAGAAAGGTCGCACATTTATTTCCCGTACATTGAAATACGGTTGCTTCATATCAATGTTGTACACATAAGGGTGAAATAAACCACTGTTAGGTTAACTGACTTACCCTCTACCGATGATGGGGCCAAGGTGGTGTAATGGTTAGACCAATCACCTCCCACCTAGGCTAACCGGGTTCTATTCCCTGCGGGGTCACTCCCGGATTTTCGCACGTGGGAATCGTGACGGACGATGCCGTTGGTCAGGGGTTTTTCTCGGGGATCTCCCGTTAGCCGCCCTTGAATTCCGGCGCTGCTGCTTACTCACCTCGCTTCACCCTCGCCGTTTCTCAAGAATTCGATGTTAAGAGCCGCCTAAACCTCTTCTCCCCACTTAACCAAAGATCAAATCCTGTGTTTAGAAGTTCTGGGTGGCAAAAGATGACAGTATTATCCACGCATGTATTATACATACATGCATGTTTAATACGCATGCCCGCACGTACATCTGTGTAAAACTGTCGCACTTCAAACACTTTATTAAATGTGGTTAGTTTTATGCTTTTTGATTAGTCATGATTTGACCAATGTTTGCATCATGATAGTAAATCCTGACCAAAGTTTTCTACAAAATAAGAAACAAAGGTATGTGACATTAATTGGTTTAATTCCCTTATTAGATATGCTTTAAAAACAGATTTTTACAAAAAAAATGCATTGACTAGTAAAAACAAAAACCAAGACCGAAATAAAAAAATTAATAAATACTGCATAATTAGTTCTTTGTTTGTTAGCGTAAGTTACATGTTTTACTCTACCCTCGTTTGTACGGTGAGTAGATGTGGTCTATTCTCGGTTTTTCTACACTTTTTGAATAAAACCTTTGAAATTCACCCCATGTATGACGTATTTAGTTATTTCCAAAAATATGCCACGCATCACAAGAGTTTTATACCTCTGTTGACATTACGGTACATTATTTTTCGTTAAATTGAAATTTTACCCGTAATTTATTTATATATTATAAACCTCATATGTAATAAACATGAACAAAACCAGTGAGAAAATACGTGTGTTGGTAGCGCCTAGTTAGAACTAGAAACATTATTACAACTGAGTGCGCACGAATACGTTACGTTCTCCTAGGGTGTTATTTTCTAGACGTCGTTAAGCTTAGTTTGCACGAGGCGGAGGAATATCCTGGGAGCAGAACGTAAGCAGGTCTTCAGAGAAGAGCGAAGGAACCGCGAATGGATTATATACACGCGTGTTGGTAGTATTGCCGACGTACCAGGCGCTGTTTTCGCTGCAGCGGAATATTCGTGTGCGGTGTGCAGGAAAACAGCGGGTCCTTGCCATTTGCAACGTGTTTGTTAGTGAGGTCCTACTGTTCAATAAATCAGCGTCAAACGTCCATAGTTCATGACGGATGAAAAGTTGCCGGCTGTGAGAGGGTGGCCATCCCTGTTATTTTCTTTTCGGGGCAGCTATCAATGCGTCATTGTGCCTAGGTTTATGATCCCCGTATCAAAAAACAATTTTCGGAGATTCGTAATTTTAGTTCACTTCGATTCCGATATTTTACATAAATACATTTCAAAATTCCAATTTTCTCAGACCTTGTATTTACCTTTATATTGATTGTAGGTATGAAGTGTGCTGTATAATTCCCACTTCATTTTGCAAAAGGAATCATCCCAACGTAGTTTGTCGGTCGAATTCCGCCCCATACACTATACAGATTTTCGAACAAAATATTTTATTGATAATTTGCTTTTTTCATTTTTGCCCTGCACAGTTAGTTTTTTTTTCCATTCAAGCGTGTATTTTGTTGATTGAACAAAATAATTTTGTTGCTTTTCAAGTTTTATTTTCACAACTAAATATTCTGTTGAAGGAGCTAAATATATATTTGGCCATATACAAACAGGTACTTTGTTTTCTAGAACAAACCTTTCCTTCAGTGTTGGACATTATATTTCCTGGTTGGAATTCCGACGTATGCAATAGATTTATTTGCTGTTTGTATATTAAATCTTACGTTATTTTGTTTATCAAGCAACATTTGAGGCAGCTGATAGCTGCAGAACTGGTGAGTAAATAAAACAAGCAACATAGAAATACATTTGTCCAAGAATTGCCAGTTTGTAAATAGAATTTACACAAAAACTTAAAGCATTTTATAATTTTTTCTTTTTAGTGTTCTAACCCGACTACTTTCGAATTTTCAATTTCCATATTTTATTATACTGCTCCAGAATAGTAGTGGTATATATTTCCGGGCGCAGTCGACAGGTTTTCTCTGCAGTTTTGCAAACATTGCTTCTTTTCCAAAAATCCTCCACAATCCTTCCCTACCATAGGGAAATTACCTCTTGTTGGATTCCCTTGAACGAGAGGGTGGGGGGGGGGGGGATAGTAATAATAATAATTTTTCACGTGAGTATAAAAAGACTAAACCTTTTCTTCTTTCCTTTGGAGTTCAACTGGTCAAGAAACATGTATTAAATGATATCAGGCATAAAATAAAATATGCCATAAGACACATATTTCGTAACAGACTGGTTCGAGCAAACAAATTGTTATTACGTAACCAAATTCGAAAAGTCACGGTCTTTATTAACTTATGATGGCCTAAATATAGGATAATGGGGAAAAAACAGAAATAATTTTAAGCAAAATAATTACGCAAAATACACAAATATAATAAAAAACGAAGTATTTTACTTACGCACTACAAGTGAACCGCATTCACAATTTATTTTTTTGACAGCCACCTGTAAACAGAGGATTTCTTTCTTTCATCATTTTGTCGTCTGCTTTTGTTGGTTTCCTTGAATGAAAATATTTAATCCTTTTGTTATTTCACAGTAGTAATATATTTTTGTCCCTAAGCAATGCAGAATGCCATATTAAATTAAGAATTTAATTCTATAACACCGTTATCATTAAACTTCTAAAAAAAGTATCAAAATTATGTCTGGCTGATATCACTTACCCACAAACCAATTCAACCAAAAATGTTTTCCATGAGCAAAGATTCCTTTCGTTTCAACAAAATCGCTTGAACGATTTTTTTGTCGCTAAATTGTGTTCACTCAAAAAATGTTGGTGATATGCACTACGCATATACTCGGTTACATTTAAATTATTATTTTTTGCGTTGAACCGAACCCGTTCACTACCTTTCTTCCAGTTTTCTTTGCTCACGCCAGTCTCTGAATAGTAGGACAAGCGGATAAGATTCATCCAATGAGATGCGAGGAAAGTTAGGCAATTATCGCGGAGAAAATTGCCCGGGCTAATGCTGGCTAGGCTTCTTTGGAGATTAGCATCTGGAACCCTCTTTTTAACGGTTAGTGGTGCTGATAGAGTCTTGAACGGGACTGGGAAATAGTACCCGTCTGTGCCTTATTCCGCTTCAAGAACCACCCCCCCTCCCCACCCCACGAAGCAGACGAGTCCAAAGTGATAAATATTCACTGTGGTAATCCCCGAGCTGATACAGGCAACCCCTACCTCCTGACTTCCCTTTTATAAGAGTCAGATTGGGAAACGAGCAGAAGAAAAAGGACCTACGGAAATGCAGGGTTGTTTCGGATCGTTAAAGTCTTTTTTTTTTTCACTTCTATTACTTTCGAAGCAGCTTACTTTCGCTCCTCGCTCTCCCTGTCTCTATAACTCATTCTCAGCTTCACTCTCCTTATCCGTCTCTCCCTTTCCTCAGACCACGCGCTATGAGACAGAGAGAGAGAGAGAGAGAGAGAGAGAGAGAGAGACTGTCGCGTTGGGTCTGTCTACTGCACGTATCGGCGCCAGCGAAGACAGTAACACATTCTTCACCATTCCCTCCCCTCAAATATTTTCTCTCGCGTGCGCGATGGAAACAAATGCATTGCCAGTTCACGGTTGTTTGCATCCAAGTCTGGCGAGAGAAGCGTGGGATGGTAAAATAGTGATAACACCTCAAGTATTATGCACCGTTGGTGACCAAATAGATTTTTTTTTTAAACAAGACCAAGAAAAGCCAAGGCGGAGAAAATAAAGAACGACGTGGTAAAAAGAGGGATGGGAAATATGGCGATAACAAGCCACCCCCCCCCCTCCTGAACAGATCGTATGGACTGGTCAGAAGAATAGTTTTCAGAGTTTCCCAGCAAGATTTCAAAAAATATTACTCTCGATTTCTCCCCGTGGATGTTAATGCTGGTGTGGTACCCACCTACACAGGAATGGTTCGCAAACATTTTTTGGTAAAACTCACTCACAGAAATGTTTTACGTATTTACCACCTGAGTACATATGTGTACTGGGAAAGCACGAATGGTATATTTTTCTTTCAAAATATCCATGGTACATTTTTTTAATTAGTTTCGGAAAAGGTCGAATTTGTACAGTAGCCACGTTCCAAATTTCTATAATTGTATCTATATTATAAGGTAACATTTTCATACTGTGTATCAGTTAATGGCCTCCACTCCGACGTTCGCCTGAAGTGATTTTGAGAAACTACGTGAAATTTAAATCATAATTTTCGTACCGCGAATCCAACCCGTAACATATATACTACAAATCCAGTTTGTTACTACTTTGTCGTCTTGTTCGGCTCAAGTCTAGCAAGATTATACACCGTGCTACCTATGCGACCTGCTACGAAAACGCTAAGTCCATCTTTCCGTAACAGCAGATTTATTTTATTTTTTTCTGAATTTAAAATTTCCAAGTACTTTTGCACAACTGCGCAGGCCAAATTGTGGGATCTTGATTGATTGCCATTGCTGCAGTGCAATAATACACATTTGTATGCCATCATATGTGCAGTACATGATATAAAATACTGGCGATAACTCTGGAGGCCTTAGCCGCTTGTCGCAATTATTCGAGAAGTATCTCTTGCCTACTAGGGGCCACGGTAACTGAGCGGTCGGACTGCTCGCCTCAGTATGTCCATTACGGAAAATAAACCAAGGCCCAAAACAAAGAACACAAATTCCAAAGAAAACCCCAGGAAATTGAAGACGGTAAGCTAGGAGCTACAAAAAGACCTATAGGCTGTTCACGATAAAGTGAGCGCTTTTGAAATCAACATTTGGAAAAAATCACTGCCCCTGCCTGCATATATTTTAACGGACGTACTGAGGGACATGCAGCCAGTTATGCTGCTAGCGACGGATGAAAATTAGTTCCTTATCTCAACGTCGAGTAAGATGTTTTGGTTAGCTTTTATGATAACTTAAATTATTTCTCTTGCTTTCTGTATTTTTAATGCATGGAAGTAAAAAATGACCAGATTTGTAAAACATTTACTTTTCTAATAGTTTCACAGTTTCACTTGACCGACGCATAAATAAAGTGATGAGACACATTACAATGTTAATTTTACATAAGGTGGACGAATACAAAACGTGCATACAGGTAGATCTTAAGCAGAGCTTTCAAAAGTGCTCATTTGACCGTGAACAGTATATAACAGTCAATAGAGCACGAACCAACGAACGAAGACAACAAACTGGGCAAGAAAAGTGATACAGAGCAACCACAATAAACAGGAAATAATATTTTCCTGTTTATTGCGTTCATTGTGGTGGTTGTTGGTTACTCTCTAGGTTGTTCTATAGTTTCTCGACTCTTGTCTCGTATTTTCTGTGATTTTTTTTTTTGTTTCCTTATCAGGCTTATTTCTGGCAGTGGACACAAGTCATTCAAGTACTCACAGAAGTGCTATAGACGTTGGCAACGGGAATTTCGAAATGTATTGTATAAAAGTATTTATTTCCTTCCATATAATGTAGGCCTGTGGAGAAAAAAAAAAATTAATTTCGAGGAACTGTGACAAGAATCTGTAAGTAATTGACAACAAAACTGTCATTTTACAAGGTTTTTTGATAGTACCGACCAAAAACTTATCTCAGTATCAGAATGTCTAATAAGTTTATTACAGTTCTATTTGTTGTGGGAACAAGCCAAATATTGTTCTGTAGTAAAAACACTGTGCGTTGCTGCAGATACTACAACGGACAGGACCACAACAGACTGTTATGTTGTCAAATATTGACATGGTACTTGCAACCTATCCGATTGTTTTCCTCTTGCATTAACAATCGGCATGTGTTACGGGTACACACATTTGGTTCCCGCAACCACATGTATTTTTCTCAGTGCACCATTATTTGCTCGAAACGGGAATGAAAAAAAAGTTTGGGGGGGGGGGAAAGGACCACCATTTCAAATGCAGAAGGTTGAGGTCGAACTGAAGATATCCCGACTGCAAATCTGTTTAAGGATCGTCTCTCTAAGTGAAGTTATGCATCAAACAAGTTCATCTCCCACTGGCGGTGTTTTTCACGCCACCGCTATATAGACTGCAGCTGTTATAACGATGCGGTGTCTTGTTCAGCCGTGAAAGACCACCTCATAGTTTTTTTTTTCTTTTAGCTTAAGATGCTAATAAAATTGGGAGCTCGCGAAGAGCGATGCAGCGAAGATGACTGCCGCGCTGTAAGAGGGTTCGCTCAGGTTTATACACTTCCGTGGTCGCCCGTAAAACGCGAGCCAGTAATATTTCTACAGCGGTGTATTTTATGACTGTCCTGAATATTACCCCTTCGCATATGGGCTTATAAACTCGGCAAGCGTAAGAATGATGCTCGGCAATAATTCACTCGTGTTTTCGGCAGTCGCTCCACCGGCCACATTCTCCTGGCGTTCACCCGCACTTTATCGTCTCTCGAAATACGAGCCTGTTTACCTTCTGCTCCAATAAAACGCTTTCTCTCTTGTGATCTCTAATTCATTTTGCTCTTACAAGTTTCCCGTTTAGCGAGCGCGGGTTTTAAAGTGAAGAAGATAGCTCGAAGCGAACAGCCCTCCTCTTGGGAATTAATCCTTTGACCTCAAGTACAAACAAACGCCTCATCAGCTCACTACAAAGCTCGGTTTCTTGTAGTGCTTACTGAATGAGTGACATCTGTAAATAGGACGAAGCAGCGAAAGTAATTAAGGTAGCTAGATCACTCATAGTAAGGGACAGCCGAATTTTGCGAAAAGACATCCACATATGCTCGATTTCAATATCTTATGGTCATACCAGCAGTTT